>SSNR01000305.1:114413-142993 GCA_006937965.1 Callopanchax toddi
ATGCCCTCATCACCTCTGACCCTTCAAATACATGGGAGAAATGTTCTGTTACATTCAGCACAACTAAATATTCCATACAACCTTACTGAAATGAGTAAAAAGGGCATGGAAACAGTAGTCCAAGTTTATATTGTTGTTTACCTGAAAGGCCAGTCATGGAGCAGTGCTTGAGCTGTTATTTGTTGCTGGTTCCAGATAGAAAATCTGTACATAGAAAGGAAAAACAGTGTTTTAATCTGCAAAAGTAATATATTAGGTCTACAACACAAAATATGAATAATAATAAAGTCAACAGCAGGATCAGAAAAAAATCTAATTCAGGAACCACAAGCATTAAGTATACATTTTTTAAGTAATTTAAATGAGCTTTTAGACACAAAATCTGCACCTACTGTAAAGTTTTTTGTTAGCATTTGTATTTTCATGGTTTCTGAGGTCTTGACAGGCATGAAAGTTGATTAAAATGAACAATGTTTTGTAAAGTTCTGAACATAAAATGTTTAAAAATGTTGATTCCTTGCTCCTTTCTTCCTGAACCTCCTCCTCTGGGTGCTGCTGTGGCCCCCAGACTCTGGACCTCTGTCCCCCTGAGCCTGAGACCAGCGACAGTCTCTTTTAAAAACCAGCTCAAATCCCATCTGGTTAAACTGGTCTTACATAAACTCCTGAGAATTAGCTCTGCACTTCAATCTTTCATTTTCTGTTTATTATTCTGTTAAAAATTGCTCTGTGAATAATTGTCTAACTTGTTTACTATTGTCTCATCTGTTTATATCTGTAAAGCACCTTGTGATTAGTATTTTTGAGAGGATCTATAAAAATAAAACTACTTCTTCCTCATCCTCCAGCTACTTTTGACCTCTCAAAGGAAAAAAAGACAGCAGGTGAAGGAGGACAAATAATTAATTAATTTGTATATGCCTTGTGGTTTATTTTGACCTTTAATAACCAGATTCAGAGCAATAGTGATGTTTAAATAAATGATTTGTAACCTGAGAATTAGCGGAGGCTCTCTGCCTTCCACCCACAGGTTTCCCAGCTCACGTTTCGTCTCTAACATAAACCATAGCCTCTTGTTTAGGACAGAGAAGACATAAATATAAACATTATAACATCATTTATGACAAACAATGTTAGACACCGCTACATGTACAGATTTCTTCCTGGCCTTGTTAAAAAAATGTGGCAGAGAGTTAGCGATGACGCAATTTATTCATCGATAAACGTCGTATTTTGATTAACAATATGTCTAAATAAATATTTCATACTATGCAGAATAATAATATCATAATAATATATAATCCAACTCCTAGAGCTAGCACTAGTAACCAATCTGATCGTAACATCGGCTAACTCCTAATGCTAATACCGCTAGCATTAACTTAACCTCACCAACATGTCGTTAGCTTGCAAGCTATAGCAGTCCAACAGCTGTATTTTAATTAAGTAGAACATTTTAATATAAATACTGGATGTAGACAATGTTGACTTTACCTGATATGCTTCACCTGAGCTATTAGCAAAGCCGGTCCGGTCCGGTGCTGCTCAGCTCAGCCGTCTCTGGAACGTGATCGGTTTTTGTTGAATCAGGGTTTGATTAGCAGTCCTGGTGACGTCATTTCTGCAATTTCTGATTCGTACCCACAGAAATGAATTCGTGTCCACAGCCTCAGTCACAGAAATGAGAGTTGTATTCACAAGACTTTGCACTCACAGCTTTTTGATTTGTACCCACAGAGTTGAATTTGTGTCCACAGACACAAAGTTATTTGACATCCGATTTTTGGGTACAAAAATTTTTTGACATCAGATATTTGTATACACATTTTTATTGACAGACAATCTGTGAATACGAATTTTAAACTCCTGCATACACCTTTTTGACAGTTCCCTTACACCATACGATGGCCAGTCCGGCCCAGTCCGCTCCACAGCAGGTCCTGTCAGCGACAGCGGCTCGGCGCGGGCCGCGAGGTGCTCACGTCGGTCGATCAGAGACACACCTCCAAGCCCGCGGAGGCAGAGGAGCATGGCTGACACAGCGCCTCACTCCGCTGGGCTGCACGTATGGTGGGGACGCAGCGTTATTCCTGCATCCTTGGATCAAATTATTGGTGGGGACATTTCAGTGATTTCTAAATATTGGTGGGGACACGTCCCCTGCGTCCATGCTAAATTTACGCCCTTGAGTTCTGGTGACTCAGGAGTCTGTTTTCACCACCACTAATTGCTGCCATTTGATTGGCAGATTAGCTATTTGTGTTAAGAAATTTAGAAAATGAACAGGTTTTGACTGTTGAGGACATTAGCACAACCATCACTGTCAAATTTGAGTGAAGTGTCCGGTCGAATTTCAATGAATATGCAATTATTTATTTTTATTTTTTATTAACATATCTTTAGGATTAACCCCTTGAGATGAGACATCTCGTTTTCGAGGGGGTCCTCCATTGCAACAAAAACAAAGAACAAGTAAACAAGACAGCAGATCAAAGATAACAGTCAATGACAGCATTACAACACAGAACTACCAACACACACACACACACACACACACACACACACACACACACACACACACACACACACACACACACACAACGGCTCACTATGCTCCAACCCACCCCACCAACACGAACCCCACAACAAATATGATAAATAATAATTAAAAAAAAAAGACAAAATAAAATAAACAAAGTATATACATGACCAATAAAATCAGAACAAAAATAAACACAATTAGTAACATAGACAAGTGTTCTGAAGATGTTCAGTCAGGGCTCTTTAAATGAAGATATAGAACGGATGGATAAGGGAAGATTGTTCCAGTCATACGGAGCTTTAAAACAAAAAGCAAATTTCCCAACCTCTTTTAATTCTGGGAACAACAAAAAAAATTGATCATTGTCTCGCAGATTTTGAAGTGAATTATAACGCACTAAATGTAACTTAAGATAATGTGGGTAATTAAAGTAAAAAGTTTTGAAAATAAACTGAAACCAGTGAAACTGTCTCCTGTCAGAAGGTGCAAACCAGGACAACTGTTCATACAACACACAGTGATGAGTTCTGAAGGGACAGCGAAGAACAAAACGACATATACTGTTGCACACATCAATAGAATGTAGACGGGAAGCAGTAGTGTTCTGGTAGATGATATCAGCATAATCTAAATGTCATTTAGAAGAGAAACCATGATTTAGATCTGTTCTGATTACTGATAACAACTTACTGACAGCATAAACTGGACGCTGATCTATAACTTTATCATAAATTATATTATATTTAATGGAGAAACTAGAGGAAAATCTTCAAGGTGTACTACAGGTTTTAAAGAAATCCTGAACATTATTTTTGCACATTTAAATTTGGTGGATTCTTAATGAATTATTATATTTTCACAATTGCAAAAGTATTTGGATAAAACGACCCTAATAGTTTCCTTTTGCGAGGCTGCTCGTTATTGGCCAGATGGAGGATGCAGGCAAAGAGGCGGGACTGAGCGCGCAGTTGGGGGTAGATGCTGTATAGTGCGGCGTCTGACGCGTGCATGTTGACAACACTTAATGCAGGACGGACACGCTCAGGAGACCCCGGAATGCACACAAAATGCTGCGTCCACGAGCCGTGACGAGCCACTGGATGTGAAGAACCGAAAGAACCAGAAGGGCTCCTCTCGCGTCCTGACGCTGGCACGGTTCTCTTTGCCGCAGAAACAATTCCAGTGGGCATCCTGTTGATGCGCTTTGGCCGTGCATGAATCCGTCCGTTTTGGGTCTGAAGGTTCTGGACACAACCGTGCACTATTGACGTCTTGAGTGAGGGCGATCCAGTTTGCGAGTGCACCTCTCTCCCCCCTTTCTCTCTCTCTCTCTCTGTGCACCCCGTGTGGCACCTGCTTCAGGATGGCCTTAACGATCTGCACGCGATTTACCGACGAATATCAGCTGTTCGAGGAGCTGGGGAAGTAAGTGTTGTTTTTAATCATCAAGCATCATCCCTCGGTGACATGTCAGTTATGTAACAGGCCGCTTTGGGTTTAAAGGGACGCGGATTTCGGCGCTGGAGCGTTTGTGTGTGTGTTTTCTGTGAGCGTGTGCATGTGCGCGCTCTTGGTAACTCATCCAGCAGCCTGGACGATGCAGGAGCTAAAATACGCTGTATTTTTTGCAGGCCTTGCTTTAATCCCACATCCGAAGCCCCGCTGCTTCCGTTTTGCGCTCATGAAAGGAGAGAGTGTCGTCATTTACCTCCATCCTGATGCTGCATGATGCCACAGCAGGGCGAGGGGCTCTTTTACTAAAAAGCTCAGTGGAGCGCATAGGTGTGTGTGTGTAAGGGTGAGATTTAGAAACCCAATCCTTTCTTCTCCACCTCCATTTCACCCACCCCTCGCCACCCCTCTTTCCTCCTCCCCATGACAGAAATACACACACTGTAATGCGACAGCGCACCGTGCAGCAGAAGATGACACGCTCCTCAGCCATGCACACTGCACAGACCTGCTGCGGTCAGTTATCAGAACCCGACAGGGAATTCCGCACCTTACCCCCCTCAGTGAGCGCGTGCATGACTTCTACATGGCTTTAAAAGTCGGAGTGCAGCTCTCCTCCATGTGGTCAGCAGCCCCAGATGGCTGCAGCAAGTGTTGCTGACTTCTAGCCAAAGCAGGAAAGAGAATACAATCATGTGCACCCATATACCCCCCCCCCCCATACACGGACTCATCTCATATAGTCCCCCAGATTAAACAGGACTCATCTGATTCCTTCAAACTGCAGCATCATCTTCCTTGCAGCTCACCACTGTAAAACCTGATAAAGGATGTTGAATATTTAAAAATCAGAATATCCATCTTTTAAAGGACTCCACAAAATAGTTTGAAAATATTTCAGTCAATTATTTCTCCCATTAATAAAACCAATTGGTTGTTGCATTTAATAATGGTTGGAAAACCTGATACTGCAACTTGTGAGGATCGTGCATCACATGAAGGTGGCGCCCCTCCAAAATGAGCCAAAATCCCCTTCAATTTTCTCCTGTTCACTTGTTATGAGTTGTTTGGTGGATTGGCTAATTGGTCTCTCCCACATTAATAAAAAAGGAATATTGGGCATTTTTACACTATAAAGTCATGGGCCTCAGTAGCATGTGAGAGGTAAAGTTTATGTTTATTTTGGCAATTTTTTAACATTTACTATTCCAAAATCAAAACCCCACATGCACACACAAACAACAGAATTAATGCTGAAATGAATGAGTAAACATAAAGAATGTTTGAATTGTGGCCAATGGCAAGAACACAAAATATACTGTAGACCAAAATAAGTGAGCTTTTTAAAATGTTATTTACATACAGCATTATCAAATATCAGCATTTTCCCTTCACATTTTCCTAAAACGCTTAGTAAGGAATTCTAGTTAAATATATAACAGAAAATTATCATTAAACTTAGCTTTATTTCTTAATGAAACAACTTTAAAAAAAAATTTGTATTTAAAAACTGAACAACACAGTTTTAACTCCTCATCTAAATTATTCCACACATGAATCCCTCTAACTGATCTACACATGGCTTTATTATTTATCCTGACCTTTAGTTTTTTAAACAAACCTTTCTTTCTTAATTAATATTTTGTTTCTTTAATGTCAAACCAGTTCTCTATACTGAAGAAGTCTATTATATGTCCATTCAGTGCTGAGCTCTCCTAAATCATAACTTTTTAAATTGAATGAATATTTAATTTATTGATCCATAAGCAGCCACAGCAGCTTATTGGCTCCTGTGGCACCCCATTCCTCAAGGAGTTATTGAAGGTCAACATGTGAGGTGTTGATTTCTACAGCATCCCCAAGCTGCATCCCCAAGCTGTCCCAAGAGTCTTCAGTCAGGACAGGAGCCACTCAGGCCTCCAGTCATACACATGTGCCTGGAACACCTGGAACCACACATTTAGCTGCTTTTCCTTCCAGACACAAGTGAAGGTGACTAATCAGCCTCTCCGTGCACATATAATTATAGCAACGGTAATATTAACCTTTTACAGATATTTGGATCTTTGCTACACATAAAAATCTGCTTAGATTTTGAATTCCCGTCAGTCCAAATAAATGTTAAGAAAGAAAGAAAGAAAGAAGAAATAGAACAACTGACTTTTGCAACCTGTTTGTTTGGTTTTCACATTGACCTAAAATAGCTACTTGGTTCCAACCTTTACAGCATTTTACAAAATAAGAGTCAACAGATTAAAAACTGTACAAAAATTTCAAATGAAACTTCAGTAAATTGAAGACAAACTCCTTATTGTCAGATTCTTTGCAACTAAAAATGCACTCACTGCTTCCTGAAGATTCTTTCATCTTTGTCAGTAAGTGAAGGGTCAGGTCATCCAGGACTGTCAACTTTATTCAATGTTCGTTACAACAAAAGTTGAGCATGGCCTTTATAATTTTAAAACAAAAACACATTTATTCTATCTTGTGGGATTCTGCAGATGCTTCCTGGTTGTTCTTATGTAATATGTTATGATTTTTTTCTTTACTAAAGCCTTTATAAATTAGAAGTAAGCTTCAGTGTCAGCCTGCTCATACCAGAGCATGTTAGATAACTTGCTCATGGTACACATCACTCATCAGCATCGTCTAACATCGACATGGAGAGTCATTCATTTCTCATTTTATCAGTGGTTTAATCCACAATTTGTAATAACTATCAGCTGTTAGAAGTGAGATTTGAGGTCATCCTCAGTTTGATGTTCTCTGGAGCTAAATAAACCTCGTTGAAAAGTAGCGCTGCTGCAGAGCTGAGCAGATCTGATGCAGGTGGATGTCTCCAAGGCTGCATTAGATGCAACACTCTGCTCCTCCTTTTACCTCAAATATAGCTGACCTCATTTTTTGTATCTTCATGCATGTTCCTGACAGCTCAGAGCTGATACAACAGTAAGGCTGGTTGACACTTGAGTGGGTGTTATTGATCTTATTTACAGGTGCATGTGGTGAGGAGCTAAGTTTACACATGTTTAAAATCAAATTTTTACAAATAATTATTTTAAAGTGAACTTATTGTTCAACAACCATTTAGAAAGCGCTGATAAAAATGGATTTAAGCAAGATTCCCAAACCTTTTGGGAAGTCAAAAGGTTGTCGTTCACAAGCGCATTTAGGTCAGGATTTAGGTCTGGAAAAATATACTTTGGACAAAAATCTCCAAAAGCCTGTTTGTGTCCACTTCAAGGGGAGCGTTCTCTGTGGTCAGGAGGTGTGTGAAGATCTCCTCTGGACAGGAGTATGCTGCCAAAATCATCAACACCAAGAAGCTTTCTGCTAGAGGTAAGACGAGCTTATGAAGAAACACACACACACTGTTTGTAGCTGAGTTCCATGCAAATGAGCTCTGAATGCTGTAACTGAAATGGGCTTCAGGCTCTTAGAGGCAACATGTGTGTGTGTGTGTGTGTGTGTATTTTAGTGCTAGTAAGTGACAAACAGACTTACTTGTGGTGTGATGTTTTCCTTCCTATTCCTGTTATTCATATTCGTCCTTTGGTTTCTATGCAAATTTAAGTCACACAAAACTTTATTAGAGAGAGAGAGAGAGAGAGTGTGTGTGTGTGTGTGTGCCCATGTGTTCTGTATTGATTCAGGGCTCTGGTTGGTCTTGTCGTCCCAGGGGCAGATCTCTTGAGAAGCCGACCCAGTTCTTTCACATCCGTCATTGTAATTGTAGCCGCTGGCCTGGTTGCCTCAGGCTTGTGACACACACGCACACACACACACATATATTCATACTGTAGCTCATAAAGACACACAAAAGTGCACGTGGAAACACAGACGTGACCCAGCCTATTTGTGAATGCTAACCAGTGGTGTGTTGTGCCTCTAAGGTTTCTCCTTTTTCTCCAGCCAGTGTCAAGTTCTCCCACCACTTGCTTGTTTAGAAATCCCAGCAACTGGTATCAGAGCACATGCAGCTAAAAGTGTACACTCAGTGGAAATGTGTGTTTTTGGGATACGTTCCTCAAATGTTCTAGATAACTGTGATAGAGTAGCTAAAACTGGGTAGATAGACGTTTTAAGCCCCGCCCCCGTACATGTAAGCTATCAAGATGTTGCCCTCATTAAAAAATAATTTTATTCCCCAGGTGTCTACTTTTATTTACTCACTTAGTTCTTACCTTGTTTCTGAATTCACAAATACTCATTTTTCTTGTGTTTATTTGTAGCTACTTGTTCAATTTGTTAAGTCTTATTTCTGAACGAGTAAATGAGAAATAGTACAAAATAATCCAGGTGCCGTTTGTTATTTCAATCTTTTAAATTGGTCTAACGTGAACTATAATTTAATGGTTATTTGTCTTGAAGTCAGTGTTGATAAGTTAAACAAGACATACATTTTGCACAAAAAGCGGAATAATTATCCATGAAATTTAAGAAATTATAGTTGGTCTATTTCAAAATGATTGGTATTGCCAGAAAGGATGAAAACCCGTTTTAGATTTATAGCACAAAAAACAAGAAGGGCATAAACTTTTTAAAAAGAAGACAACTTTAACTATTGTTCACCTCGAACAATTTCATTTGAACTTAGCAGAAGTGAAGATGAGACTATATTCTTAAATCCATTTTACCTTTGATTGACTCCATTACACCCAATAAGGTTTGTGAATGCGACAAATTTTTAAAATATAAAGAAAAGCACCAGTTACTGTGATTTTTCTGCTATATAAATGTTTGTTCAAAACAGTATTACCCTAAAACCAGTGATGGTGGCAGATCTCTGGTAGATGTGCTACAACCATCTGTGTTTTTAACCACCAGAAACTTTTTCAAACAGCTGAGTTTCTGTTTGCAACAAGGAGAAAACTCAAAGGGAATTCCTGGCCATCATACTGACGGTTTGAGAATCAGGGAGGTGAAGTGGAACAATGAGCTACGTACAACCAGAGGAACCACACAGTGTCTCAGACAGCTTATGTAGAAGGAAAGTCATGACAGAACGTTTTAATGCATCAGACTTTTTAACACAGATTAATACTTTGAAACTGGGAACCAGCACATGCCTACCTGTAGCACTTGTATTCAGAAATACCAGCAGCTCATGCATGTCTTCAAACAACAGCAGCAGCTTAAATCTAAAATGTGTGTGTGCTTTTTGCAGCAATGCTTCTCAAACACACTAAATGTTATAGATCATGCTGCACGTGGGCATTCTCAGCCAAATATGGAGCGATCTGATCAGAGCTGAACTTGGTTGAGTCCAGTTTTGTAGACAGAAGCTGAAGACCTGCGTTGACACTTTTTTTTGTTAAAATAACCTTGGTCATCTACCAAAGATGTTCTCTATGTTTACTTTATTTGTTTTGCACGTTTTGTCCCATTTGTGATAAGAAATGGCCGTTGACACCTCTTGGCTTGTACTTTAAATAAATCATCATTTGACCAGTGTGTAGTATAATCTCAGAGGACACAACATTGTTAGATACCACTTTGTGGAGGATAACAGAGACACACAAAGATAGATTCCTGTCCCAGATTTTACTCTACTTACACAGCGCTAATGTTGAAGTGAAGATGATGGTAGCACTCATCAAAAATGTTGTCACCATTTTTAAAGATAAAAGGGGAAAAATTGGCTCATTTTCATAGATGCGCAAATCTTCCGTTATTTGTGTGAAAACCCTTAACTTATAATACCTCCTTAATGCTGAGTCAGTGCTGGAGATAGCTGCAGTGTCTAACATTCTGAAAGGGTGGAAAAACATTGATGGTGTCTAATGGGTTTATACTCCATGAAGGTCTTTACAACCATACAGCTTAAAGCACAGTAGACCTGCCTTGGTGCCATTATTGGTCAAAACTTGCTGCATCCCAAGTAATTTTCCCATCACGACGTTACTGGGATGATGGACTGACCCCAGGCTTTCTGTGTTTTTTCAGCGGTATATTCACGTTTCCACTTCTAATAATCACTTAAACGGTGCTTGGCTGTTATGCACACAGTGTTTTCAGTTTGATTAAGAATACACACACAGCACATCCATTTTCTACCTTTGTGGGTTTCTGTGCATCAACATTGTTTTTGCTCTCTTAATTTTTTGCCTCTTTTTTTTCCCATCATGTTTCTTTAGCTCCTTCTCTCTATCTGTCCTCCCCCTGACAGACACCTCAGCAGCAGATCAGTGTCCTGCCATTTGCATGGACAGATTTTCCAAAAATACAGCAAAGAATAATCTCACCCTTTTATTCATGTGGGTCTGCACGCACAAACTATACACACTCACTATCTGTGTGTGTGTGTGTGTTTCAAGGTTTACATACAGGGCATGCTGGCGTGTCAGATATGGTCTTAGCCTCTTTCTGCGATAAGCTCTAGAATTGCAACTCTGATTCCCTTCTCCCCGGCAGGATCATGACCTACCCCTTCCCACCACCACATATTTGCATGTGCATGCGTGTGTGTGTGTCAGTGTATGTAATTGAAAGGGGTTTAAGATAGGATTGGTGGCTGGAATGCAGGAAGATCAAAGCATTGTGTGTGTTGGATGGTGCAGGCCTGTAGGACCAGCTACACTCCTGCAATCTACAGTCCTGATTATACAGCATTTCATTTAGAGCAGCAGATGAGCCAGTGAATAAGAGGAGGTAAAAAAAAATATAGCAAGAGAGGAGGAAAGAAAGTAGAAAGGAGGAAGAAAAGGACAGATAACCAGAGAAAGAGAAGTCAGTATTTGAGATTTCGTGTTCGTGCATTCAGACTATTCCTCGCAGCAGCTGAATATTTGTCCTCATCATGCATGTGTCAGTGTCCTGTCACTACGGCTCTGTCTGATAGCTCCTGTCACTTTCTGTTTGCTGTCGGGGTTCTGTGTGTGTGTGTGTGCTGCTGTGCAGATGTTTGTGCGTGTGGGTAATCCCTCATCTGTTTGAGTGTGTTTGCGTAAGTGTCTTGAATAAAAAACCCAGGAGTGTTTACTTGGCTTTGTAAATGTTGCATTGCGCTAAGAGTGACACAGCGATGAAGAGCTGGAGATGAAGAATCAGAGCGTTGACTTATTTGTTATGACGCAGCATTTGATGACCATCTATGTTGTATTTTATTCTCTTTTAGATTATTTCCTGAGTTTGTCTGAAGACTTTTTCCTCTCAGATCATATCGTTTTTGTTGTTGTTGTGATTATTAGGTGCAGGTGTCATGCTAACAGATATAGACTCACCGGACACTAGTACCCGGTCGGACCCTCTTTTGCCCTCAGAACTGCAATAATTCTTCATGACATCGATTCAGCATGGTGCTGCTGCACATTTCTAAACATCCATGATGTGAATCTCCGTTCCACCACGTCCTAGATGTTCTGGACTGGATTGAGATCTGGTGACTGTGGAGGTTGTTGGAGTCCAGTGAACTCATCATCATGTTCTAGAAACCAGTTAGAGATGATCGGAGCATTGTCCTGCTGGAAGTAGCCATGGGAAGATGATCATAAAGGGACATGGTCAGCAATACTCAGGTAGGCTGTGGAGTTTAAACCATGGCCAGTTGGTACTAAGAGACCTAACGTGGGTCAAAAAACCCTCCCCCACGCTATTACACCACCAGCAGCCTGAACCACTGATACAAGGCAGGATAATAATAATAATAATAATAACTTTATTTATATAGCACCTTTCTCAGGCCAATGGCCACAAAGTGCTTTACAATAAAACAATTATAAAAACACAAAGGATAAAACTTGAAAAGAACATAATAAAACACAAAATAAAAACTTGAAAAGAACATGATAAAACGCAAAATAAGAACATGATAAAACACAAAATAAAAACATGATAAGAACATGATAAAAGGCAAAATAAGAACATGATAAAACACAAAATAAAAACATGATAAAACAAAAACATCATGCAACCTAAAATCAGTTAAAAGCGAGCCTGAATAAATGAGTTTTCAACTGTTTCCTGAAAGAGTCAACAGAATCCAGGCTACGCAGAGGAGGAGGTAAAGCGTTCCATAATCTTGGAGCCACTACTTTAAAAGATTGATCTCCCTTGGACTTAAAATGTGATCTAGGAACCTCCAACAGCCTCTGACTAGTAGACCTCAGACTACGAGGAGGACTGTAGGGTTTTAAAAGGTCTGAGATATAAACAGGGACCTGACCACGCATGGCTTTAAAAGTAAAAACTAAAAGTTTAAAATGAATTCTAAAATGCACTGGTAACCAGTGCAAGGATCTTAAAACTGGAGTAATGTGCTGACTCTTTCGTGTGTTGGTTAAAAGCCTTGCAGCAGCATTCTGAACTGACTGTAGGCGAGACAGATCTTTCTTATTCAAACAAGTAAAAAGGCTGTTACCGTAATCGAGGCGAGATGAAATAAAAGCATGAATAATCATCTCTAGTTCTGCTTTTGACACTAGAGTTCTGATCTTAGAGATATTTCTCAATTGAAAAAAGCAGTTACGGATTAATGTTCGTGAATGTCCCTCTAATGACATGGCAGAATCTAGAATGATACCAAGGTTTCTTGGTATCCAAGGATGGATTCATGCCTTCATGTTGACACTAAATTCTGACCATCTGAAGGTTGCAGCTGAAATCGACCCATCAGACTAGGAACCCTTTTTGCAGCCTGTTCTGGTCCAGTTCTGGTGATCCTCGGTTTCCTGTTCTTAGCTGACAGGAGAGACACCTGCTGAGGTCTTCTGCTGCTTCAGAGATGCTGTTCTGTAGACCCGGGTGAAACCAGTGATTATTTAAGCTGCTGTTGTCTTTCTATCAACCCAAACTATGATCTCTGTTATCAGCAAGATATTTTCATCCACAGAACTTCTGCTTGCTGGCCGTTTGTTCTGTTTTGGACCAAACCCTAGAGACGGTTGTGGGTGGAACTCCCAGCTGATCACTAGTAACTGAAATAGACCAGCATATCTGGCACCAAATGTTCAAAGTCACATAAATGTCCTCTCTTCCTCATTCTGATGCTCAGTATGTACTTCAAGTTATCTTCACCACGTCTAGATGCCTAAATGGATTGAGTTGCTCCCATGCGACTGGAAGAACTGGTTCTTAATGAGGTGCCCAATAAACTTCATTAGATTTCCACCATTATTCTTTTTATTCTCATATTTACTTGTACTCTGTTTCACCTCATTGTGATATGAGGAAAAGGAGGGAGTGGAGAGATGAGCGACCTGATGGTGTGAGAGAGAACGACGGAGAAATGAGAGGGGGGAAAAGAGAAGGGAGGGATCAGTGACAGGAAGGGGAATCACATGACTCACTGGGTACTTGGAGGCTAAAAATAAATGCTGGTCGTGCTCTCATGCTGTCTGCCTCTATCCGATACACACATGTGCAAGCACACAGTAATGAAAACATTCCTCCTTTTGAAAGGAGCCAGGTTTTTAGTTTCAGCTGATGCTCCTCCCACGTCTGGCGAACCAGACTGACATCGGACACAGGGACGTGTGCCCCCACAGGATCTATAAATAAAAATGCATATATTAATTTATGTGTGTGTATTTCACACATTGCACGCAATGTGTGAACAAGTTTATATTTATAAGGAACACCTCTGAACTTGAACTGAATTTGTTTAAGATTTTAGATTGAAGTTCTAAGATTTTGAAGCGTTGTTTCAGCCTCCCTGATCATTTCTGAAATTAATATTGCTAAACATCTCCCTCATTCCAGCTCTCTTCCACATTCTCTCCTGATGAGAACGCATTGTTTAGAGAAATCTTTTGCTTTTAGGCCCAAAATGTTCTTTTAAAAACGATTCAGGGAAAATCTCCCCTCAAAATCTTAATTTTTCACTCTAACTGATTCATGCTTAACTTCAACCCGTTCCCATTAATTGAGACAGAAGGAATGATGTTTTGCCTCATTAGGACTTGGCTTTGTTCCCCACATGTTCCCAACAAGACCATTAAACTGTTTCAGCTGCGGTAAAAAGCTGTCGTCAGAAAAATGTAATTCCTTAAAACTTTCTGGTAAATGTACGACGCTGCAGCTGATTTTGATAAGTTGCTCAGTAAGAGAAGACCCTACAGTGTGACTAATGAGCCTAATGGACTATGCAGAAGGGCATTCTTAATTACACCCTGTGCACTTCCTGCCTCTCTCTGCATGCTGCACGTCAGCCTCTATTTTCCCTCCTTGTCTGGCTCTGTGGCCTTATTGTGGTTTTAAAGCAGAACTGCTGTCTGTGTTCTTCAGTGTGGTGTCCTGCTGCCGTAGGCTGCCACAGCCTCGACTCTAAACAAAACAGCTTAATACCGTATATGGATTCAGTCAGAGGTTAAACATCCAAACACAAACAGTGACCCACAAAAGAGATCAGTTTGTTGCATTATTCATCTTTTGGTCTATAGTTCCTTTTATATATTTTCCAATCCTTGACCTTATAGGTTAGTCATTAAAATGAAATCAACACAAATCTATTTAACACTGTGGCTTGTGAGTCAAATAGATATATCTGTTGCCTATTTATAAGCATTAATGCCATACTCAGAGGACAACACTCCTGTGCAGAATCTGAAACAGGAAAAAAAAAAAAAAAATCATTGCTTGCATCTACAACTGAAAAACCTTTGGATTTGAAATGGTCACCATAGCTAATCAACATTAGCAAACACATGTGTAGCGTTTTGTAAGTTGTCACAATTAATAAAACTGTCAATAAAATATAAAAAGTATCTCACCAGCTGAGTCATTAACCCTGTTAGACCTTTATTATCAGATTGGCTCTAGAAATAGGCCCTTTGGAGTAGCCAGGGAATCAACACTTATTAATAATTCAACACAGAGGCAAAGATATAGTTTATGAAAATCAATTTATTGTCATATTTCTATGACTAATGATTATATAAAATAAATGATTATACAAGATAATATCAACTAAAACATTAATAAAACACTTATCAAAAATGATGGATGTTATAAAGAGTATAATTAAGTGTTTTAGGAAAGATGTGAAGTCTGGAATTATAAAGATAATCTGGCTGAATTTATTGATCTTAATATAGATGTTTTTTTATTTATCATCATAACCCATCAGACGCCAGTTAGCAGAGTCTACTGGACCAGGAGGTGAGCTCCTATGTGGATCCAGCTGGCAGAGAGAAGTCGGGTCTCGTTGAAGGCTGAGGAAGGGGGTACCCTCAGTCTCGGAGGGTCACTTCTGGGGTACCCAAAGGTTGAATATCCCTTGGATACGGCGAGTCTGGTCTGAGGTTACTCTAGCTGGTACAGTGATTTACTTCTGGAGACTAGAAGGTTTGGTTAGCGTCTGACAAAGTTGGATCAGGTTAAAACAAATAATGGTTGTTTGGTTTTCAAAAAGGTGGCTCTGTGCTGCTAAAGTTCTGTAGAATCTGGCTTGATCCCACAAAAGATGTCCTGTTAGCATGTGGCTGGAACTTCCTGAACTTAGTGAAAGTGTCACTTTTGAGGTCTGTGTCTGACCAATCACAGGACAGAAAGGTGCTGGAGGTGTTACCAAGTTCCTCTGCTTCACTTCTCTCCATAAGATACTTCTAAGGAATTTATTCCACTTAAAATCAGCTTAATAACTGTCATTATTAATATGCTGATATTAATTTGTCACATGACTGATAATGAAACATTAATAAAACTTCTTATAGATTCATTTGATGTATTTAAGAGATAAGAAAGGAAGGTTTTGGAATTGCTCTAAACTCTTTAACTTTTGGTCAAAGATTTTTTCAACCCTATCACAGATTGTAGGCAGACCTGTAGAGTTAAACCCATTAATTGCTATACTGGGAATAATACAGTAGATCCTGATTCAGTTAAAAGTCAATCAAAACGTAAGGCAATACTATTCACGTGTTTACTTGCTCGGAGGCTAATTTGGTTGAACTGGAAGCAAACCGAGCCTCCAACCTATGTCAACTGGCTGAGACATCTGCATGACCTTTTGACCCTTACACATGGCTAAAGTAGTTATTAGGAGCCACACAGTCCACCTGCACAAGATATGTATTAAAATTTTTGCTAATAACTTTTGCAGTCAATCCTGTACTTTTGCTAGCAAAATACTATCACGAGCCACCAGACGGATTTCAGTGGAACTCAGAAATCCTTCACTAAATGTGCGTATGTTTACAACTAGTTCCTGCATCGTTTTAGTGTTTGACCAAAAACTGCTGTAACTATATGACTGATTTCTCAGCAAAAGATAATCTTAGTGTAAAGTCTGGCAGGAGAGGCAGCGAGTGATCTGCATTTCTTTAAGGAATGCTAGCCTTGTAATAATTATTGCTTTCCCCATCTTTAAGGAAATAAAACAGCTGAGTGAAGTACTCTGACTTGCTCTTTAGGGGCTTATTGTGAAGCGCAGCAGCTAAGTGAGGAAATAATTAGATTTTAGTATACATGTAGATAATTCACTGGCTTGTATGTGCTGGGTGTTTTTCACATTTGCACTTATTATATTAAACTGTAATTCATAGGATAAACAAATCTTATTTGCTCAGTTATTGTGTTAAAAGGGTAAATCAAAGATTTACTACTGTTATTATAAAAACCTTTCCAGTTTGAATCATTTACTCTATGATTAGAGATTTTTTTGTTATCTTAGTGCAGTCAAGGCTCCCCATCTGCAGCACTCAAATGTTAGCTCAGCGTTGTGGTCAAAAGCAGAGCAGCTTGAACATTATGTGTTCATTTCAGTATTTAAATGTGATCATAGGAGGAACTTTGTGTTTGTCTTAAGTCCTCCTGTCAGGCTGCCCTCAGACCTTCGTCCTCACATTAAAACCATTTTACATATCGGTCTCATGTGTCAGTGTGCGTTACACAGGGAGAGATAATGGCAGACATCACCATGATACACACACAGACATGCTTTAGCAGCAATCTTTGACACCAGCCCTTGTTTCTCCTCAGAGAGAGGAAGCCTTGGACTTTATCAGTTTTATAACTCTTCCTCTATTGGGTATCAAAACTACTATGGAACTAAAGGAGGAGCTTAAAGCTCTAGACTCTTCTGCACTGGCAAAACCAAACAACCCCACCTAACAAAGTAACAACCTCTGTGTTCTACAAAGTAATGCAGCCATATTAGCTGCTGAGCTTAGAGGATGTTTCTCCATCTTTTAAATTAAAACCCAATTCAATTAGAGAAGAGTCATTTCTTGAACTTGTTGGTTTAGTTGATTTATTTTTGGTTGTACATGCAGGTGTAGAAAGGTTAAACCTCAAACTCAAACTTGATTTTTTTTTAATGGATAAAATAAATTATTTAAAAAAGCAAACCTGGAGCGATGGAGTGTAGAAATGCATTTCATAGAGCAACCTTTGAGTAGAGAAACCATTTTTTGGTGCAGAATGGTGTAAAGTTAACATTAGCTGATATTTGTTCTGCTCAGTTCAGACATTTTCAGTTAATCTCTGTTTCTTTTTCTCTCAAATGTTTTTGTTTGTTTGTTTTTAGCTCCTCACTGAGGCAAAGAGAAGGTCAGCCAATGTTCTGCTTTCTGTACTCAGCTAAAACATCTGCTAACATTTGGAGAGTCAACAAAAGTCAGTTTTGTTGTGGTTGATTGGGGATTAAAGTATTCTGCTTAAGTGACCTTTCAACTTCAAGAAGATGCATAGAACTTTGGATTTTAGCAGAGAAACCATTGATAAATGTATGTGAACAAGTGCAAAACCATAAACAAGCTCTCTTTTGTGCAAACACTGTGTCTAATAAAGTGCACAGCTGTGCTCCAGTTTCTGTGCACATAAATTTTAAAGTTTTTCTTTAGTTCATTTAAAAAAAAAAAAATGTAGATTTGCAGTCCATGACTCACAGTGCCCTTTGTTTATAGCATCAAACTGTGTGTGTTTCTTGGAGTTGGTCCACATCTGTCTGGTAATTACAGCGGTTGCAAATTCTGCAGAAATGCAGCTGTCAGTTTTAGCAAAGCACTTCTTGTAAAGGACTGTGACCACAGGGATCAAGCTTGCACGCACAGACACACTTCAGGGTTGTAAAGCCTTGTCGGCACCCAGTCACAACTCATTGTTATCAAGCTGAGACTTTTTGAAGGCTTAAGCAAATTTCAGAGTTGCTTGCAGCAGCAACGTTTAAAATGAAAGCGACATACTTGTCCGTATAGATAATTTATGCTTATTTTAGGGCAATGCAGACAAGAAAGACAAGTATTTAAGCCCATTTGCCAATATTTGAACCTACTAGGATTACCATGACCTGAATGATTGAGAACCTTCACCAGCACACTAAGTATATCTGCACACTTAGCCAGCATATTTACTTGTGCAAATATCCCGAAAATAAAAAAGAGCATTGCACAGATAAAACAGAAAAAAACCCACACAGAAAGGACAAAGGCAGACTCAGGCGTGAATTCACCAAAGGATTGAGAGTGTTATTTGAGCCTTTGCATCTCCATCTAATTTACAAAGTCTTCACAAAGAGACATTTGTGCCTCATTCTGTGCTGCCAGCTACACAGCGTTGCTGCAGTCTGCTCATATTTAAATGAGATATTGTGTTGCATTTAGAGGAAAACTCACCCATTGTTACGTGCGTACCTGCTGTAACAATAATGTCTGACTGATTCTCAAAGAGCTGCACTGTTTGCAGCATGCATTTAATGTGAATATTTACCTTCTCCAGAGAGCTGGTGGTAGTTGCACCTCATAGGAAGAAAATCTGCAAAAGAAGCTTCTGCTGGACTGTTGCTTTTTAGGATCTCATTTTGGTCTAGAAAGATTTAATTCAACTTCTTCTCCAGTAATGAGTGTCCGACTTTATCCTACAAATAATAACACCCTGTTTTTGATGTCTTATATTCAAGATTAAGAAAAAAACTGTGATTATTAAACATTTCATCTTTGCATCCACAAGTTTACAAATGGAACCCTGTATCACAAGTTGTAAGATGCTATTTATGATGGATTCTTCCATTCTCTCTGTCAGAGCTGCTCACACATGTTCAACCAGAATTACAAAAGAAAGAACCTGCTTTCTCGTTTCATAAAAAAAAAAAAAAAATAGAAAGTATAATCCAGAAGATGCAGGTCTGAAAAGTGCAAAATGTCTTTTACTGATTTAGAAATGTAATTTCTAACATAATTCCTCCTGAGTAGTGTCTTTGTTCTTCATCCATCAACACCTGCAGCTCACTTTGTGGGAACTTTTCACCTTTCGCTTTCCGTCACATTTGCCCAGATGTTTTATGAGTATGAACCACATGACCAGATGCCAATAACTGCAAACGACTCTGCTGAACTTCATGGGCATGTTTGCACCGCCTGTAATCAAAGTTGTTTGGTTTGTGATCAAGATGGTGAAATAGAGCAGATAGTAGAAGCAGGGTGCAGCAAAAAATAAATAAATAAATAAATTCTTTGCAAGATGTTGGTGAATCTGTCAAAAAGCATCTGACAAGTTGAAACTTGTATCTGGAGTCTAATAGTCCATGTTCATAATATTCAAGGAGCCAACCATCAATAAGAAGGTGTTTTTTTCTGCTTATGAACACCAGTGATGCTGACAGCTGCATTCATCAGAAATAAGTAGAGCCTAAAGCTTTAACATTATGTGTTTGATTAGTGACAGTTTTCAGCTGTTATATGTCTTTAAAACAGACATTTGAGTTAAAAATGTCATTGAATGAAGTAAAAAAATTTAAAAAATCTGACCAGTTACTACTAGTTACTCAGCGTTGTGTAGAGTTTGATAGTTGCATGTGAACTCTCGGATGTCTGCCATTTGCATGCAAGGCTGGTTTCACTGCAGAGAAGAGGGGAGGCCTGACGCTCTGATTGGTGCAGGAGTTGCTAGACAACAGATGTCCAGCCAGCTAGGAGATGTACTACCTGTGGAGGAAGGAGGGAGAGAAGGGGAAGAAGAGTGGAGGTGGAGAATACTGGAGAGAAGGAAGGTGGCAATTGCAGTGTTCAGTTTGTTGGTTAGTACAGCAAAAAATAGAATGCAACCTCCTACGTATGAGTGTGTGTGTGTGTCTTTAGTCAAAGATAAAGCAAGAAAATTATACCCTTCTTGACTATTAACGCCTCACTTTAGGATCCATGTGCCTCATGATTACATTTACAGTACATACAAACTAACTGATATTTTCTGCTTTTCACATGTTGATTAATTAAAAACAAAAATCTCAAATTGGTAGATAAGAATTCTGATGATTATAGAAACTTGTGAATAAGATTAATTTAGCAAATGTTCTGAACTGGCAGACAAAAAGCTGGGTGGACTGAGAGAGGCACTAAAATTGAAGTGCCATTCAGCAGCATGTTGAGACTGAAACAAAATGATTTGTGACCTTGCTCTGAGGGTCCTGTTAATAATGCACTAAAGGCTGAGCTGTCCTTGTTTCGGGCTGTGCCTGCACCTCTATGCAGTTGTGCTTGTCTCTATGGCTGACGGCATAATTCAACAACACAGAAATGGGCTTATGTGCAAAATATTGCAAACCTGCAACCACACAAAGTAACTAGGAAATTATGTTTGCAGGAGTAAGTGGCCTGTTAAAAAAAGCCCTATCATGACCATTTTATTCATTAACATTTATTAAAGTCTTTATATAAAGAATGTGCTTTACAATGATTAAAACACAACAGGATGAAGTATCAAGACTTCTAAACATAGCCTGCCCTTTTAAAGTATTGGTTTTATTTCTGATTTGAACCACCCTCCTCCCCTCTATTCTGCGGGGAGGGGAGGGGGTGTGTACTGCAGATCAGAGCTTGATGAAGCTAGGAGAACCACATCATCCGCAAAAAGCAGAGACGAGAGTCTCCTGCCACCAAACTCGACACGCTCTACACCACGACTGCGCCTAGAAATCCTGGTTTTACAGGTTATGAACAGAACCGGTGACAAAGGGTGGTCCACAGTTCCATGACCAGGACGAAAACCACATTGCTCCTCCTCAATCCGAGATTCAACTATCGACCGGACCCTCCTCTCCACTACCCTGGAGTAAACCTTTCCAGCAAGGGTGAGGAGTGTGATCCCCCTATTGGAACACACCCTCTGGTTCCCCTTCTTAAAAAATGGGGACCACCACCTCGGTCTGCCACTCCACAGGAACTGCCCCAATGACCACGCAATGTTGCAGAGACGTGTCAACCATGACAGTCCTACAACATCCATAGCCTTGAGATACCCAGGTCGGATCTCATCTTCCACCAGGGCTTGGCCGCTGTGTAGTTCTTTGACTACCTCAGCGACTTCTGCCCCAGAGATTTGACAGTTCCCAGGTCTCCCAGCTCTAGTTCCACCTCGGAATGCGTGTTGGTAGGATTGAGGAACTCCTCAAAGTATTCCTTCCATCACCCAGCTATAGCCACAGTTGATGTCAGCAGCTCCACATCCCCACTGTAAACAGTGTGAGCAAATTTCTGCATTCCTTCCATGAGGCGCCAGAGATATAAGAGGGTATCATCTGTCAAAAATGCTAATGAGCGGTCAAAATAAGCCCCGCCCCCACGTGGCGAAACCCCGCCCCTGTCAAAATAAGCCCCGCCCCACGTGGCAAAACACCGCCCCTGTCAAAAGCCCCGCCCCCATGTGCGAAAACACCGCCCCTGTCAAAATAAGCCCCGCCCACCCACGCATCAAACCCCCGCCCTTCCCGGTCAAATTACGCCCCGCCCGCGCACGTGTCAAAACAAACCCCGCCCCTGTCAAAATAAACCCCGCCCCCTCCCACGTGTCAAAATATGTCACAGCCCACCGGAAATATGCCACCGGAAATACGTAGCCGGAAATACGTCACCGGAAGCGGATGTTTGAACTCGGAAGGCAAGATCACGTGATGGGGCTAGCAGCTAATGGTGANNNNGTAGGCATTTTGCTGAGCTTCATGCCAAGGAAGGAAAGACTGTCAATGAACCTGAGATTGTAATCTGGGTCACTGAAACAGAGAATTTTACAACCCTGCATAATGATCTGTGGTTTTACTCCTAACTCGGCCATAGCATTCAAGACAAGATAAGAATCAAATCCTCTCGCGTTGTGTGCTACCAATGTGGAGTTCTTAAAAGCAGGTCTCCTGATTTCAAGAATGAAATCGCGCATGCAGTTCGGACCATAAGCTGACCATTCGCGTCCTGTGCAAGTTTTAAAACATATCAGAAAAGGAATATGCTTGTCTTCACCGGCTACATAGGTTTCAACATCATAATAGATTATTTTCTCATCTAATTTCTCATCAACATCACAGGTTGGAATGTAGCATTTATGTTCTCCACATGCCGAGTTATCAGGGAACTTAACCCCGCAAATCTTGCATTTCACACCCCAACAGACGTGGGGGTTCCCTGTGGTTAAGCTCCGAGTGTAATTTTGTTCACACTTGCTACATTTCTTAACACGGTCACAAATACTGCTCTGCACCTTCGTCCTGGGTTTCTTCTCAACCACTTTATGTCTGTCAAAACATGACTGATTGTGACAGACTCTGTTACAATCATTGCACCTAAGTGGTGCTGGAGCCCCCTGCCTGCATGTTGGGTCCGTGCACACTGCACACGACCCTTCACAATAATGTGAATATCTATGCTTAATGGGAGAAAAACAGAAGTCGCAAATGTAATCAGACCCGAAGAAACCCTTGAGATTTTTTATCCCATAATAATGTTGCTGAAAGAGCAGGAGAAAGACTGTCCTGCTTCGGTCTGAAAAATCTGTTTCAAATTTACAAAGAACCCTGTCTCCTTCGGATCTGTGAAAAACAACGATTTTGCGCTGTAAGATTTCCTCAAATTTATGTATATCTGAGAATGTCACAGCAGTGTGTTCTGACAAACCAGCACGGCGCTGCAGATCCGCACCCCGTAGCTGAGCCTCGTTGTAGGTGACTTTAGGATCTGTGACACACGCCAAACTTATTGCAAAGCATAGCTGATCATCTCTAGCCCCTATAATATAGAGATGCTGTCTTTTCTTTCGTATCAGCTCACAATCCAAAGTCTTTTCAGCTTTGCGCTTTCTACCACCACCACGAGGATCTTGAAATGTCTGAACAATGAATTCTAAATGCTCGGTAGAAGCTATTTCAGCATTGGACTGTACCAGGTTATCTAAAAATGTTTCAAACTCCCGTATGATATTTCCACCCTCATCGTCAACTCTAAATGTCACATGGTGTTGATTGGCGCTGCCAGGGACATTCAGCTCTATCTGAACAATATCATTCCTGTCAACCATGGCAGAGACTCTATCAGACAACCCTCTGAGTGTGTTCATTACATCTGTATGGAAATCTGCCAAGCTGGGGCGGGGGTTCTGGGGTAAGACTAATGTTTGTCTTATTTCATGATTATTAAAATTAGCCCGCTCTATGATACGGGGGTGGCTGTCACGACTGGTACTAGGCTGCTCTAATGGTACATTTTGACCCCCGGTCTGAAGGGAAGCAGAAGTGGGCTCATTCTGGTGTATGGACAATGGCTCTGAAAGTGCATCCGGCACATGTTGAGATAGATTATCACTATCTATTTCTGATGGATCCACCTGCTGATGTAAGGGGTGACTGGGTATTTGATTAGCATGATTTTGTGGGTGCAATACAGATTCTGGAGGTTCTTCTGACACTTCTCTCTGCTGCCTGACTGGTGGGGTCGTTTGCAAATGAATGGGTGTTGAGAACAACTCATTTAACAGTGTTAAAGCATCTTCAATCCGCTGAAGAATCACATTTTCAGGGGTCCTAACTGGTGTAAGCTGCTCTGCAGTTTCACTTGCCGAACCTGACTGGTGAACCAGAGATTGAGATGTAACTAAGCCAGCCAGACAAGCTACAGCTTCACGAAGAGTTTCAAGAGCGGTCTTACATTGAGACATGATTAATCAGTCATTGGTAACAGAGATCCTACTGAAGCCGACTTGTGGATTGTGAGCTGGTGCTGCTCCGTGGAGGCGATGTCCAGTGGGGTAACCTCTCTCATATGTTCACTCCCACGCTTTGCATCACAGCTCACCAGAGGTTCTCTAGGATATAGAAATGCACCAAATGAGTATGAAACACTCATATTCCAATAACTCTCATAATTCTACTCCCTCGTGTGAAATAAGAACAATTTTACTCACCAGTACTTTGCAATAAAAGGTTTCTTCTTCAGTTCCAGTCAGAATACTGAAGCCCAGAGGTTCTCTAGGATATAGAAATGCACCAA
Organism: Callopanchax toddi; assembly: GCA_006937965.1. NCBI lineage: Eukaryota > Metazoa > Chordata > Actinopteri > Cyprinodontiformes > Nothobranchiidae > Callopanchax > Callopanchax toddi. The sequence continues at coordinate 138,591 of SSNR01000305.1, forward strand.
ATGAGTATGAAGCACTCATATTCCAATGACTCTCTATAATTCTACAATATGTTAGAAAGTATCATACCAGGTTGTCATCCAAGGAGATAGTCAGTACACGCACAGTTATTTGACCTGACCGAGAGGCCAAGGAGAGTTTCCTGAAGGCAGCCGGACGGATCTGAAATGAAGATAGAAAAGTTGCAATCACGATGCGTTTACACCCTACCCTACCCTCATGTGAAATAAGAAAAATTTTACTCACCAGTACCCCTTTGCAATGAAAGGTTTCTTCAGTTCCAGTCAGAATACTGCAGCTTTGTTCCCGGCGTCAGAGAATTAGAGCGTCTTCAGTGGATCCTGATGCAGCCTGGCCTCGCGATAAAAGTGGGAATGGCGACTGATTTCTCCCCTGCCTTATATAAGAGTAGAAGGATGGGGGCGGTGTATTCAAATTTGCTGAGCCATCCAATAGGAAGCAGGGGCCAACTAGGTGAGGGGATCATGTCTGGGCATGTTTGGGGGGTTCATTGTCAGGGTATGTACGAGGGGCTTCATGTTAGGCCTTATTTGGACATGTTGTTGCCTCTGTGTCCTGTTACATGTTGGGGGGTGTGCCCAGGTCAGCCAGGCTAGGGATTTCATGTCAGGGCATGTTCTGACATGTTGTCGCCTGTATGTGTCCTGCACAGAGATTTTACTGTGATTATATTATTATTATTANATTACGCCCCGCCCGCGCACGTGTCAAAACAAACCCCGCCCCTGTCAAAATAAACCCCGCCCCCTCCCACGTGTCAAAATATGTCACAGCCCACCGGAAATATGCCACCGGAAATACGTAGCCGGAAATACGTCACCGGAAGCGGATGTTTGAACTCGGAAGGCAAGATCACGTGATGGGGCTAGCAGCTAATGGTGAAGCTAACAGGTATCTGCCCATCTACTGCTCCTGATGGTGGATGTCATGTACTGCAAGCTAAATTGAAAATAGTCTAAATTTTTTAAAGCTGAGAATTTATGAGGGAAGTAACCTTTCGCGTGATCTTCAAATCCCAGTGCTGTAGGCATTTTGCTGAGCTTCATGCCAAGGAAGGAAAGACTGTCAATGAACCTGAGATTGTAATCTGGGTCACTGAAACAGAGAATTTTACAACCCTGCATAATGATCTGTGGTTTTACTCCTAACTCGGCCATAGCATTCAAGACAAGATAAGAATCAAATCCTCTCGCGTTGTGTGCTACCAATGTGGAGTTCTTAAAAGCAGGTCTCCTGATTTCAAGAATGAAATCGCGCATGCAGTTCGGACCATAAGCTGACCATTCGCGTCCTGTGCAAGTTTTAAAACATATCAGAAAAGGAATATGCTTGTCTTCACCGGCTACATAGGTTTCAACATCATAATAGATTATTTTCTCATCTAATTTCTCATCAACATCACAGGTTGGAATGTAGCATTTATGTTCTCCACATGCCGAGTTATCAGGGAACTTAACCCCGCAAATCTTGCATTTCACACCCCAACAGACGTGGGGGTTCCCTGTGGTTAAGCTCCGAGTGTAATTTTGTTCACACTTGCTACATTTCTTAACACGGTCACAAATACTGCTCTGCACCTTCGTCCTGGGTTTCTTCTCAACCACTTTATGTCTGTCAAAACATGACTGATTGTGACAGACTCTGTTACAATCATTGCACCTAAGTGGTGCTGGAGCCCCCTGCCTGCATGTTGGGTCCGTGCACACTGCACACGACCCTTCACAATAATGTGAATATCTATGCTTAATGGGAGAAAAACAGAAGTCGCAAATGTAATCAGACCCGAAGAAACCCTTGAGATTTTTTATCCCATAATAATGTTGCTGAAAGAGCAGGAGAAAGACTGTCCTGCTTCGGTCTGAAAAATCTGTTTCAAATTTACAAAGAACCCTGTCTCCTTCGGATCTGTGAAAAACAACGATTTTGCGCTGTAAGATTTCCTCAAATTTATGTATATCTGAGAATGTCACAGCAGTGTGTTCTGACAAACCAGCACGGCGCTGCAGATCCGCACCCCGTAGCTGAGCCTCGTTGTAGGTGACTTTAGGATCTGTGACACACGCCAAACTTATTGCAAAGCATAGCTGATCATCTCTATCCCCTATAATATAGAGATGCTGTCTTTTCTTTCGTATCAGCTCACAATCCAAAGTCTTTTCAGCTTTGCGCTTTCTACCACCACCACGAGGATCTTGAATTGTCTGAACAATGAATTCTAAATGCTCGGTAGAAGCTATTTCAGCATTGGACTGTACCAGGTTATCTAAAAATGTTTCAAACTCCCGTATGATATTTCCACCCTCATCGTCAACTCTAAATGTCACATGGTGTTGATTGGCGCTGCCAGGGACATTCAGCTCTATCTGAACAATATCATTCCTGTCAACCATGGCAGAGACTCTATCAGACAACCCTCTGAGTGTGTTCATTACATCTGTATGGAAATCTGCCAAGCTGGGGCGGGGGTTCTGGGGTAAGACTAATGTTTGTCTTATTTCATGATTATTAAAATTAGCCCGCTCTATGATACGGGGGTGGCTGTCACGACTGGTACTAGGCTGCTCTAATGGTACATTTTGACCCCCGGTCTGAAGGGAAGCAGAAGTGGGCTCATTCTGGTGTATGGACAATGGCTCTGAAAGTGCATCCGGCACATGTTGAGATAGATTATCATTATCTATTTCTGATGGATCCACCTGCTGATGTAAGGGGTGACTGGGTATTTGATTAGCATGATTTTGTGGGTGCAATACAGATTCTGGAGGTTCTTCTGACACTTCTCTCTGCTGCCTGACTGGTGGGGTCGTTTGCAAATGAATGGGTGTTGAGAACAACTCATTTAACAGTGTTAAAGCATCTTCAATCCGCTGAAGAATCACATTTTCAGGGGTCCTAACTGGTGTAAGCTGCTCTGCAGTTTCACTTGCCGAACCTGACTGGTGAACCAGAGATTGAGATGTAACTAAGCCAGCCAGACAAGCTACAGCTTCACGAAGAGTTTCAAGAGCGGTCTTACATTGAGACATGATTAATCAGTCATTGGTAACAGAGATCCTACTGAAGCCGACTTGTGGATTGTGAGCTGGTGCTGCTCCGTGGAGGCGATGTCCAGTGGGGTAACCTCTCTCATATGTTCACTCCCACGCTTTGCATCACAGCTCACCAGAGGTTCTCTAGGATATAGAAATGCACCAAATGAGTATGAAACACTCATATTCCAATAACTCTCATAATTCTACTCCCTCGTGTGAAATAAGAACAATTTTACTCACCAGTACTTTGCAATAAAAGGTTTCTTCTTCAGTTCCAGTCAGAATACTGAAGCCCAGAGGTTCTCTAGGATATAGAAATGCACCAAATGAGTATGAAGCACTCATATTCCAATGACTCTCTATAATTCTACAATATGTTAGAAAGTATCATACCAGGTTGTCATCCAAGGAGATAGTCAGTACACGCACAGTTATTTGACCTGACCGAGAGGCCAAGGAGAGTTTCCTGAAGGCAGCCGGACGGATCTGAAATGAAGATAGAAAAGTTGCAATCACGATGCGTTTACACCCTACCCTACCCTCATGTGAAATAAGAAAAATTTTACTCACCAGTACCCCTTTGCAATGAAAGGTTTCTTCAGTTCCAGTCAGAATACTGCAGCTTTGTTCCCGGCGTCAGAGAATTAGAGCGTCTTCAGTGGATCCTGATGCAGCCTGGCCTCGCGATAAAAGTGGGAATGGCGACTGATTTCTCCCCTGCCTTATATAAGAGTAGAAGGATGGGGGCGGTGTATTCAAATTTGCTGAGCCATCCAATAGGAAGCAGGGGCCAACTAGGTGAGGGGATCATGTCTGGGCATGTTTGGGGGGTTCATTGTCAGGGTATGTACGAGGGGCTTCATGTTAGGCCTTATTTGGACATGTTGTTGCCTTTGTGTCCTGTTACATGTTGGGGGGTGTGCCCAGGTCAGCCAGGCTAGGGATTTCATGTCAGGGCATGTCAGGGCATGTTCTGACATGTTGTCGCCTGTATGTGTCCTGCACAGAGATTTTACTGTGATTATATTATTATTATTATTACTAAGGCTAGAAATGCATGCCCTGTCTAATAGCAAAAACCTTTAAGCTAGTTTCAGCGTTGGTAACTCGCTAGCTTTTCAATTTAGCTAGCAGTACATGACATCCACCATCAGGAGCAGTAGATGGGCAGATACCTGTTAGCTTCACCATTAGCTGCTAGCCCCATCACGTGATCTTGCCTTCCGAGTTCAAACATCCGCTTCCGGTGACGTATTTCCGGCTACGTATTTCCGGTGGCATATTTCCGGTGGGCTGTGACATATTTTGACACGTGGGAGGGGGCGGGGTTTATTTTGACAGGGGCGGGGTTT
>SSNR01000305.1:143003-192860 GCA_006937965.1 Callopanchax toddi
GTTTGACACGTGGGGGCGGGCCTTATTTTGACAGGGCGGGGTTTTGGCACATGGGGCGGGGCTTATTTTGACAGGGGCGGGGTTTTGCCACGTGGGGGGCGGGGCTTTTTTGACAGCTCATTTGCATTTTTGACAGATGATACCCTCTTATATCTCTGGCGCCGAATGGTTTGTCAGAACCTTTTTGGAGCTGATCAATAATCTTTTTCTATGGCCTCGCCGAACTCTTCCCACACCCGAGACTTTGCCTCAGAAACTGCCACTGCTGCACCCCACTTGGCCATCCGGTACCTGTCTGCTGCCTTGGGAGACCGACAGACCCCACCATACCCTGTAGGCCTCCTTCTTCAGCCTGGTGGCTCCCCTAACCTCTGGTGTCCACCAGCAGATACAGGGGTTACAGCTGCATCTGGCACCGGCCACCTTGCAACCACAGCTAGAAACAGCCACCTCAACAATCGCAGAGTGGAACAAGGCCCATTCTCAATGTCCCCCACTGCTTTCAGGACGCGGTCGAAGCTCTGCCGGAGGTTGGAGTTGAAGACCATCTTGACAGGCTCTTCTGCCAGGCGTTCCCAGCAGACCCTCACTATGCGTTTGGGTCTACCAGGTCTGCGTAGCATCTTCCCCTGCCACCTGATCCAGCTCACCACCAGGTGGTGATCAGTTGACAGCTCCGCTCCTCTCTTTACCCGAGTGTCCAAAACATACTGCCGGAAGTCAGATGATGCAACTACAAAGTCTTTCTATTTGTGTCCTTTCATCAGTTTTGTCAGTTATACTGACAGACTCCACCTTGTTTTCTTGATAAACAGATTTTGTTTAATGGAGAGTTCAGGTTGAACCAGATACTCCAGGTCAAGATCCACCCTGGACTCGTTATAGCTAGGTATGACCTTTACTGTCTGCTCTAGGTGAAGATGTTTTAGAATTTAAAGTCAAAAAAATGAAAAGAAAAGAAATATCCTTTGCTTCTCAGACCCCAGAAAACCAAGAGTTTGATTCTAGATGAGGCGGAGGCTGCTACTTCTGCTTGTTTCCGTCTTGTTCTCTGAGTCTTGAGGCGTAGTTGAAACAAGAAAACCGTCCCGTGTTCCTCTTTATGATGATGTTGTGAATCACAGGGTCTCTGGACTCGGGTTTCTTCAGAGAGACAGATTTATGTGTCACTCCATTTTCATAAAGTATTATAAAATCAGGTTTTCCCTGTGGACAGAAATGAGATCCTGCAACATGGTTTGGTTTCCATATGTCCTGTTTGGGGTTCTGTTGAAACAAACCAGATTTACAGGAACTCCTTTGTTTAAATCCTGATCCTCAGTTTGTTTCTCTATAGCAGGAATTTAAAACGTTAGTGCATGAAGTGCAAATAAATCATTAATGTCATATTTAATAATAATGCCAGTTCTTTCCATTATATTTATGTTAAAATAAACAAAAGTAGAGTGATTTATGTTGCACACTTCAAGCATGGGATGCAGTGAGCTTATTCAGATGGTTCCAGCCTCCAAAAGACATCATAAACAGATCATAGACTCGTAAAAATGATTTTTGTTAGTATAAATGATTTATACTCAGCTTTATGGTCCCAATTGTCAAATTGTCCCAATTAAACCTCTAATACACCCTTATCTAGATAGAAAACTGTAATTTGCAGGGGAGGTTAGCAGCAAAGCTAGCCATCACTTCTGCTTCAGTTTTTAACACATGTGGTCAGAAAGTACGTTTCTGCTGAAATAAGCACATAGTACAAAAGTGACAGAGAGGTTTATAAAATAAAGTTTGCCTGAACGTTTGTGAACTCTTTTGAGTATGAAGATGTTTTAAAACAGTTTAAATCAGACCCAGTTGGACGAGCAGTGAGCTCACCAGTCCAGTCAGAATGAATCTGTGTTTTTCTTAACTGAGGTCATTCAAAGAGCCTACTGTACAACAAGTAAGATAGTAAGTGTCAACAACTTTCAATGGAAATTCACTTTTATATAACAAAAAAACCCAGAAGCTTCAGAATAAACCTCCTTTAACCGAATCCATGAGAATGCTGAAGGAGATCCACCCTGCCTGCACAGGTTAAACTGGTCCCATGTGTCCTAGCTCTCGCCGGGCTGTTGTTCTGTGTCCTGCCTGTTTGTGGCACATCACCAGACACATATCAGGTCACATTATTTCTGTCCAGCACTTCAGTTGTGATAAGGAACGGAGCAGGATGACTCAAAGCAGCACACACCCACAGACCCAACACAAACACACTGTCAGTGATAATAACACAAAACCACAACGTGTCCTCCGCTGGGGGCGAAACCAGGCTGCTGCCAGCTGCAAGTCAGATGAATTTTAAAAAACAGTCACCACACCAGGAGTAATAAGTAATGATGATGTCCCTCTGTTCTTTCTGGGTTTTTTTTTTAGATCATCAAAAGCTGGAGAGAGAAGCGAGGATTTGTCGTTTACTAAAGCACCCCAACATCGGTGAGCAGTGTCCTCAATCTGTAAACACACACTCACACACACCTCTTTCAGCTATTTATCTTCAAGACACAGTTATGGGACATCTTGGGGGGAAAGAGGGAGCACGTTTGTGTGTGTGTGTGTGTGTGTGTGTGTGTGTGTGTGTGTGTGTGTGTAATGATGATGTACCTGTGAGCTCTTCCAGCTGAGTCATCAGAAACACAGGAGTCCTCTCTGTAAACCCCTGACCTCGTGCACTCTTTCCTCTTCATTACACTTTTGACAGAAGCTGCTTTTCTTTTTTGTTTTTTTAGACTGTTTAAATAAAGTTTTTGTTGTTTTTTTTCTTGCTGTTTGCAGATTTTCAAACAATTAGGGCTGAGATATTTAGCACAACTTTGCATGTGTAAAAGTAAGCTTAGCTCGCTAGATATTATTTTAACGTATTTGGCTTCGAGATCTAAATTTAGGCAAAGATTTACAGAAAAATGAGGAATAAAAATGTTAACACTCGTTTTCATAAAATCCAAGTCTTGTGATAATTATTTATGTTAAAGTGTGAACACATCAGCAACTACTTTAACAGAAAACTTACATTTGGCATAAAAAAAAATCTATTTTTTATACTTTAAGTCAGTTATACGGTGTAATTTAAATTTCTTAAAAATTGTATTTGAATTTTAGTTATAAGACTACATAACTAAGAACAGGTTTTTATTACAAGGCTATTTGTTTGCTTGGTAAAAAGAGTATTAGGGCCAAAAAGAGAGAGAATTAATTCAACACAAGAAAATAGCTTGTGTTATTTTTTGAGATCAAAGTAAAAAAAAAAAACCCTAAAATGTTGAGAAAAAGGTCAAAACAGTTTGATTGTCAAGGAAAATTCAGTGTTTCATAATAAAATAAGAAATTAAAAGATTTTCCCAGCAAAATTTCAGCAGTGTAGGCTATTGTGTCTTCTTGCAGAAAACAATGATATAAAATTACTGTAATTAACTTTGGATGATTTACACATGTTATGTGTGTTTGAGACTAGTTGTGAGGGCAGTTCAATGTTAACATTGCTCCAGTATTTTAACCCATAAAACAAAACAGAAAACCAAATAAATTATAAATATTTCTCTTGATTTTTCTGTCTTCTGAGTGGCTCAAGTCTTTCCAGTAAAGTAACAAATGTAAAAATCCTATTTTCATTACTGATGTGTATTTTTTTGTCTTCATGTCTTTGATTTCTTTTCATTATCTGAACTGTGATTGTGTTTTTGTGAACTCTCGTTCACAGTAAGACTCCATGACAGCATATCAGAAGAAGGTTTCCACTATCTTGTGTTTGATCTGTGAGTAACACACTCCCCTCTGACACACACACACGCACGCACACACACACATTCTACACACCCTGCTGTTTGACGAGGGTCATAAAACCTTTAGAAAAGCTGTTATTTCTTAACACAATTGAACTGAAGCTAATAAAGACCCTTTGGGCATTGATTAAACACACAAAACATAAATGCATGAAAATTACAGACTTTATTTTCTTCTGCATAAATAGTTGCTCAGATAAAATGCACAAATCCACCAAAGAAGTGAATAAGGGAAGTCATTATCTTTCATCATTCTGATAATTATTAATCAGCAACAATACCATTAGTAACAACAAGGATAATGATTTTAAAGCAGAATGAGTCTGAGCTGAAGGGACTGAGGTCAACCTGGAAACCTTTATTATTGGTCGAATGATTTATTTCCCCTGTTTTGTTGTTTATGGTTAGAAATTTGGTTGCTGAATTCTGCATCTGTTTATACAAATATTAAATAATAATAATAATAATAATCTTTATTTATAAAGCGCCTTTCATACAGAAAAAAAACTGTAACTCAAGGTGCTTAACAAGTTAAAATGACCCCACATAAACCCCATTCCCATCCCTCCCCCATAAAAAGCACACATACGCACACATACACACAAAGGACATTGGGCTGAGTACAGATGAGCAGGTTCTAAGGAAACGCCATCAGAGGAGCCCTCTGCACCGGCAGCAGCAGGTCAACAGCAGCAGCCAACGCACCGACACGGGGCGACCAGAGGAGGCAGGGCTGAGACCCCACCTCCACCTGGAACCACCTGGAGATCCAGGCAGCCACAGCCGACCACCGCTCCCGAGGCAGAGGGCTCCCTCAGAGGAAACACTGGAAGGACGATTAAAATAACAAGTTAAAATATAAAATAACATAAGATAAATATAAGAATAAACAATAAAACTGTGATAAAATCTAACTAAATACCTAAAATCTATTAGACCAAAATCAGCTAAAGGTTAGACTAAAAGCAGTTAAACAGACTAAAAGTAATTAAACACAATAAGTTAAAATTACACTAAAAACAGTTAAACAGGTTAAATAAATAAGAAGTAAAAAGGTGAACTAAAAGCATTTAAACAGACTATAATAAATAATACTCAGTTAAAAGCTAGCTTAAAAAGGCGGGTCTTGAGCTTGCCTTTAAACACATGAACGTTCTCTGCAGCCCTGAGGTTCTCCGGCAGCCTGTTCCAGAGGTGAGGGCCATAATAATAAAAGGACGCCTCACCGTGAGTATGTGTTCTAACTTTCGGGATGACAAGCAGATGAACTAACTGTTATTTGAAGCATTAAAAAACATAATATTATTAGAGATGAGCAAAGAATGAGTTTTTCAGACTTTTGTAAGAAAACATTCAGCGCTTAAAAAATGAAACAAACTGCTCATTAATGGATGCACTGGAGTCTGGTTTTAAATATGTGGTTCTGCCTCATTTAAAGCCGTAGTCAATAAAAAATGCAGACAAAGTAAAAATGCAACAAACAGTAAACTAAACATGCAGATGAGTTCAGATAGGTGTTTATATTGTTGAATAAAAACGACTCCAAAACATTGATTTATGTTCTAATCAAAGATTCTCATCAAACTTATAAAACTTCAATAGGCCTTATCTTTAGAGTTACTGCTGTCTTTCACGTGTGCAAACGTTACTGTTATTTTATCTGCAAATTGTATTATTGCAGCAATAACTGCAATGTTAACAAAAACACAACGAGAACAGAAAATCAAAGTAAGAAGTGCTGCGTGTGCAGAGTAAGACACATTTCAAGTGTTTGAATGATAAACAAAATAAAATCATTTTTTAGAACTGTGATACCATTTCAATGTGTTTAAGTGCAGTAATTGATTATTATTAGGATTAGTTATATATGCACGTCAACAAAGAGAAGAAAGACAGGTGAAAAAAGACAGCAGTTAAAGAGTTTTTCACTGTAAAGTTTAGATTTGGTGAAAGTCGAGGACAGGATGCAGTGACTGATGATAAATCACCAGACAGGCAGAGTGATGGGAGAATGGGATCTGGCTGTCAGAGTGAAGGACAGTTTATCAGTGATTCCTCTGCAGAAGTGATGGGAAGAGCAGGATTTTATATGGATGTCATCATCTAAGCTATTGGAGAGCTTTAATAAGCAGTGACTCATGTCCGGTGTACCAGTTTGGTGCTCTTTCAAATGTAAATCTGTGTTTTGAATTTAATTTTTTTGCCATATACTGGGTTTGCTCAGATTTTGTTCCCTGTTTTGTAAAACAAAGGGATTCTGTCAGATAGATGTGTACAGTAAGTGTTGTTATGGTTTGAATTCAAGTTGCAGAAACTTTTGGTCATTACAAAAAAAAATTTGCGTCTGAGTTCTGTCCAAGAAAATCCAAACTACAGTTTCAGTTTTGGAGCTTTTTCAGTTTTCTTCTTTTGAAGATGGGAAATTATTGGCAGAAGTTTGAGTTCTTCCATGTAAGTCCAACATTAATGATGAGACAGATAAATCATTTATGATCAATAAGAGGATTGAAGTATCTGGTTCTATTTGTTGTTGTTTATTTTGAAGATGGTGAATCATCACATAGAGATATCTTGTTTTTGTAGCGTGACCAGTTCAAGTTTCAATGTTGTTTCAGCCTTAGGGAAAAAAGAGGGAAAAAAGCAACACATTTTGTTAGTGTCATCAGCGTACAGCATTTAACATTCTGTGTTTTAATGGCATAAACATCTTCCTGGACTGTAAAATGTATATATGTATGTAAATGCAGAGTTTCACCTGTAGTTTAATCATAAATTGACGCCTGTATTATCTATCAAGGCTTGACCCACTGCTGCAAGAACACACTTAGTTCTTTGGTGCAAATATTCAAGTTCAAATCCAGTGTCAGGGTGACAACAAATGATTGAAAAACATGAAAGGCTTTAGGAAAGTTATACAATTCATCTGCAAAGTAAAAATCCAAAAACGGAGACAAGCGCAAACACAAACTGATCTTCTAAAGCTAACAAACGGGCTGGAAAAAATAAAATAAACAGACGAACTTTAAAGTCTTTAAGAAAGAGCTGAAAATTAAGAGCTATGGTGATAGTTTTACAAAGCAAGAAAACTAAAAAGAATCACAATCAAAACAGAAAATAAATTACCTTCCTCTTTTCTTTGGTTGCAGTATACATTTTAAGTCCCACCCCTTTTAATGCAACATTTTCCTGACTATATGAAAGTACACTGCAGATCAGTTTTTCCAGATGATTTACTGACTCTACAGTAATAGTAGTTGTTACCTTGCTGCTGTGTGTTCAAATACTCATGTTTCTAATACATGTTGAGCTGCAGTAAACACCATGATTATGTGCAGGTGAGTTAGTGGGACTTTCAGCTCATTTGATACCTTCTATTTTGAACAACAGATTATCCATCTTTAAATTTGTTGATGATGCTTAGAACTCGTTATTTGGGTTGTTTCTTGTGCATCACCTGTAGTCATGTGCTCTCCCATCGCTCCAGCTCCTGCTTCATGAAATCAACACCTGTCCTCTTTCTGCTGCCAGTTTATCTTTTGTATTCATACAGCAGAACTTAGCATCTTGTATTAATAATTCTCATAAAACAGATCCTATTTATGACATTTATTTGCATGTATTTGTTGCCTTAACTCTACTGTGGTAACTCCACTGCCTTGGCTAAACTTGGAATTCTTTAAACTCTGCAGAGTTTCATGTGATAAATAATCTGCACTTTGTTATAACACAACATGCATAATGAGGACTTTTGATTTAAAGAACCATGAATAATGAAAATACAGCAAAGACCTGCTACTTTCTCTTGAACCGACTAATTCTGAGTCAGTAGGATTATCATTTGACCTCGTCAGCTAAAAGAGCAGTGTTAGTTAAAGCTAAAGAAACAGCATGAAGATCCAAACAACAGATTTCACAATAATGGGATTCTCCAGTAAATGAAACCAGACTCAGTTCAAACATGAGAAAATCAAAAGTGCTGCAGGCTGCAGCGACTGGGGTTTGGCTTGGCAGCTGATCAGATTTCACACAGTAACCATCAGCCAATAACTTGAACAAAAAGCCAACATTTTGATTGAATACAGAAAATCTCAGGCCGATTAATGTCTGATTATCTGAGCTCTTATCCCTTTTTAACACTAAATATTCACTCGCCTCTTCTGAGGAGCTAATGCATAGCTTCACAAGAATCACGTGTGTCTGAGTGAGATGTTTTAATGGAAGGAGACGGAAACACGTAGAAACTAATGTTGTCTTTGTGTCCCTGCAGGGTGACGGGAGGAGAGCTGTTCGAGGACATTGTGGCCAGGGAGTACTACAGTGAGGCTGATGCCAGGTAGCACAACCCTCCAACACACACACACCCACCCACACACACACACACACACACACACACACACACACACACACACACTGCTGAGCACAGCAGCCATCATGCATCTCTGTCAGCGACTAGAGAGGACTTTATGTAGGGATATTTGTGTGTTTCACATATGGTTGTCTCAGAGGTATGATACAGCTGCCTTGTCTCTGAGGCATCTCGTGGAGTTATTTATACAGATGATTAATGACATAAAGCCCGCGGTATAAATCACACACAGCCTACCCTACAGAGCCAGCTTTGAGCTGAAGTACGGCCTCCCCAGAGAAAGGGGAACAAAGAGGGTTGGGTTTTTTTTGGGTTTTCTTGGCGTCGGTGTTGGACAGCCTTGGTGTTCCTGTGTAGTTTATTACATTAAATCTGGTGAAAAATGACTTTCTGTCATGTGACTTGTCATCCTTCAAGTAAACAGCATCAGCCATAAAAGGGCTCATGGGGGGAATGTATGATGCTATGAGAAGAGTCTTTTCATTATTTCTTCGCATCTCCTGTTATTTACCATGTTTCCTTCCTTTTCCGCCTCTCCTTCCATTCACTTCCTGTTCGTGTCCTTCTGTCAGCCACTGCATACAGCAGATCCTGGAGAGTGTCCATCACTGCCACGTCAACGGGATTGTTCACAGAGATCTGAAGGTTTGTATGAAACTTAGGCTAAATGAAGATGAAACATCCATTTGGATTTTATGAGCGAGGAGCAAAGTTTAATATTTAACCCACAGGAAAAAGCAGAGGAAGTGATCTCAGATTGGAGAATCAGGGAGAAGTTATCATAGAGGAATGTTGCTTTGGCAGCAGATTATGACAAAATATTGGGGTCACTCAGAAATAAAAAAGGAATGTATTTTGTGTTTTCCCATGTTTGAGATTACAGTGTTCGCGAAAACTTTTGAGCCACGCCTGCCAAACTGGCAGACGTGGGAGCATCTCAGGCAGGACATTTTTGACTCACGTAGGACAATGTCCTCACGTGCAATATAGTGGTTATTATAGTGACCTCTATGAGACACTAGATCAGAATATGGTCATTTTTTCCCACTTAGTCCTTTAAAAACAATAATCATTCATTTATTTATTGATTAATATAGCAACTTCCCACCACCAATCAAAGCAGTCCAAAGCGCTGAACAAAGTCAAATACAGACAGTAAATACAATAATAAAAGAGAACAATTCAAAGATAAGAACAACAGGCAAAAATATCTTAAATGATTCACCTAAAAGTCAATGAAAAAAACTGTCAGCAGTTTAAAAGACACTAAAAAGACACAACAAGAGGTAATAAACACAACTCCTAGAGCGACATCAGACCACCATCATACTGAGTCAGTCTGACTCTAAAGACCCAGGATGCTGCTGGTCTAGTTTCACTCAGACCACCATAATACTGAGTCAGTCTGACTCTAGAGACCCAGGATGCTGCTGGTCTAGTTTCACTCAGGAATCCTGTTCAGTTTCACATTTCTGTGAATCAGGATCTGATTATGGCATTTTAATGATTGAGCAGTATTTTATTATGCTGTTATTATTGTTTAGGCTCTAAATGACTTTACAGTCAGGTAGTTATTCTGATTTTTATTTATATTTATGTGAATCTTTATGTTTTGATTTGCCTGTAACTTTGCAGCTGTGCACCTGAATTTCCACACTGAGGGATAATTAAGGATTTCTATTCTATTCTAAACTATTATTATTATTATTATTATTATTATTATTATATAGTTACCATAACAGGAGAATGGAGTTCACAGATTATCCNATGCTGCTGGTCTAGTTTCACTCAGACCACCATAATACTGAGTCAGTCTGACTCTAGAGACCCAGGATGCTGCTGGTCTAGTTTCACTCAGACCACCATAATACTGAGTCAGTCTGACTCTAGAGACCCAGGATGCTGCTGGTCTAGTTTCACTCAGACCACCATAATACTGAGTCAGTCTGACTCTAGAGACCCAGGATGCTGCTGGTCTAGTTTCACTCAGACCACCATAATACTGAGTCAGTCTGACTCTAGAGACCCAGGATGCTGCTGGTCTAGTTTCACTCAGACCACCATAATACTGAGTCAGTCTGACTCTAGAGACCCAGGATGCTGCTGGTCTAGTTTCACTCAGACCACCATAATACTGAGTCAGTCTGACTCTAGAGACCCAGGATGCTGCTGGTCTAGTTTCACTCAGACCACCATAATACTGAGTCAGTCTGACTCTAGAGACCCAGGATGCTGCTGGTCTAGTTTCACTCAGACCACCATAACACTGAGTCAGTCTGGCTCTAAAGATCCAGGATGCTACTGGTCTAGTTTCACTCAGACCACCATAATACTGAGTCAGTCTGACTCTAAAGACCCAGGATGCTGCTGGTCTAGTTTCACTCAGACCACCATAATACTGAGTCAGTCTGGCTCTAAAGACCCAGGATGCTACTGGTCTAGTTTCACTCAGACCACCATAATACTGAGTCAGTCTGACTCTAGAGACCCAGGATGCTACTGGTCTAGTTTCACTCAGGAATCCTGTTCAGTTTCACATTTCTGTGAATCAGGATCTGATTATGGCATTTTAATGATTGAGCAGTATTTTATTATGCTGTTATTATTGTTTAGGCTCTAAATGACTTTACAATCAGGTAGTTATTCTGATTTTTATTTATATTTATGTGAATCTTTATGTTTTGATTTGCCTGTAACTTTGCAGCTGTGCACCTGAATTTCCACACTGAGGGATAATTAAGGATTTCTATTCTATTCTAAACTATTATTATTATTATTATTATTATTATNGGCTCATCAGACCCTCGTAGTATTGGAATAAGAGTTGTGAACTGTGAGTGATTAAACCCTACACATTGAGCTGTACACTTTATGCCCGAAGTATATGTGCCGTGTGCACGCGCGCACACGCTACCGGATGCGCGTGTCGAGATGTTTTGAGGAGGAGCCTTTGGACGCTAGATTCAAAAACTGCTCTCTTGATGAAATAATCCAGAATGCGGCTTTAAAGTCTTTTAAATTAACAATAACTAATTATTATGTAATTGTTCCTCATTATTCCGTATTTTGTTTACAGTCTGTCTGTCTGTCATCTGTCTGTCTGTCTGTCCTCTGTCTGTCTGTCTGTCATCTGTCTGTCTGTCCTCTGTCTGTCTGTCTGTCCTCTGTCTGGCTGTCCTGTTGCAGCAGGCAGAGAGTAGAGGTTGCTACATACAGTGCAACTTGCATTTTAGCTTGGTAACAAGCTACCACTAATAACATTAACCAAAGTGTTAAAGGTCCCATATTATTCTAAATCCACACTCTAAAGATCTTTTAACAGTCACATCAGTCCCAAAGACTATCTGAGACCCAAAAGTGTTAAAATCTTTTCATTGTTTTCACTTCCTGATTCTCATTTTAGGGAAATGTGTTTTGAGCTAATGCTAAAACGGGTGGTTTCTAAATCTTTCCCCTGCTGACGTGCAGAAGGGAAAAGACCACTCCTCTCTAGAGGGCAGAGCCAATCATGAGCACCTCTGGCTACCTGAGCCCACCCCGCCCTTCAAAAACCACGGGAGTGCTCATCCTCACAAACCCAAAATAGGGTTTTAAATAAAGGCAACTGGACTTATTTGGTTCTTTGAAGACGTTTCGCTGCTCATCCAAGTAGCTTTGTCAATTCTGTGTGTAGACACAGAATTGACAAACATTATGGAATAGCAAAAAAAAAACAAACATCTATTTTGGTCATAAACACACCAACTGTCCCTCTGGTCCTCCTGCTCCACGTCTCCTCATCAGTTAAAAACCTGACTGTGACCTTTAAACACTGCTTTTAAATTTGATAAACAAGTAACCTCTGCTGTGAAGCCAACTTTTTTCAGTTGAGAATGATCACCAAGGTCAAAGGTCATCTCCCTGCCAAAGATCTGAAGGGAGTGATCCCTGCCCTCATCCTCACGTCTGGATCGCTGCTATTATACTGTATTTATTTTATTTTAGTCTGTTATAAATTAAATTTTTGAACTGATCTATATTTTATTTTATATTGACTTTAATCAGTGAAGCACTTCGGTCAGTATTTGTTTTAAATGTTCTTTATAAATAAAGGTTTTGTTGAGTTGAACAGATTATCTGCGGCCAGCTGCTTTTAGAGGGTCACATTCTAAAACATAAAACAAAAAAACCTACAAATATTGTTTATTTCAGTTTTTTCTTTTTTTTGTGTGTGTGTCAGTGTTCGCGAAAACTTTTGAGCCACGCCTGCCAAACTGGCAGACGTGGGACCATCTCAGGCAGGACATTTTTGACTCACGTAGGACAATGTCCTCACGTGCTGCAGATCTGTATCTATTTAATATAGTGGTTATTATAGTGACCTCTATGAGACACTAGATCAGAATATGGTCATTTTTTCCCACTTAGTCCTTTAAAAACAATAATCATTCATTTATTTATTGATTAATATAGCAACTTCCCACCACCAATCAAAGCAGTCCAAAGCGCTGAACAAAGTCAAATACAGACAGTAAATACAATAATAAAAGAGAACAATTCAAAGATAAGAACAACAGGCAAAAATATCTTAAATGATTCACCTAAAAGTCAATGAAAAGAACTGTCAGCAGTTTAAAAGACACTAAAAAGACACAACAAGAGGTAATAAACACAACTCCTAGAGCGACATCAGACCACCATAATACTGAGTCAGTCTGATTCTAAAGACCCAGGATGCTGCTGGTCTAGTTTCACTCAGGAATCCTGTTCAGTTTCACATTTCTGTGAATCAGGATCTGATTATGGCATTTTAATGATTGAGCAGTATTTTATTATGCTGTTATTATTGTTTAGGCTCTAAATGACTTTACAATCAGGTAGTTATTCTGATTTTTATTTATATTTATGTGAATCTTTATGTTTTGATTTGCCTGTAACTTTGCAGCTGTGCACCTGAATTTCCACACTGAGGGATAATTAAGGATTTCTATTCTATTCTAAACTATTATTATTATTATTATTATTATTATTATTATATAGTTACCATAACAGGAGAATGGAGTTCACAGATTATCCTCCTGTTCTCACTCCTTCATTCTTAATACGTCATTCTCATGTAGTTTGGTTTCTCATCCTAAAGTAACCAGTTAACAGAGTTACTAGATCATATGGGCTTTGTTTGGGGGACTGATCAGCTGCACGTTCAGATCAGCTGTTCTCTGCCTCATCACCATAGAAACACGTCGGACCCGATGTTTTTTAACATTGTCCGACGGAGCTGTGTTTAGATAATTAAATAATGATGGACAAGGAAGAACGGACTAAATAAAAACTAAACCGTGGTGGTTACAGGTCGTTTAGGAAGCTAATATTAGAGAAGAGAGGCCGACGCAGATCTCACGTCTGAACCTGAACGCTGTGACGTCAGAGAGTCTACGTTGTCCACCTAAAAGCTCCAGAGCAAAATAAATCAGCCCAGATTACCTAAATAATCAGAGGAAACGAAGTCTGCAGGAATACTTTGACATTTCTCATCGGAACGTGAGCGAAGGCGCGTGAATGAGAGGTGAGGAAAGTAGGTGCCCGAGCGAGAGGCGCGCGCGAGAACGACAGGAGAGAGAGAGAGAGAGAGAGAGAGAGAGAGAGAGAGAGAGAGAGAGAGAGAGAGAGAGAGAGAGAGAGAGAGAGAGAGAGAGAGAGAGCTGGAGAAGCAAGCACGCCGGTCAAAGTGTCCGGCGTGCTTCAGTTTTACGTCGGACAATTTTAATTTACGTCGGTAATGTCCGACGGTCCGGCGTGTTTTCGCAAACACTGAGATTAAACGTTACCAACCTCATTCCTGGGTTAATTGTGTTTTTTTTTTTAGTTTGACTCCTAAATAAGAATTTATCTCTGATTCTCCAAACAGAGACCACTCTGATGGCTACAGTTTACTGATAACTACCTCACAGATCCCCTCTTATAAAATCTGAAGTAGACCTTTAAGTAAAGATTTCCACTTAAAGGAAAACACCAGATTTCTGAACTGATTTGCCACGTTTTCTTTTACTTCCTTGAAAGCTTGAACCTTCCAGACATCCACAGCTCCCTTGCGTTTGCTCCTCTGTATAATTATGTTACAATCTTGTCCAGATCTTCAGTATTCCTATATACTTTCCTGCTAATGTCAACAACAAGAACCCTCCTCTGATGCTGCCCTAATGTCAAAGTGAAAGCACTAGTGTTGTGGCTGAACGTGCACTGGTGTAACAGGACTGATAAGAACAGAAGCAATTAAGGATCAGAACCTCAAGAATGCTCACCATCAGATTTGGAGGAGTTATTATTGAACGACTTTGCTAGAAGAGATGCCCTTTGTAGAAGTGAGGATTTTAAAATGTCTTATTGCTTCATAATTTAAAGATTGTCTTGACTAATGTAAATGTGTTGATGTGTCTTGTCAGAGAGCGTCTGTGCCTGTTGAACTGTACGTCTGCCACAAACTGCCAGCTTGCAAGGCTGTCTGTGTTCAGAGTCTCTAAATGTTAGGAAATGTATTATTCATTAGAGCACACTATCTCTCTGGCCTTAGGTTAGCAAAGACCTTTCTGCAGCTGTGTGTGTGTGTGTGTGACTTTTGTAGAAAACGTGTGCCTATCTGCATGCTGTGGGCTCACGGATGTCTTTGACGGTTTTAATCTGTTAGTGTCCAGTGTTTGTTTGTAGGTACATACATGTGGCGCCTCTTGTGACACCTTCCCCCTGTATCTTTCTCCCCTCGCTGTGCACTTTGCTCCCACTCATGGATTTGAGCAGCAGATTGGCGTTATTGTGGACGAGAACATCGCGTCCACTCCCGAGTCACTTCCTCTGAATCCATGAGGCTGAGAGAGCAAGTCCATAGTTCCGATGAGTAACAAAAAGGTCACCTTGAGTTGGTCCCGTGCACATGTTTCTGTGTGTCTGTCATCTGTGTGGCAGAAAGGGAGTTGCCTCAGACACGGATTTAGGAGCAGTTTAGTGTCACTAAAACCTAATGGGTTTCATGAGGGTTTGGCTAATCTGATTTTAGATCTGTGTCTGTGGGCAGCATGATCCCTGAGCGTGTGACCTCTCACCTCTAACCTGTTTGACTCCGCCCCCCCCAGCCTGAGAACCTTCTATTGGCCAGTAAGCTGAAGGGGGCGGCGGTCAAGTTGGCTGACTTTGGGCTGGCCATCGAGGTACAGGGGGACCAACAGGCATGGTTCGGTGAGTATTGATCCGTCCGTTTCCTCTTTATCAGTCTAAAGGCAACGAGAGCAGTTTAACATCCGAGGACAGGAAAGCTGTTTTTGACATTCACACACCTGATTTTTTAGTAGCTGATAAATGTAGAAAAATGCCCCCTAAATTAAAGTAATCAGAAAATTGACAGGTAAAATAGGGGTCCCTTGGAAAAAAGGTTGGGAACCACTGCTTTAGATGACTGTGGACAGTGTAGAAAAAAACCCTTAAGCGTTTCCAGAGTTCAACTAGGGGTGACCATTTTCACAGAATAGAAGAAAAATAAAATGAGGTTGATGTTTTTTAGAAAATAGTTGCACATTTCTCTTAAAAAGCGTTAAAAATGGGTTTCTAACAAGTGTGATTTATTATCTTTAGCAAGAGCTTTAAAAGTTTCCTATGAATCAAGTACTTCTGTTTACTCTACAACACAATCTAGTCATCACTATCCAGTCAAGATGAAACTTACAGTAAACTTCCCCAACCAGATGTTGCACTTCAGAGTCCATTTACAAAGAATTTTCATCCTTTTCCCGCAACAGAGAGCCAAGTCATTCAGTCTACTGCTCCTCACCTCCCCTTCTGTTCATATGATCCCTCCAGGTTTTGCTGGCACCCCTGGCTACTTGTCCCCAGAAGTTCTGAGGAAAGATCCATATGGGAAACCAGTGGACATGTGGGCCTGTGGTAAGAGCCTTTTAAATGATTCAACTGGTAAAAAAAACGTGATGACGGTGCTCTAAATCTCATGTTTTGGCCTTGTGAGGCCAGTACTTCAATTCTGTGTTCATTACGGGTTCAAAGTTGTGTCCTTTGTGTTGTTTGTTAAAGATGAACCGTTTGGTGTTTATGGCTCAGCGCCACACGTTTCTTGCTTTTAGGTGTGATTTTGTACATCCTGCTGGTGGGGTACCCGCCCTTCTGGGACGAAGACCAACACCGCCTCTACCAACAGATCAAGGCTGGAGCCTATGATGTGAGTTTACACATGTATGACATTAAACACCGTACACTGTATAAAATAGTCTTGTATATTTACGATAAAATACTTTCAGCAGGGTTATCGTTTTTTGTATCGTTAATTTATTCACGGCTTGCTACAATTGCAACGCAATATAGTGACGGTATTGCACAGTCCATTTATTGTTTTCTTGGTGTTCTTTCATGGTTTTTATTGCTGTATAAACTAGAAAAGCCACACATACACATATATGCAGAAGCTTTTTTTTTTGTAAACACACATTAGGTGTATTGATGGCACTGATTTGACCTAATTTGACCTGCAATACAAAATATATATTCTGAATTTGTTAAGTAGCAACATAAAAAAAAACACCTGGAAAATGATCAATTACTTGAAAAAATATTTATTGAATAGATGAAACCCCAGTAAGAAAGCCTTTTATAACATTCACTCATATTTGGAAAAAGATCACACACTAAGAGGAACAATATACAAATCAATCAAAGTCAATGAGTTTCTTTAGCAGAGTGGAGATCTAAGAGTTGACTCTGACTGACGTCTTCTGAATGAACGTCCCAGCTTCTGTCCTTAGTTCACTGTTCTGCGTTTATCCCAATAAAACACCTGATAAACACACGAGTCTGATATAAAAGTTTGATTAGAAGAGCATCTTTACAGTTGAAGCTCACATCATTCCCAGAATGCAATGCAGTTCACAATATTTTACAGTATTTTAATATAGCCCACAATGCATTGTTTTATACCATACTTTACTGTTTTGATGGGAAACGGTATTGTTCTGCCAACATTTGGCTGTTTTTTACAGCAATTTGTTACAGTGTAGCGTAAAAATAAACTAAAATTTCCTGCCGAAAAAATCCACATAAAACAGACAGCAGTGAGACGGTTCTTAGATGAAGTTTGTTGGAGCTGTTTTAAGATGGCAGGAAAACACTTTGATAGTGAATACATTCAGACTAGCTGTTAGCACACCACGCCTGTCAAACGTAAACTCTGTTTCTATAAGCTGAGGCTGTTCAGGAAGCTATAAGAAGTATTATTTGTAACTTTTAAAACACAAAATTGAGGATAAAATCTCTTTAAATAACAACATATTGCTTCTTGCATGTTTTTGCATAAAGCTGCTTTTGTCTTTGCTTTTTCCTTTGTGGTCATTTCCTTTAATTGTTGATACACCAGCTTATTTCTTTCTCAGCCGTATCCTTTCACTGAAAATTGTATATATAAAAAAGTATTTTAAAAATGTTGTCACTATTAGCTTGGTGTCTGTACTGAAGGCCTTAAATGTTCTCGTTCTGTTGACAGTTCCCTTCCCCTGAGTGGGACACGGTAACTCCTGAGGCCAAAGATCTGATTAACAAGATGCTAACGATCAACCCCAGTAAACGCATCACAGCTGCAGAGGCCCTCAAACACCCCTGGATCTGCGTAGGTTACACACACACACACACAAACACACAGATTCACAGAATTAAATAACGAAACTTTTTCATTTTCTCCCTTTCCTCCTGCAGCAACGCTCCACTGTAGCTTCCATGATGCACAGGCAGGAGACTGTGGAGTGTCTGAAGAAATTCAACGCCAGGAGGAAACTCAAGGTGAAACTTCAGACAATACATCATGTTTCTATTTATGCCGGACGATCCATCCAGCCACTTCTCTCTGCCCTCTCCCCAGACTTTTCAGTGGAACTTAAAAATAATGACCTGTTCTCTAAAACCTTCACGTTGCCCTGTTTCTGAGCTTTTCTTTTCTTGCTGCAGCCTTTTAATCGGTCTTACTTTCTATCTTCTCCTTTTTTTTTGGTCCATCGTCATTTCTTTCTTCTTACCTTCTCCTCTGTCACCGCAGGGAGCAATACTGACCACTTTGCTGGTCACAAGAAACTTCTCAGGTATGTCCCTCTCAGCCTGCTATTCAAGAACTGCTTCCCCAAACGTCGTAAAAATAAGAAATATTCACTCTAAGAAGGCTGGTGGATTTAAACGTTTCAGTTTAAAATCATGTTAAAAATTAAGATGGTTTGATAAAATGTTTCTCCTAGAATTAGTATCACTAAAAAGCTGGTAAAATAGAATAAAGCATTGGAAATAAAATGTAAAAAAAACATTTTGATGTAATGGTTTTGGCCCAAACAGGCCGTTGGTAAACAGAGCCATCTTTGTATTTCTCCAGCTATCACTCTACCTTTACTTTATCATACTTTCTTGCACGCGTTTCCTTTTGACCTGTCTCTAATTTTCTGGGTCTTACTGGCTCACTTTCACTCTTCACTTTCCAGTGAATTGCATCAACACATTTGTGTCTCTTTTTATTCATCATTTTCTTCCTTTTTTTTTTTTTTTTTTTTTTTTTTTTTTTTCAAATTTCTTCTTTTTTGTGTGTGTTTGGATTGTGGTATCCATTTGAGGTAAGGCTTTTGCAATGACAGGGAAATGTGTGGGGCTGGGCTAAACCAATAAGTTGTGAAGTTGAGGGTTTCTTAAGCCAGTGTCTCACTGGGCTGCGACTGTTGGTGATTCGAATCAAAATTGTAAAAAAAACATGCACATTTTCTGTTGGAACCTCAGGTAGTATTAAACTTTCTTGACAGGTTTTATATATGACCAGGCCACAAGTGGCAAATGATGTATTCACAAACACATTGCAACAGATGTGAGACTGGTTTTCAATTTTTTTTCTATCCCAGTTTAGTCACAGTGTCTTAATTATGTCTCATTTTGTTGCCAATCAAACTCAACTCAACTGAGAAGAGTTCCAGACAAATTCAAGACCCCGGTGAGAACTCTGGGACTGTTCTGAGAGGAAATTATTTGTGTAAATGTTTCAAACATGTTCAGAACTCAAGCAACACAAGAACAAAGCTCTGCAACTCATGTAAGGAAATGATGAATTCTCATAAAAGTTTTCGAGACATTTTGAAAACTCCTTCCAGAATGCCGTTCACAGTTCATCGCCAACAATCCCAGACCAGTGAGTTACTGGCTTTACTTTCCTAATAGTCTGCAAAAAATGCATGATGAAGCATTTGCTGTTTGAAAGAGAGTAAAAAAGCGCATTGCACCTGTTAAAGGTCAAGAAGTAATTCGGACGAGCATAAGGCATGCATTTTGAAATTCAAAGAAGTGTTTACATTCTTCATACTGATAAAAAACGAGGGAAGAGTGTTGGGATTGTGTGTGTGTGTGTGTGTGTGTGTGTGGACTGGTGCATGTGTATGTGTTAGTCTGTTACAGTTAAACTGTCCTTCTCACCTCCTGGTTTATATAAACCTGACCACCACTCACCCTCCAGCCCCTACGTGATAATCTGATAAGAGTCTTGCCTAAATGAGCATTTGTGGCCTAACTTTATGGACCTTGCCTTTGAATTTGCACATGTAATTTGATGATGAGCACAGCTGACTGATATGCTTGCTGCATGTTAGTGAAGCCTCAGGCTCAGGAGTGTGTTTGGGACCTGTCAGGATGAACTCTTGTCCCTCTCTTTGCCTCTGCAGCAGCCAAAAGTTTGCTCAACAAGAAGCCAGATGGCGTTAAGGTGAGTTGCGTTGCACGCACATAGGACACTGCTTTGTTTCTTGCATTGTATTCTGGGAATGTTGAGTGTTGGCGGGGCCTTGTGGTTCTGATTTGTGCACTTTATTACATCATTCAGGGACAGTCAAGTTGCTATTAATTCTAACGCTGCTTTGAGACAACAGACTACAATGATTATATAGTATCTGAGTCATATCTAGTTTCATTACTTGTCTCTTTGTCTGTGTCAATTCTTAATTATTTATTCTCAATAATCCTTCAGTCATTATCATAGGGCTCCTGTTGTGATTTAGTTAATTTGTGTGTTGAAATGATATTGGACCTTTCTGTAAAAAGTGATGAACAATTAATATCTTACTGGTTGTAGATAGCTCTTTGATGGCCTCAGTTTGGAGAAACAGAGAATAGTAACTGCTAACCACATCAGGGCCAGTCATAAAGTGGATCCCTGCCATCTTAAAACATCTCCAGTCTCCAGGTTTTCATAGTGATTCATACACGTTCTGTTAAATAGACTTTAACACTGTTTCTTATTATCCTTTACATGGAGCTAACTGTAACTCTTCTGATGCAGCTTTGGCCACTACAGTAGGAACATCATGGTATTTCTTTGGCTGTGGGTTTGTTAATAATGGACTAATCCCAGTGGACCCAGTGGGTTTCTATAGTGGTTTATGCTCCTCCAAGTTGAGAGCTATTTAAAGAGCAATCTACAAGTAGGTTATGAACTATTCATCTTCAATCCCACTTCAGAAGGATCTCTTTAAATCCCAATCAGATTCAATTTGTTGACATTAATTTTGTCATTTTCCCTAAATTTTTGTGCAACTGACAAACGTGATCTATTTTCCATACAAATACCTTGACCCTAGATTGGACCTCGTCATATATTGTTTTAGTCAGTGTGACTGTATCTGTATCTGTTTGAACAAACTGAGACATTCAGTCATGGTAATAAAACACATAAACCCTCTTTCAGTTTACGTTGTCAGGACATGATGAAAAGTAAAATAGTTCATGACTCTTTGCCTCTTGTGGGACTGTATCAGTCTCTTACTGAAGCTTTAGTTTATTGAAATTTGTGGACATGTTTGCACAGCTCTCTAATTGTCCTGATTGAGAACTGACCTCTACCTGACTGTACAGTACTGTGATTCTTCTCTTTATGTGTTGTCTGCTGGTGCTGTTGAGGAACCTGTTCTTTGTGAAGCTTCAGCTATCTGAGATAAAGCTTCATTTTTGAGTTTAGGGTTGACTCAGTGATTGCAGCTCAAACCATCAGCTCCCCCCCCCCCCATGCTGGGATCTGGTGTTTGTGCGGGTTTGCTGTGATTGGTTTATATGATATCAAGGCATCTCCAGAAGTGTTGCAGTTTTTTTCAGATTCCACTTTGTAAACCTTAGCTGTTCTGCCATGTTCTAACAGCCATATTTATTCCATCCATTTCAAACAGTCCGTTTCCATTTAATCTGCTTACTGAGACTCAGTTACCTCTCTCCAAGCCAATCCAAGTTTAGTAGGTATTTTAAATGTTTCGTATTTTTGACTTGTTTAGAAATGGTCTGCTGATGGTTTTCCTCTTTATGAAAACAACCATAATGCTTCAGATCCACATTTATGGAGACAGTCATATTAATCCAACTTGTTTTTTTTTCTGTGTAAGAAGGAAGGAAGTGACCATTCTGCCTCTGACTCAGCGTAAAATAAATATATTCTCACAGTGTGGCAAAGCTCTAAACTTCTCATGTTCTGACCAGTAAAATCCTAGAAAGAGGGTTCATTTAGTTGTTGCTGTGACTGTATGTTAGTGAGAAAGTGACTTACTGACAAAATGACGTCATCTATGTGTCTTCCTTCTAAGTTCACCCCTGAATAGAACTTCCTTGAAATGTTTGCATTCATAAGAAAGAATCTGGGTTGTATGACTTTTTTTTTTTTTTGCTAAATCAGATTTTAAAACAGCATGTCAATCCTTTACTCATCGTTATTCTTCAGTATTAATTATTTGCTGACTACAGTGCCTTGCAAAAGTATTCATCCTCCTGTATGAAGGCACTGTATATAGTCAGCTAACAGTTTTTACTTTGAACCAGTTTTAAACCAAAGTGTCATTTTTTAGTTTGTGATTTTTCATTTCCATATAAAACACTTTGATCATCTACAGTTGGTGCAAAATGCTGCATAGAGGCTCCAAACTGAAATGAGTAGAACAAACTGTTTTTCTTCAAACCTTTGCAACATAGGAGACATTTTTATAATCTCTGCTACTCAGTATAATTTGTATAGAGTCACATTACAGTTAATGTTGCATTGTGGAAATGAAAAATCACAAACTAAAAAATGACACTTTTGTATGGAGCCGAGACAGGGCCATAATATTTGTATAACTGAAAAAAAATTTTGAAACTGAAAAAATAAGAACTAAAACTGAATGTCAATTTTTTGACATTTGCATACACTCCATACACTCCTTTCAGATCAGGGCCAAAACTTGAATCTGAAAAAAAATCCAACTTGAAAGTGGAAAAAAAATTATCTGAAAGTGAAAAGTAAATCTGAAACTGAAAAAAAGAAGTTTTGAACTTGAAAAAAAAAACAGATTTGAATCTGAAAAAATAAAATCTGAAACTGAAAACGTCAAAATAATTCCAAACATAATAAAGTTTAATTAAAAAACTTAACTAAATTAAAGATTATTTTCAGCTGATAATTTTTTTTTAGTATAGCTTCTTCTAATATTGAGTTCATTTTTTTATTTTTCAAATTGCAAGTCAAAAATTTGACATTCAGTTTTATTTTTTATTTTTTCAGTTTCAAATTTTTTTTCAGTTATACAAATATTGTGGGCCTGTCTCTGCTCCATAGTTTTAATTAAATTTTGTGTTTTGACACCATCTTTCTTATTTTTAAAATATGTCTTAATTGGAAAAACAATTTCAGATTGCCTGTTTGGAGTGATAGATCAGTCAAACCTCCCAACTGGTCAGTTTGTTGCCTGGGGGGGTATTAGAATGTCTTTTAAGTAAATTTGACAATTTTCTCAAATCTCCTGCATATATGTCGTCTGCATATATGCAGTAATAGACAATGCTAAATGTGTTTATATTCTAGACGGAGTACATATAGCACAAACTGATCAGGCACCAACACAGAACCCTGAGGGATCCCGCATGATAGGAGGCCAGTGTCTGACACGATCAATTTAAATACTAAAAAATCTGTTTGAAAAGCCAGAAATTTTATAGCTGAATCTGAAATTCCCTCCAAATAATGTGATCTAATAATTAAAGTTGTGCGATCATTATGTGTGAGGGTTTTTTTAGAACTCGTATTAAACAGCTTGGAGGGGGAAATAATTGTTGGTTCAAAATTGCACATTTTTGAAATCAAGATAATTTATGGGACTATGAAGTTATTAAATTCAGGGCAAAGAACATCTCTATTTGCCATTTTATCTTTTCAGTTATTTGAGAATACACATAATCACCTTATTTAGAAGTAGTTAAAAAAAAGTCAAATTCATGATGTCAAGTAAAATCTTTGAAAGTTTTTAAAGTTAGTTTCTAAATGATTTTCTCCAAAAACCCTTTAGAACAAGTATTTCTTGTTCTGCATCCATTATTGACTAGTTGTTCTGCTGTTGCTGAGTATTCCTCCCCTGTATCCATCATCCTTCTGTCTTTTTTAAGGAGCAAATTTGATTGATTGTGTTTTCTAAGCGACACAGTTTGGTCATTTTTAGTGTAACACATCAGTCAAATCAGGTCTTACAGAGACGTGAGTTGGGTTTTTCACTTGGGAATGGATGGAAAGTAGTGTGTAGGTGTGTGAGCCTGAAAAGTGTGTGTCATGTCCCCTTTACACTGCCCCCTGCAGGTCAACAACAAAGCCAACACAGTGACCAGTCCTAAAGACACTGGCCCTGCCCCTGCACTGGTATACACACTCGGTCTCATCCACACCCACACCTTCTTTCACTAAAGATCTAAACCACACATCCAGCTTTGGACGAGGTGTAGCTTCACCATTAAAGGGTCAGATCATTCACTGTCTGATCTCCAGCTTGCGTCCAAAGATTTAAATTCTTTATAAGGCGTGTTAGAGTCATGATCAAATCAAAGGCAGTAACATGAGGTGAAACAGCTCAGGATCAGGCTTTCCCTGAATGAAATAAAAGCATTCATGAGTGCACAGCATGTCTTACCTCTGAATCTTTGATACAGAAAGACAATCATAATTCATATTGATGCATTCATTTGTTATCTGAATTGGCAGAGCATGCATGTGGTTTGTAGAGCTTGGCCAGTCTGGAGTTATGCATTAACGTTGCGGTAATAACCATTTATGCACACTGGTCTTAGATTGGAGTGGACTTAAATGTGTTGTTATAGCAACCTTTAACTCAACCCCCCCCAACTTCTACCCATCCATATTCCTCTCTTTACACTTCCATCCCATGAACAAGTTCCTTTACCTGTACTTTACTCTGACCAGTTTTGCATAAGAAAGAAGAATTTCCAGGATTTGTTGCTGACATAGCTCGCCTGTGCATGACTGTGAAGGATATCTGGGTATTTGCTCCTTCGTCAACTCTTTTTGGCTTTGTTTTGTTAGATTTTTTTTGTTGCATGGGAGTCTGCTCATAGGCTGCCAGCCAGGTCACATGACCGGTGCTTTGCATGAAGTTAAAGACTTTCTGTTCCCTCATTTGCTGACAGTTTGGTTGCGCATGAACATGAGGCACATGACATCTGGCTCTTTTTCTCTCTCAATCCTCTTCTGTGTCTTCATAATCATGCAACACACATGCACGCACGCACACACACACACACACAGTTGAGACTGCTGATGTTATAATCTAGTGTAAGCTGGGTGAGTGATTAGAGAGACCAAAGGCATCATCAGGATCAATTCAACAAAAGTCCAAATATTCGACAGCTAGATGGATAGATTTAGATCAGATTCAGTGTCCGTTCTTTACTCGATCCCACATGTTCTCCCTCTATTTGTTCTCTTTAGGAACCACAGACTACTGTTATCCACAACCCAGTTGATGGAAACAAGGTAGAACAAAAAAAAAAAAAACCCTACAGTTTTCAACCATCTCTCTAATGGCTCGCTCTCTTTCTCAGTCACAACTAATAACATTCTTTGTCAGGAATCCATTGAAAGTGCCAACACCACCATTGAGGATGAAGATGTAAAAGGTAGGAGGAACTCCTCCCACACACCAGTTCTAACAGTCAGCCCACAACATTCTCAGACCATTATGCTGATAGAAAGTTAACAAATGCACCCCCACTTTGGTTGTTAACTCTTCTTGCAAACTGAACTGTTTTCTCTAACCTGATTTACTCTCAAACTCTTCTTCTTTCTCTCATTTTTGGTTTCAGGTAAAAACACATTTTTTTTGTGTTAATTTAGTTTTCATACAGTGCTGTGTTTTCAATATTATTCAGCTGATTTATCCTTATCAAGTTGCTTCAGTAAATGTATAACCCTGTGTTTACTGAAGTGAACCTTCATCCATACATCATAGAAAAGGAATAATGAGATGCTCTGTGAAGGTTGTTCTTAGCCCAGTTGAAACGGGACCTTTTAGACCTGTTGTCAGGTCACTGCAACCTTTCCTCATATCTACCAAGTGCACTGATGTAGAAAAAAGCTGCCTTTAATCACACAAAGGATCACAGCCTCTCGTCGGTTAGAGTGACTATAGAGGAAAGGTCTGGGGTTAGGTCAACTTTAAATACACTCAAAAAAAATTTTCATTGGATGAACTCAATTTGATTGATGGCAGGTTTTCCACATAATACAAATATGTTGGTTCAATCAAATCTATATACATCATGACAATGTAAATATATTGAGTCAGTCAAACACAATTTCTTTAATACCTTTAAAAGGAAAAAAATCACATTAACAAGATGTGAACATTTTTAGTTGGTTC
This sequence comes from Callopanchax toddi, assembly GCA_006937965.1. NCBI lineage: Eukaryota > Metazoa > Chordata > Actinopteri > Cyprinodontiformes > Nothobranchiidae > Callopanchax > Callopanchax toddi. The sequence continues at coordinate 168,881 of SSNR01000305.1, forward strand.
AACTCAATACAATGTAATTCAGTTAAGCTAAATTGTCATTGAATTGAATTGATGATTTTTAGTTCAACTACCTTCTTGACATGTTTTGACTCGCATCTGCGGTTTTCATCAGAAGTGTCACAGATGTAGGTGTGACATGTCATTATCAGCTGTTCTTCCTGATGGGCGTGACCAACCCAGACCTGTCATATCTGCAGGGATGGCCACGCCCATGAGAGTCCCAGGTGTGAGAGTGAGACATAAGCCCCCTGGTCCTGGTTCATAGACCACCTGGCCTGCTTCCTTCTTTTGATGGCCTCTCTTATCCGATGTCTGTATCTGTTGTCTTCTGTGTGATACAGACATTGGATAAGGACTTTGGAGGTCATGAGAGTGCAAAATGTTCAAAGAGGGTGGACCGTTGTGCAACTCAATAGTTTTGTGTTATTGTAACAAATCCCATTTTGAAAGAAAATATTTTAGGTTCACCAGACAAATAATAATTATTGTAAGCTAAAGTGCTACATTTACATGGAGTGAAATAAAAAAAAATGTTTCAGCTTAACTGAATTTTTTTTCTTTGTGTACAAATGTGAATGTGCAAAAGTGTGCTCCTCCTCCCCCCAGTGCCCAAACAAACTCATTTATTTTGTGTTCAGAATCAGCCTCTGATGGTTTAGAATAATTTTTAGTCCATACAAAGAAAATCGAATTAATTTGATGTTTATTAATTTTATTTATGTACAACTGACAAAATGTAAATATGTTCTTTGAAAGAACGACCTGAATCTGTTTTTTGAGTGTATGAGCAAATAAATAAAGCTGACCCATCAGAACCAGGTGAGTCTAAATTGGCTTTAAAATCAATTCTTATGAAACTCAAAGGGAGTTCTGTGGGCAAAGGATGCCCTCAAACCCTCTGGATTCTGGATTGGGGACAACTGGGATCAACATCTTTTTTTCTTCCTTATTTGCTGTAAAAATAATTCTCTCCCTCTGGAAATTACTGAGCAAATATGTTTGTTACATGATACATCTGACACCACATCACACACCGCAGACACCACATCACACACCCATCACTCATGCAGCCCTTTGTCTGAATACCTTAACAGGCAGAGTGTTGAGCTGCAGGAGTCTTAGCAAAACAGGAATCTTGTGACACTGATCCAAATAATTTCCATGTCTTATCATGTTTTCTAATCCGTTATATCCTTCCTTCAGTAAAACAAAGCCTTGTTCATCCAGTTTCTCCTTTTTGTTTTTTTAATAAAATGCATATTTGGTTACACGCATGCACGCACGCACGCACGCACGCACACACACGTGGGTTACGTGAAGGAAATGAAGATGGACTAATCTACATCCAGTTCTTATTATTTTCTTAACATGTCTCTTTTGTTGCACATTTTAAGTATTTTTTTCAATATTCCCCAGCCTGCACCAATAACAATAAAGGTAACTGTCCATATTACTTAGTTTAAAGTACTTTTATAGTAAATAGTATGCATCTGAGCATTGGTTTGTATGTCTATTTTGAGCTTTGTTGGGTGAAAGAAATCCTCTCATCCTGCATTTTCCTGCCTGACATCACTATTAGTCATGGAAGGCTTCTTTTTTATTTATAGACTCATAAAATAAAAACTAACAATAAGGTTAATGATGATCATTTCTGACTGCCTTCCATCTCTAATATTGTTGAAATCTTGCAGATGTGTAGACTAGAACCCATTTCAACCTGGTTTGATGTCAGATGGTCTGTATCTGAGCTGAGAATGTTGTTTTGTTGTTGTTGATGATCTGTGATCTTTCATTGTAGCTCGCAAACAGGAGATCATTAAAGTTACTGAGCAGCTGATCGAGTCTATAAACAACGGAGATTTTGAGGCCTATGCGTAAGTTCCCATCTGTCTACATGCAGTAACTTGACTGTAAATTGATTTGTTAACGCCATAACCCGTCCTTTTCTGAGACCAGGTTTGTTTTTTTGGTTTAACAGGAAGATTTGTGATCCTGGTTTGACTTCCTTTGAGCCTGAAGCTCTGGGTAATCTGGTGGAAGGACATGATTTTCATCGCTTTTACTTTGAGAATGGTGAGTTAAGACCAACAATAATGAAAAATAAAGTTATGATTATTTAGATTTCCTTCCAAGATATTGGTTTGTCACAGTTTTAAACAAAAATTTCTGCATCCGGATTAGATACTTAAGGAAAGCAATTTTTGTGTATTTTCACATTCGATTGTTGACTTTTCTCTGACTAACTTAAAGCTTTCCTCCACTTGTGCATGATTAGACATTGTGCTGACCAACATGCTGCATTACCTTATTGTCACAAATCAAATATTTGGAGATCTTCCTAAAAAATGGAGCAATAAAGAATGCACTTGTATACAAAAACATAATTGCATTAGAAAATAACATTCAAAATTTGAGAGGAAGCCTGTAAAACATTTTACAAACAGCTCTAAAGGTAAAAGAAAGATGTTTATTCAAGCTGTCATGTCATTTGTTGACCTGTTTTATATAATTTCCAGGCAAGAAAAAAAATTGTTACATAAAATAAAAAAAATACGATTTTGAGCTTTATTTATTTGATATGGAGGCGACTGAACAAGATACCTTTATGGTAATACGCTCACCAGTCTCTCCACATATGGGGAGTTTTGCTCATGCATATTTTTCCACTGCTTCATAATTATTATAGTTAAAAGTGGCGAGGTGTTTTATGAATGCATACTCTGCCAAAATCAATGTTTGTTTCAAGATTTGGAAGGAAAGTGTTCCAGATGTGTTCAGAGATCCTTTGTCCGATTTCACCGTGAATGACGGAAGTCCTCAGAGGAAGAGTGTTTGTTGAATATTGCATCTGATTTCTTACAAAAAGAGAAGCAAGACTGAACAGATATTTTAAGTCAGGGTTCAGGTTTTCATTACATAAACCTGTTTGTAGAGGATGCTAGTGAAGGAGTATAAATGGGGCATTTCTGTGTGTGGCTTGAATCGTGTGCACAGCATCAACATTTAGCCCTATCAGTTTACTGTTTGTGTTTCCTGCACTACAAGGGCACGGGCTTACCTTGGAGCAAAAACCCACTAATGAATAATGTCGGCCATAAATGGCAGAATGTTCTCAGTCTGGGTAAAAATAGTTCAGATAAACCAGATTTGTCCCAGAAACCTCAATCACTTGGCAAGCCTGCGCCTGTCCACAGTCCAACATCAACATATGGAGACCGCAGCTTCTCATCCAGTGTGGGTCTGTGTTACAAAGAGGAATCAGTGGTTTGCTTCTGAACAGTCACAAAGCTGTGTTAGATTACTGTATTAGATTTTCAGTTAATGCAGAGTAGAAAGTATAAAAAGTAACATTTCCGGTATTAACTCGCTGTATTTTCTCTGTAATCTCTCGTTTGCAGCGCTGTCTAAAGGGAATAAGCCGGTGCACACCATCCTCCTGAACCCACATGTGCACCTTATTGGGGAAAATGCAGCGTGCATCGCCTACATTCGGCTGACCCAGTACATGGACGTCGGCGGCATGCCGCGCACCATGCAGTCTGAGGAGACCCGTGTGTGGCACCGCCGCGATGGAAAGTGGCAGAACATTCACTTTCATCGTTCAGGTGCACCCAGCATCCCCTCCCAGTAAGACTGTGAAAAAACAACAAACAGTCTTATCGCTTTAGTGATTTACCGAAACGAAACACATCTAATTAATTAAACACATTGAACACAACTGAAGGAAATGAAGAAACATAAAATTAAAAACCCATAAAAACCTCAACACAGGCAGCTAATGCAGGGACTTTATGTGATCTCGTAGCAGCTACGTAGCAAGTATGGACTAAAGGGATCCACAACACGGCAACAAATCTACGACAAAATGGTTGAAGAAGAAAAGAATCGAGGTGTTAGAATGGTCCAGTCAAAGCACCAGACCTCGACCCGACTGTAATTCTGTGATGAGGCCTTAAAAGAGCCGCGTGAGCCAATTAAAAACCCCAAAACTGAAAGAAGAGATGCCGTTTCCCCCTGTGACTGTATAACCTTCCTGGTGGACAGAAGAATAAACATTCAAGCTTGAATTTTGTCCAGAAACAAAGATTCAGTAATGGTTTAATGCTCTCTGTAAGCTGTCACTATTAACTCTTTTTTTTTGTTCTCCTTTTGTTTCTTGCAGTTAATGGAATATCATTGTGTGGAAAGAACGAGTCCTATCAACAAATCTAGTGGAGCAGTCAACTAGCCAACCCCCTGGCTGCCCTTTTGACCTTTGACCCTTTCTGTAAGGACATGACGTCGCACAGGACACAAGCATTATCACATTTTACTGTTATGACATTTTACGAATGAACAATATTCGAAACCACCACCGGGTGGCAGCACACCGCATTTGGACATTATGAAACAAAACATCTTAAGAACATTTTTGTTTATTTGTTTGGTTTTTTAAATGTTTTGGTATGCATTTTAAATATAAAACAGATGTTTAAAAAAATCTACTATTGTAACCTCTCCCAAGGGAAAGAAAAAAAAAGAATTAGTTCTGTATTTTTAAGTGTATTTCTGTGTGTGCAACTCTAAAACATTTGGAAGATCAGAATATTAAACATGGAGCTTGCTTTAGTTCTGGTGATGTATATACATTGTGATTGTTGATAAAAGAAAACAAACAAAACTCCAAAACTGCTATTCTTCCTATCTGAGAACTTTAAAATATAGGTATGTAAAATTGAGTTTGAGCTACATTTCTGTTTGCTATGAGCTGAGTCATACTGTTTCAATCGTCAGGTTCTAACCTATAGTACTAATTTAAATATAAAGAAAAGCAGAGCCGCTTACACTTTGCATTGTTTGCCTTTATATCAGTGAAATAAGAAATAAGAGAATGTAGCATAACATGTAACATAAGACAACTAAAGACTATTGTGTAGTGCATGGTGGGGGGAGGGGGGTTACCATGAGTACGATGGTATAAAACTATAAAATCTGCTGTTTAATTTGTCAGTCACTGACTTGTTTGTTTGCATTTGTTCTTGTTGTGCATCGGTCCTGTCTCAAATGTTTCTGATGTCCACCGGTATCATGGACGTGTTGTAAAATTAAGAAAACAAACCCACACACAGTTCTGGTTCACAATCCAGCACAAATATCAGAACCTCATGTCGAACAGGAGGAAAACTCAAACCGTGGAAGCACCCTTATGTGTAAAAAGAGGAAGAACGCAAGCTCATCCTTCACTGTTTGTACTTGTATTGTGTGCCTGTATGTGTAGGGTTCTGTTGTCATTCTAAACTCTCGTCATATCAGTGTGTTGCTTTGCCAGCTGCAACGAGAAGACGCCGATCATTTAAGATGAAGTCAGGACTCTGGGATTACAAACCTCAGTCGTGTTGATTGTTAAGGTCTGGAGATGGAAGGAGTGGGATGTCTTCCTCGGTGACCAGTGCTTCTGCTAGCCAGTGGTCTCACCACGGCAGGACGATGTCGTCCCTACTGTTTGCTATTTCCAATTGGTTTGTCTCTTCTTTTTTTCTGAGGGGGAAACATGATAAATGTTTATTTTGACAAAAAGTATGATGTCAGTGCAATGCAACACTCCTTATATGGTGTGTACCTGTTGCCAGCATGGCGATGGATGGCTTAACATGTTTAAGAAATAAATATATCAGATACAAAGTGTGATGGTGAGTGGATGGGAACTTGCTGGTTGATTTGCTCTTCTCTAGAGAGCAGGAAGGGTTTGGAGCAGCTGCTGTGTAGAATCCTCTTTGATGTGTTCAGAATGCATTCTTTAAATACATGAGCATCATAAATAAACCCAACTTAAAGTCTTGAAACCACTTTAAATCCAGCAGTTGGCCTCTTTGTGTTTTGTAGTTTTAGTAAGTTGAAGGAACACCTGGTACTCACATGAGTACCTCATTTAGAAAAAAATCTGTGCACCCCTTACAATAACTGAATTACTATGCTACTGTATGTGTTGCTGCAGCAACATGAACACCATAAACCAAGCAGTCTCATGCAAAATTGTAGAGGTTTACAAAGTGTTCTCACAGATCTGTATGACTTTTTTTGAGCAAGTCCTCCAGTCAGAGTACGTCTCCCTTATTCTAGGTACTTTCCTCACTTTGAGTGATGTCACCGGTGGGTATGGCTCTACTGTAGATAAATAACTGACAAAATGGCATTTCAAAATGACCAAAATAATAATGCAGTCATTTTATATTTCTTGTAAATGACTCAACTTCTGCTGCATCAAATTTTAGCTCAAAAGATGAACAATCCAATCAGTGCAGAGAAGAGGGTTCTAGTGAGAGAAGGCAGCCAATCCCAGATGAGCAACAGCAGTCGGCCCAGATCAGGAACCAGCAAAAGCACAGCTCAACACATACACACATATGGCCACAGGCCATAATGTATTTTAGCTGTTGCAGCCATCATGAATGAAATTAACTTCCAAGAGGTAATCAACTGTAGATGTACGTCCAATGATCACTTTAGGAGTTTCCGTTCAGTTCATTAGACATTTTGCTAAAACTGCAAACTAACACACAGAAACACAAAAGAAAGCATCTCTTGCCTTTTGCCTGCAGACAATAATAATCTTTTTAATTATAATGCACAGTTTAAATAAATCAGTGATCACACTAAAATATATGATTTGTTACAAATTCATTCTAACATTTCTATAAATAGTTAAAATATTTAGCCTGATGTCCTGCAGGGGGCAGCATAACAATCAGACCAAGTGAGCAGGCAGTCCGTTGACCTATAGTTGTTAAAAAAACATGCTACTCTAATTAAATATTACAAATAAGTCAAACAAGAGAATAATGAAAACACATAATGGCCTCTATTTATTTGACTAATTCCATTTCTAACTACTGTCTCAAACTTTGATGACAAATATGGCATTTTAACATGTAACTTGATTTCTGGAGGTCATTTCATTACAACCCTCTAGTTGTTTTATGACCTCGAACACTAAAATAGATGTTTTGTTCATATTTTCCTACAATATAGAGCTGCGAAGGGCCTCAGTAAATAATAAAACGTCAAATAATTTTCTGCATTACTTTCTAATTTCAGTTATTTAAAGGAAAGTCTGAGCATAAAAACAGAAGACATCATGAGTCCTGACAGTACATTAGTAGACTTTTATTTTCTATCAGCCATAGATACACTGCAGCCATTTTGTATTCATCTTTTGAAATTACAGTAACACATGCCCTCAGAGATATTTATATATATATGCGCTGTATATGTATATATAACTGTCATCACAGAAAAGGGATGCTGATTTTTCAAATTAAAAGCATACCTGTCACAGTGAACTTTCACTAATTTGCATTTGACATGTTTCAAAATCGCAAAGTAAAGTGTGAGAAGTGGTGTGAATACATGTGGTACAGGAACAGAGCTGTGGAAAACCGAGCACGAAGCTCTTATTCTGAAACTTTTGATCATCAATACTGAACCTCATGTAACCTGTGCACAAAGTGTGGAGGAGTTCCCACCTGACATTCAGGAGTGCAAAAGCCATCTGTGTAAAATAAACAGCACACACTCTTCTCCCACACACACACACACACACTCGTTCACACTCATCTCACAACTATTGAAAAGGTGTTTTAAATAAAACAGGAAATGCTTGATTACTTTCTCACAAAGAAATATATCTGTAGAACAGCTGTGACGAATCAGTGACAAAACGAGGATTTGTTTTTAAAGAAACAAGCACTCTAAAATATAATTTAAACAATTATTTTTAAAAATGACATCTCTAAAGAAAAAGACGTTTACAATACTCTACTGAAACCAGCAGTCAGTGCAGTAGCCTGGTTGGCCCCATTCACACATCCATACAATATGAACAACAATAGAAAAGAGAAAGCCAATAAGTACACATAATAATGAAAAACAGAGAGAAAAAGAGAGAGAGGGAGGGAGGGAGGGAAAGGACAAAGCAGTCAAAGCTGGGATCAAACTGACAGATGTTGATTAGCCATGCCTCTTCTACTTCACGAGTAATTATTAATTCCTAGGCTACAGATGTCAGCTTTTTTTCTGATTATAGATAATATATAATTATCAAAGACAAGAGTACACGAAGTCTACACAAAACACGACAGCAGCTGTTAAATTCAGTGGTCTGCTTTCCTGATCTCTCCATCGCCTGAATCCATGAAAACAGGAAGCAGAAAGGCTAGAACAGTGAGTGAAAGAGGTTCTTCACAAAGAAAGAACGTCTCAGAGCCAGTGCAACGTGAAATACCGTCTTATGTTCTGAGCACCTACTTAGTAGTAGCAGTATTCTGTTTTTACCTTCAGGAGGTTTGTGAGTTAGATAAGGTGAATAATCTTTGTGTACTTTGTTTCGTTTATCTACTACATGTTCAAGACAAAATGACAATTTTCCCACATTCAAAGTAAAATTAATAAGGAAAACAACTGAAGGCTCTCTTTGGTCATAAAAAGGCAAAAAATACTGGTAAATAAACAGAACACCAAAAATGAATACATCATATCAGTCAGGAAACAAATGATCTTTGTGAACAACAATGCCATCTTCCAGGACTAAAATGGGAAGACTTGTGGTGTCTCTGAGGTGCACACTGGGATTGCATGTGGCGAATGCATAGGATCAGCAGGGACTTGAGCGTGGACAGAGCTGGGGGAGAAGGGGAGAGAGTTCCTCGTTCTTCTACTCTTCTAACTCCGTTTTGTCCTCATCCTTGTTGGTGGTTTTTTTTGTTCGTAGTAGTGGTGAAGGAGCTGCTGCTGGAGACCACGGGCTGTCGATCCGTCCATGGAGTTGTCCGTTTGCTCTTCAGGGACTTGTTTGGCGCTGCTCGTCTCCCTTCACCACTGTTCGTCTGAGGGTCTTACTCTTACGCATGTGGGCCCTGAAGACAAGTGAATCAGACAGAAAAAACATCATCATATTGCTGTGTGACGTCATGCTGCTTCTCCTATTTTTTTACAGAAATTAGGCCAGGACTAAACAGGTGGTACCCTTCATTTCTTATTTTGTGGCAGTAACTTTGACAGCAGTCACTGCTGGCAGGTGATGCCTACACATCACAATGAGACATCTGTATTTATTGACAGGTCTTTTGATCCATTCCTCCTGAGCAAACTGCTCCAGCTCCCTCAGGTTTGAACGGTGGAGTCTCCACGATCAGCTCCTTCCACAGATCTCCAAAAGGATTCGGACTCAAGGAGTGGTCCACTGTTTGGTTCTTTGTTATTCTTTGTTTGTTTCATGATGCCTTGATAGTTTTGAGACTTTGGACCCTGCACAGATTCAGTGCTCCCCATGCCAGATGCAGCAAAGCAGCCCCAAAAAACTGTGGCCTCTGTGTTTCACAGTAGGTTTAGTTAATCTTTCTGTGAACATAAAGATGATGCGAATTGCCAAAAAGCTCTACTTTTGTCATATCAGTCCAAAGGACTTTCTTCCAGAAAGGTTGGGGTATGTCACCATACATTTAGGTGAATTCTAGTTTAGTTTTTAATGTTTTTCTGTCAGTAGTAGGGCCCTCCTGGGTCTTCTCCCATGCAGGATATTGTGGTTTAAAATGCAACACATCATATGATCACAAAGTGACATGCAGTATCTTGACCTTGCATGGTTTTGGATGTTTCCATGGCTCTTTTTCTACCATCAGCTCTATCCCTACACTATCCTGGGCTGCACTTCCTCTAACGTCCTGGGACATTAGCTGCAGTCCCATGAACCATGAATAGAAGCTGCTTGGAGATGATCTCAGACATCTATAGTCTTTTTGAGCTCTGGTTCACATTCAGTGTGGTTCAATGATGCCAAACTACCCAGTAGTGTTTCCTTTAAAGCAGGCTGAAGGGCTCCTGTGATGCCAATTACAGTTACATACTTAATATGAAACATGACAATAACACAAGGGTTAGTGGGCTTTTAAGAGGTACCAACAAATATGTTCCCACTCATTAAAATTTTAAATCACATTCCGTATTTTGTCCTTGTTTTGTTTATTGTTGCAAACAGAACAGTAGGTCAGTCATTTATTCTGACACTGAAGCACTGAGCATAAATTAAAACGAGATCCTAGAAGAACATAATCATGAACTCAAACCCTCTGGTCACAGCACATCAACCACAGCAGAACCAGTTATATCCAGAACATTTCACAAAATGCCAACTTCACATGCATTTTAAAAAGAGTCACACACACTCAAACAGGCACTGCATCACACACACCTCCTGATCACAGTCCCGTTTTCTCTGGCAGACTCTGCTTCCACCACAGGAGGGAGCTCTAATCTGCTTCCACCACAGAAATAACCCAAAGCCTGGAGGCAGGGAGAAGTGGTGAATATGAGCTGTGGTATGTTAAATTCTTTTGCAAAAAATAAAAAAATAAAAGCAACATTATGTCCCAAAAAGATGGGACACAGAACCAAATGATCTGGACTCTTTATACGGCTGAAAAGATACACAGAGAACACAGACTGCTGTGTTTGTTCAGAGAAAGGGTGCTTTTGACCGTTATATGAAAAAATAAACAGGGATAACATTTAAAAAATAAAATGGAGAAAAAGCTCAATGAAAATGTTGGTGAAATATTTTAGAAGTCATTAGTTATAACATTTATAGAAAATATGACTTGATAAAAAGAATGGGGGTTTTCCAGAGTGCTGCTTTTTAACATAAAAATATCAACTTTGGTAAGTTGCAGGATAGAAAGAGTGAGATAACTGGGAGGTTCACTAAAAGAAAGGGTCAACTTCAGGTTATATATGGTAATAAAAACACAGCCAATAGGATTCAAGCTGCTTGAACTGTTTCAAGGCTGAAATATTTCACTTCAACCATCTGGTCTCAGTCTCCAACTCTCCCAAAAAGATCAGCTGGAGAAACTTTCTAAACTTCAGACAAAAAAGCTAAATAATATTTTACTTTCAATATCACCTCAACATTTAAGGAAATATATTTATTATATTTATATATAAGTCAGAAGAATGTGGCTAACAAACCTGTTTGAAGTCATCTTGGGCTGATGGGAGGTCAGAAGCCAAAGATGGATCACCATGGGAAGCCGCTGTTCTCTCAGCCTCCACCACTGTGGTTGTTTCTGTCTGACTGAGCTCACAGGAATCAGAAGCTGTTTGGCTGGACGAAGGGAAACCCTCACGTTTAACAAATGTCACCTAGATCAACATGAAAACACCATTGGTTCATTTATTTGATATATTTTACACATTAATGCAAAGTTATCATGTTTGGTCTGTTCTATAAAACGACCACTGAGACCATGGCACACCTCCGTCTGGTCTCCGTCGCTCTTAACTACGGTCCGCTTCACCACTCTGGAGTACCCGTCTCCGTCTGCTGGAGCGAACGATGCTCCAGCTGATGTCATCTCTTCACGCTCCGCACCGTCCGATGAAACACGCTTGCGGATAACTGTTCGTGTAACCTGAGAAAGTGTGCACAGATCATTGAAACACCTATTTGCTAATGCAGACCACACCTATCAGAGGAGGAGAAGCTGGAGAACCGTTAGAAGGGAACTCAAATTCAAATTCAATTTGTCACATACACACTCATACACAGTACGATATGCAGTGAAATGCTTGTACGACTGCCGTTGAACCAAAACAATTTATAAGAAGCAAGTAAGAAATAAAAAGGTGTGGTAAAAAAAATAAAAATAAAAAAAGACTAAGTTTAGCTTACAAAATAGAACAAATATAAAATTACCAAAATACGTATAAGAAATGTAAAAAAGCTTATTTACAAGTGTAAATGACAATGTTAATATATCAAAAAGGAAGATGGGAATGGAAATAAATGGAATGATTAGGGAGTGTGCAATTTTGTATACATGTGTACATTTTGTATACATACATTCAATAACTCTGATGTCATGTCAGCTCAAGTTCAAGAAGCTTTTCAGGTAACTGTAGAGCCTTGACCCCCAAATATGACTAAAAACATAGATAATGAATGTGGGAGTGTATAGGTGTGGTCTTTAAAAAAACTTTTTTATTTAATAATTCCTCCATGTTGAACTAGTATGAAAAGAAACAACACATGTAAGCAACAGAACATCATGGTTTTTTAAATGGACCAGTTATTTGGCTATTCGGATAACTAATGCCTGGCCATATAGACACCATATATTTTGATTTTCACCATAACTAAGCAGCATGCAAGAATCAGATTTCCCCCTGTTCATGAAAGCACCATGAGTTTTGCGCTAGCAGCAGATGTTGGATGTGGAACAAAGAAAACTCATAACTATCTCCAGTTTATGTAAAGTGTTCAAACATACAGTCAGAGCGCTGTAAGGCTACTAAAGGAAAACAGAGTTGGGCTGCTAAACCTGAGGGTTTCCATTTATTCAGATTATATGTGTTTAAATTGTTTTTAATGTCATTTATTTCATCAGTAACTATCAGAAGATGTGTCTTACAAATAATTCTGGGTTATAAATACTATGGTGTACTGTCTATAATACTAGACAATTGTCCTTATATAAATAAATATGGTTTTGACAGCATGTAAAGAATCTGACTTGACCTTTTTGACAACTGTGTGTCCGTTTTCGTCCTTGTACCTCTCCTCACTCACAGACTGATTGGGGAAGTCAGGCATTTCATCAGCCTGTAAAAGAAGCACAAGGAACAATAATCAGACATGACACTTCGTTAATGTGTCTAACAATCTGCTGAAAACAAACACACGTTAGAGATAAAGTGACACACAAAACTTGCATGTTAGGTTCATCAAATAAATGAGGATTTTGGGAAACAGCAAAACAGCTTTAGGGATCATTGTGTCAACCAAATCAGCAAAGACGTGCTCACAGCAGCATAAAACACCTTCAGGAGCTTCAGCCATGTCTGCAAATAAAAAGTTTATGTCTTAAAACACTCAGATTCACACCGTCTAACTGGACTGAACGTGGTTAGGTGATAAACAGAGAGGACTTTGTTTTCTTCGTGCTAAATCAGAACACCATGCCAACTCCGGTACCTTAATGACAACTCTCCTTCGTATTATTCTGGCGGTCAATAACTCATCGTCTGAACTTTCTGACATTGATCCGAGCTCTGTGGCGATCTCCTGACCAAGCAACACAAAAATGTTCAGATAGAAAGAATGACTTTGCAGCAAAGCAATGAACAGAGTGGAATGGTGCACTTTCCAGAGCGAGAGCTCAGATGTTACGTTGGAAGGTACAACATTAACCTCTGCAACTTCAAAAAAGCTTAAACATCATGCTTTAATTTACTGAAATAATAATGAGATTACTGCTAAATCATAAAAGGAAAAAGCACGTAGCCAACGTCATGGCTGAGTGATACTGCTCGTTCCAAGCAGCGAAGTGACATGCTGAGTTAGGATTTGTTAAATCTGAAATGAAAACGTGTTAATTAAAGGCTTTAGATCCAATCCATTTGGCCAGAGGGTTAGCAGTCATTCCATCTCGAAGCAAAATCACTAAGTTTTAATGCTCAGCTCTGGAGGGAAAAGCTTGCAGGGTGTAACCACGTCTCAGCTTACCCGCCTCAGAGACTCGATAGCATCATTTGATCCAGGGTGCTGTGAAGTTTTACACATAGTGAATTCTTCTTCTGATGTTTCTGAGTAACGTTGTGACTCTTCACTCTCTTCACGCACAAAACGACAAGACTCGAGAGCTGAAGGTGCATCTTCATAGTCTTCACTTCCAGAGGACAGCAACATTTTCTGACTTGCCTTTTTCTGCATTCTGAGATGGCTCAGCTGATCCTGGGTCTGACCTTCACCTGATCTATCTGTAATCTCTGGTCCATCAAGTTCAGGCTCTGAGAAATCAGACACCCCTTGTTTGCAGTCAAAGAAAGGCTCTAGGTCAGAACATTCATTACCACTCTGATCTACATCTGTAGATCTCTGAGGTGTGTAGATCTGCTTGTCTGAGCCGGAGGAGGTCTCTGCACCCGCAAGTGGGACGCCGTACTCCTCATCAGAAGTTGATGAAGTCATCTTAGTTTTTAGTAAAGGTGACTGAGATGCATAACTTTCAAAACCAACCGGAGTCAGGTGTTCTTCAGAATGCTGCTCACAGGTTCCTGGCCTGTCTTCATCTGGAGGTATCTCCAGACTCGGAGAGCAGTGGTACGGTATCAGCTCCTCAAAGCTGAGATGTCTTGCAGATGTGACGGTGTCAGGAGTAAAATCAGACTGAGAGGAAAACGTGTCAGTGAAGGTTTCCTCATATAAATCTTGATCTTGGTTGATCCATGTGGATGTCGTCTCAGTCACAGGTCTTGATTCATTAGATTTTGCGGGTAAGAATAGTTCTTTCTGACTTGTAGGAATGCTAATTGTAAAACCTTCACCGCAGGAAGTTGTCGGATTTTCCTCAGGTGTGTCAACTACAGAAGGAAATACTTCAAGAATCTTCTTGCATGAGATCTGTGATGGTTCCATTTGCGCACCAAGGTTTTGTGAGGTTTTAGGAACTGAAAGTGTTTCAGTAGGCAGCAGGATGGATTCATGACTATCTTTTTGAATTTCAAGGTTCGACTTCATATCAGGAGCACCTGCTACATCCACGCTAACAGATGTCAAACTGACACCAGCTAAGCTTTCTTGTTCTTCTGTTGGAGATGGATATTCAGGGGAAAGCTCTTTATACATGTAAGCGCTTTCATCCTCAGAGCTGTCATCCAAAAACTCCGACAAAGGTGAGTCGAGTGTCTCTGGTCTAAGTTTGAGTTTCATCTCCTTCAGATCAGTCAGGAGCTGGTCCAGCTGAGGAGAACCAGATCCTGGAGGTGTTGGAGTGGAGTCTGATGATTTTCTGGTGAGTACATCTGGACTTTCTTGTATTTCTTGTGTCACAGCTTCTTGTTGAGCTACTCCAGAGTCCTCAGTTTGGTCTGGTAATTTTAGTCTTTCATCTTCTGCCTGTAGTGAGCTGCTTTGGCCAAACAATGTGGTGTCAAGTTGTGTATTAATGAAATCCAAGGGAGCTGGAAGAGTTAACTCAAGTTTTGCTGAGGTGAGTTGGGCTGATTCATGTGTCGTTAAACGTGTCTCAGGTGGAAAGCCCTGACTTTGACCTGAATCAGTATTTTCCTGTTTTGATGATTGGGAAAGATTTATCTTGGGAGATGCAGATGACACCTGAAAGAAATGATACAATGGAATGGAAAAACAATTTACAAATAAATATAACTGGTGACATAATAAGAGATGTAAATGAAACATGCTTTTGTCATGAAAGCAGTCAACGTTTTAAACACGACGGCAACGTCTCCAATAATTATTTGAAGCTCATGCATACGTGTGATTATTAGCATAGTATTAACAGTTACAGGCAGATGACAAGTTAGTGAAATAAAAAGAAAATGTGCCCATAATGAGGGAATCCAGTGGTCTTGGTTTTGCAATCAGGCTATTTTACTGATTCATCCCCAGAAGGAAGAAGTTAAACATGAAGATCAACTTAAAATGTTTGATGAAAGTGATCTATTTATGACTAGTGAACATGAGTTGATTATTAGACAGCGCAATTAACAAAATGATCAAAAGGCTAAAGGAAAAAATGGTGTTTAACAGGGTTGGGTACTGAAATTTCTTTGATACCAACCAAAAGCATTCAGTAGGTACTGGTACCAAACAAATTATTTTCTTTCGGTGCTACATTTAGGTATTTTTACAAATAAATGTCTCTGTAAATGAGCCGCTCCATTTCTTCAACCACCGCTTCACGTGACGTGCAGAGGAGACGAGCTTGTTTACTCACACACTGCCCCTCCTCTCCCTCTCAACAACAGTCCTCCTGCAAGCTAAACGAGCCCCAGCTTGAAAACGCCAAAAAAAAGTCTAAAGTTTGGCTGCATTTTGGAAAGGTAAACGGGAACAGAGCAAAATGCAACATATGCAATGATATTTGTGCCGCGAAAAACAGGAAGACCAGCAATTCGTCCAAGCACCTCACCGTGCATGGAATTAACTCGTGAGCTGAAGCGTGTACAGTCTCCAACGGCAATAAAAAAAAAAAAACAGACTCGAGTTTGCAGCCTTCATCCTCTGCTGCTGCAACAAAAACACTGGAGGCGTGTGAGGTGAGGTGGTGTTTAATGATTTCACTGCAGAGGTGGTGACTCGTAGAATCAGTACCAATGAGCCTGTCTAGAGGCTCTGGGTGGAGTAATGCACTTTATTTCTATCTTGTCATCTGTCTGCATGTTAATAACATTTATTCAGCCAATAGCATAGAATTAAAAAGCAATACGTCACAAATTTCTATGGCAAAAAAACAAAACATCTGACATAACAGCACGACATTATGCCATGATATCTTTTTTTTTTTTTTTTTATAAACACAATACATAAATACATTTTATTTAAAATAAAAATTATGTTAAAAAGTGAGCTTGTGTTTTCATTCTTACTAATAAAATATATATGTTGACTTCCAAGTTGGGAGAACCTCCATAGAAATAATATTTCTGCTTCCAGTGATTTTAAAAAAATTTATAATACTTCAATTAACAACAATGACACACTCCTTTACTAACAAACAGAACACAATTACAAGACCTTCCTAAATAAAACTCAAATTATCACAAATAAGCAACTGGTTCATCAGTCGCATCCCCAACAAACACATTTTAAAGAAAAGACCAAAGATGGGGCAGCAAAAGAGGACGTATTTTTGTGTTGATTTTATCATTAAGTCATCACTTCCGTTTTGGAACTGAAATAGAAACCATGTTTACTGTTATATGTATAGCTACAGCACAGCAGACAAATGTGCTTTAAAAATGGGCAACAGCCCAAAAAAAGCATCAGCAAGTTTAAACTTGAATGGCTTTTAAGAGATTTGATTTGGAGTACCTAATAGCAACTCCTGCTCTTCAGGCAGAGTCATGGTGATTTTCATTAGTTCTGTTCCATTACAAGATCATTTTGTCTGCTTTAATGCAAACATGCCACAACAAGACAGTGAAGCCTTTTGTTAGACACCTAGGAAGCATCTACATTATTCACAGCTTCTATGGTACTCTGCAAAAGTTTCAATTTACCCCTAAATTATTTACATTTTGCTTCCAAGGAGCCAAATTTGGGCACAATATTTAGTGTTTCTGATCAAAAGCTCTTCAGACTTTCTGAAGACCAATAAAAAAATCTGGTTCACTAGAAGCAAATTATGAAGGAAGAATAATTGCTCCAGACTTTTGCATAGCACTGTAAACAGGTACATCAAAAAGGAGTTAATATTGTGAAAAGTTCAGTATTCTTTGTCACTCATTTCAGAAAATAAAACTCATATTAACAGATTTATTACACATGGTGACATATTTCAAGCCTCTGTTTCTTGTAATTTTGATTGTTATGGCTTTTAGATAATGAAAAACATAAATTCAGGAGCAGCTTGATGTGAGGAATGTGACATTTGTGGTCCATGTGTAGGATCTGTCTGTGCGTAGTGGCTCTTATTGTGCTGACTGCAGCCTCAGTCCACTTCTTGTGAAGCTCCATAAAATTCTAAAATGGATTTAGCTTCAGGAGACAATCCTCCCCAGGCTGTGGTTATCCCTGTTGATGGTGAATTTTTCACAGTAATCTTTCATAATATTCTAATTTTCAGAGACACAGAATTGTGAATTTTCATTATCAGTAAGCCTTAACAATTAAATGACAAGAAATAAAACCTTGAAGTATTTCACTCTGTAATGAATTTATATGAGTTTCACTTTCTGAAACGAGTGACAAAGAATATTAAACGTTTTCACAATGTTCTAATAGTTTTAGATGCACCTGTACTGCCACAATCTATGAAGCTTTAAAAACCAGCACAGCACACATGAACTAGCAAGAGCTTGTGCTGTCTTACCGACACCAAGGGTTCTGTCTGATGTCCGTGAACATCATCATGGATTTTCTCAGGAAACCAAATCTTGAATCTTTAGCAGATTTTCAGGCACTGTCCATTAAAGTTCATGTACCAGTGGCCTTTATTTCACGGAATCTTTCTTTACTTGGTTATGCACAGCGCCTTCAGCTTGGACAGCATGAGGAAACACCTTTTGTTTCTTCAGATGGCACGCAACTCAACTCAGTGTGGTTAGATCGTCAACTTTTACACTATTCAGTCTTTAAGGAAGCCAAACAAAAAACAAACAGCCATTTGTGTTGGCAAAAGGATTCATGTTTCTTTTATAGCCAAGTTGTTGTGGCTCTCATCCACTGACTTTTGAGACTACAGATAAAAAATCTGTAGTCTCTATGGACAAAATTTTATTTAAATTCTTAGATTATTCCAGACACTGACATTTGTTACGATCTCCTATCTTCAGCACCCGATCCTTCCTCCTGTCAGCTCCAGCTGACACTGACAGCTCCTGGCTCCGCCCCCTGTCTCCAGAGCAACGCGCCGGGCTCGCACAGCTGCAGGAAATTCCGCTATCAGCTCGGCGTGGTTAAAAGCAGGGAGCGGTCAGCCATTCAGGGGGGAAACTGAGCAGACTGGTTCTGGCGTGTGGTTCTCCCCCCCCTTGGTTGCTGACCCATTTTTGCATTTTGGTATTCTAGTAGTTCGATCTCCATTTCGCGTCGTAGTCCGGCAGTTTTGTTTTGTTTGTTAGTATTCGTATTTACCTGCCGTTTTCTGTGTAGCGTTATTTTGCCACAGACTCTTTTTGTTAATTATAGCGTTTATCGCCTCCCTTAGTTAGTTATAGACTCCTGTAGTACCTTTTTTTTTTTTTGTTTCTTTGTTAGTTACCGTTCGGTACTTATAGCGTTTATCGCCTTCTTTAGTTCTTTCTAGTCTCCCTTAGTTAGCATATCCCTTAAACTTTTACAGAACCTCTTAGAGAGTGTTCTTAGTTAGGCCATTTTGTTTTATTAGTTTAGTTAGGGTTTTTTTCCCCTTTTGGGTGATTTTCCGTTAAGGAGCGATTTTAAGTTCGTTTTCCCTTTTGCAGCGCCTCCTTCTGCCTGATAAATAATAAAATATCTTAATAATCTGTACTTTGTGTTTTTGGCCTTTTGTGTTAGTCCTCTTTATTGTACATCTCCTAGACCCTTTCAGGGGACGTAACAACATTCATTACAATGTAAGAAGTTTTATGGTTTGAAACTTTAAATCTAAATGTGTACTAAGTTGACAACGATAGACAGAGGTGCACACAATATTTTCATTGAGGTACTCAAAGCTCAGGGTGGGAATAATATCATGAACCCATCAGTTTTATTGAGGAAGCTAATTAACAATGCACATTTAGGTGTTGCAACAAAGAGAGTCCTCAAATAATGTTCCGCATAACAGCACCGGTCCGCAAAGGCGCATCCAGGAAGAGGGATTGGGTTGGTACTAGTGTACCAGTTATGTGCACGCCTGACTATAAATGGTCTACTGACTGCCAGTAAATACCTACTCAAGAACCAGGGACTGCACAAAGTGAAGAATATACACTTTTATGTGCTGAGAAAGCTTAGAAAAACTCTCCACTACACCTGAAGTCCACCTATCTTACATCTAAAATGGAATAAAAGTGAAGAAATTAGACTTTTTAATGTTTGGGATTTTCTGTGTAATCTAGTGGTTTCTACAGGTCCTTTAGGGCTATAGTTATTATTATTATTAATACCTATAGTTATTCTATTGGAATAAGTAAAATCTGACATAAAATGTAGAAAATTAAATTGTATTTCATTGAAATTTATTGTATTTCATCTCTGTAATCAAAGGTTTTTAAACTGGTTAAAAACCTTTTAGCAAACACATTTCTATTTTTGGAATTGTATTTTTGAACAAACTATTTGAGAAGTATTTAACTTCAAAAGTGACAAAATGTAAAAAAATACATTTACAATTAAAATTAATATATTAAATTAATGATAAATAAATACATTACATAAAATTTTAGACTTGTGATTAACATCTGGTATAATTAAGTAAAAACTGATTAAAACTTGAGAAATTGTGCTCAGGTTTCTTGAGAAGTCTCAGGCAGGAAACGGTAAGAACACCGACCCTTGTATTGTGGATCAAACAACTTTGAAATGAACACAGGGATGCATTTTGTCTGTGTATGAAATGAGAAATCAGAGGATAAAAACGTGAGTCCAGAGAATGGAGGGGAAGGTAGACGAGAAGACGGATGAGAACAGTCAAAAGTACATTTCAGCTGTTTAAATGTACTGGCTGGAACAACATCTACATGTGTCACATGACCATCAGGAGAAGGACGTGGGGGTGCAGCCGAAGTCAGACTGTCAGGTGATTCAGAAAAAGATTCTCTGAAATCAGCTGGACAATCACCTAATGTAGGAAAGCAAGATTCAGAGGACACAGAATCTGGGGACATTGACCTGTTGCTGAAAGAATTTTCTAGTTCAAAGTTGGATCCAATGGACTGTGGGGACTCTGGTCTGTCCTCATCAAAAAGAACTTCCAGGCACAAATCAGTGCCTTCCCAGTCGGATAAAGCAGATTGTGGTGTAAACGACCTGCTGCCTGACATTTCTACACTACAATCAATATGAGGACAAGTGAACTGAGGAACAGGTGAGTCAGGAGAGAGGGCTCTGAGTTCACATTCAGGATCCACTGAGTCAGGAGAGAGAGGTCTTTCCTCTGATATCCAATCATCTATCAAGGTAGAGATGATCTGCTGGTCTGACTGCGTTGAATACAGAACTTGTTTTAAATCCAATGATTTCAAGTCTGATAAAAGCTCAGGTTGTCTTTCATGAGTAAAACCTCGCACAACTTCTGCAAACGTCAGTGGTCTAGCAGAAGTCAGCAGTGGGGATACAGCTACAGTCACACCTGAGTGTCTGACCTCACAGCCTGAAGGAAGTGAATCAGGTGAATCTGCTCTGATACCATCAAACATGTCTTGGAGACAAAAGTCCTCAGCATCTGATACTGCTGACAGACACGATGTTGGTCTATCCTCTGAATACTCTAAGTAATAGTTACAGTGTTGACCAAATGTAGTGAGAGGAGTCAAAGTTTGTCCATCAGCTGATGTCACAGATTCAGGTGAGGATGCTCGAAAATCAGCTAGCCAATCATTCAAGAGACAAAGGTCAACATCAGAGGACACAGAATCTGGGGACATTGTCCTGATGCTGAATAACTTTTCCAGTTCAAAGTTGGATCCAATGGACTGTGGGGACTCTGGTCTGTCCTCATCAAAAAGACCTTCCAGACACAAATCAGTGCCTTCCCAGTCGGATAAAGCAGATTGTGGTGTAAACGACCTGCTGCCTGACATTTCTACACTACAATCAATATGAGGACAAGTGAACTGAGGAACAGGTGAGTCAGGAGAGAGGGCTCTGAGTTCACATTCAGGATCCACTGAGTCAGGAGAGAGAGGTCTTACCTCTGATATCCAATCATCTATCAAGGTAGAGATGATCTGCTGGTCTGACTGCGTTGAATACAGAACTTGTTTTAAATCCAATGATTTCAAGTCTGATAAAAGCTCAGGTTGTCTTTCATGAGTAAAACCTCGCACAACTTCTGCATACGTCAGTGGTCTAGCAGAAGTCAGCAGTGGGGATACAACTACAGTCACACCTGAGTGTCTGACCTCACAGCCTGAAGGAAGTGAATCAGGTGAATCTGCTCTGATACCATCAAACATGTCTTGGAGACAAAAGTCAAAGTAATCAGCAACTGATACAGCTGACAGACACGATGTTGGTCTATCCTCTGAATACTGTAAGTAATAGTTACAGTGTTGACCAAATGTAGTGAGAGGAGTCAAAGTTTGTCCATCAGCTGATGTCACAGATTCAGGTGAGGATGCTCGAAAATCAGCTAGCCAATCATTCAAGAGACAAAGGTCAACATCAGAGGACACAGAATCTGGGGACATTGTCCTGATGCTGAATAACTTTTGAAGGTCAAAGTTGGATCCAATGGACTGTGGGGACTCTGGCCTGTCCTCATCAAAAAGACCTTCCAGACACAAATCAGTGCCTTCCCAGTCTGATAAAGCAGATTGTGGTGTAAACGACCTGCTGCCAGACATTTCTACACTACAATCAATATGAGGACAAGTGAACTGAGGAACAGGTGAGTCAGGAGAGAGGGCTCTGAGTTCACATTCAGGATCCACTGAGTCAGGAGAGAGAGGTCTTACCTCTGATATCCAATCATCTATCAAGGTAGAGATGATCTGCTGGTCTGACTGCGTTGAAGACAAACCTTGTTTTAAATCCAATGATTTCAAGTCTGATAAAAGCTCAGGTTGTCTTTCATGAGTAAAACCTCGCACAACTTCTGCATACGTCAGTGGTCTAGCAGAAGTCAGCAGTGGGGATACAGCTACAGTCACACCTGAGTATCTGACCTCACAGCCTGAAGGAAGTGAATCAGGTGAATCTGCTCTGATACCATCAAACATGTCTTGGAGACAAAAGTCAAAGTCCTCAGCAACTGATACAGCTGACAGACACGATGTTGGTCGATCCTCTGAATACTGTAAGTAATAGTTACAGTGTTGAACAAATGTAGTGAGAGGAGTCAAAGTTTGTCCATCAGCTGATGTCACAGATTCAGGTGAGGATGCTCGAAAATCAGCTAGCCAATCATTCAAGAGACAAAGGTCAACATCAGAGGACACAGAATCTGGGGACATTGTCCTGATGCTGAATAACTTTTCCAGTTCAAAGTTGGATCCAATGGACTGTGGGGACTCTGGTCTGTCCTCATCAAAAAGAACTTCCAGACACAAATCAGTGCCTTCCCAGTCTGATAAAGCAGATTGTGGTGTAAACGACCTGCTGCCTGACATTTCTACACTACAATCAATATGAGGACAAGTGAACTGAGGAACAGGTGAGTCAGGAGAGAGGGCTCTAAGTTCACATTCAGGATCCACTGAGTCAGGAGAGAGAGGTCTTACCTCTGATATCCAATCATCTATCAAGGTAGAGATGATCTGCTGGTCTGACTGCGTTGAATACAGAACTTGTTTTAAATCCAATGATTTCAAGTCTGATAAAAGCTCAGGTTGTCTTTCATGAGTAAAACCTCGCACAACTTCTGCATACGTCAGTGGTCTAGCAGAAGTCAGCAGTGGGGATACAGCTACAGTCACACCTGAGTGTCTGACCTCACAGCCTGATGGAAGTGAATCAGGTGAATCTGCTCTGATACCATCAAACATGTCTTGGAGACAAAAGTCAAAGTCCTCAGCAACTGATACAGCTGACAGACACGATGTTGGTCGATCCTCTGAATACTGTAAGTAATAGTTACAGTGTTGAACAAATGTAGTGAGAGGAGTCAAAGTTTGTCCATCAGCTGATGTCACAGATTCAGGTGAGGATGCTCGAAAATCAGCTAGCCAATCATTCAAGAGACAAAGGTCAACATCAGATGACACAGAATCTGGGGACATTGTCCTGATGCTGAATAACTTTTCCAGTTCAAAGTTGGATCCAATGGACTGTGGGGACTCTGCTCTGTCCTCATCAAAAAGAGCTTCCAGACACAAATCAGTGCCTTCCCAGTCTGATAAAGCAGATTGTGGTGTAAACGACCTGCTGCCTGACATTTCTACACTACAATCAATATGAGGACAAGTGAACTGAGGAACAGGTGAGTCAGGAGAGAGGGCTCTGAGTTCACATTCAGGATCCACTGAGTCAGGAGAGAGAGGTCTTACCTCTGATATCCAATCATCTATCAAGGTAGAGATGATCTGCTGGTCTGACTGCGTTGAAGACAAACCTTGTTTTAAATCCAATGATTTCAAGTCTGATAAAAGCTCAGGTTGTCTTTCATGAGTAAAACCTCGCACAACTTCTGCATACGTCAGTGGTCTAGCAGAAGTCAGCAGTGGGGATACAGCTACAGTCACACCTGAGTGTCTGACCTCACAGCCTGAAGGAAGTGAATCAGGTGAATCTGCTCTGATACCATCAAACATGTCTTGGAGACAAAAGTCCTCAGCATCTGATACTGCTGACAGACACGAT
>SSNR01000305.1:192865-282179 GCA_006937965.1 Callopanchax toddi
GTCAAAGTTTGTCCATCAGCTGATGTCACAGATTCAGGTGAGGATGCTCGAAAATCAGCTAGCCAATCATTCAAGAGACAAAGGTCAACATCAGAGGACACAGAATCTGGGGACATTGTCCTGATGCTGAATAACTTTTGAAGGTCAAAGTTGGATCCAATGGACTGTGGGGACTCTGGTCTGTCCTCATCAAAAAGAGCTTCCAGACACAAATCAGTGCCTTCCCAGTCGGATAAAGCAGATTGTGGTGTAAACGACCTGCTGCCTGACATTTCTACACTACAATCAATATGAGGACAAGTGAACTGAGGAACAGGTGAGTCAGGAGAGAGGGCTCTGAGTTCACATTCAGGATCCACTGAGTCAGGAGAGAGAGGTCTTACCTCTGATATCCAATCATCTATCAAGGTAGAGATGATCTGCTGGTCTGACTGCGTTGAATACAGAACTTGTTGTAAATCCAATGATTTCAAGTCTGATAAAAGCTCAGGTTGTCTTTCATGAGTAAAACCTCGCACAACTTCTGCATACGTCAGTGGTCTAGCAGAAGTCAGCAGTGGGGATACAGCTACAGTCACACCTGAGTGTCTGACCTCACAGCCTGAAGGAAGTGAATCAGGTGAATCTGCTCTGATACCATCAAACATGTCTTGGAGACAAAAGTCCTCAGCATCTGATACTGCTGACAGACACGATTTTGGTCTATCCTCTGAATACTCTAAGTAATAGTTACAGTGTTGAACAAATGTAGTGAGAGGAGTCAAAGTTTGTCCATCAGCTGATGTCACAGATTCAGGTGAGGATGCTCGAAAATCAGCTAGCCAATCATTCAAGAGACAAAGGTCAACATCAGAGGACACAGAATCTGGGGACATTGTCCTGATGCTGAATAACTTTTGAAGGTCAAAGTTGGATCCAATGGACTGTGGGGACTCTGGTCTGTCCTCATCAAAAAGAGCTTCCAGACACAAATCAGTGCCTTCCCAGTCGGATAAAGCAGATTGTGGTGTAAACGACCTGCTGCCTGACATTTCTACACTACAATCAATATGAGGACAAGTGAACTGAGGAACAGGTGAGTCAGGAGAGAGGGCTCTGAGTTCACATTCAGGATCCACTGAGTCAGGAGAGAGAGGTCTTACCTCTGATATCCAATCATCTATCAAGGTAGAGATGATCTGCTGGTCTGACTGCGTTGAATACAGAACTTGTTTTAAATCCAATGATTTCAAGTCTGATAAAAGCTCAGGTTGTCTTTCATGAGTAAAACCTCGCACAACTTCTGCATACGTCAGTGGTCTAGCAGAAGTCAGCAGTGGGGATACAGCTACAGTCACACCTGAGTGTCTGACCTCACAGCCTGAAGGAAGTGAATCAGGTGAATCTGCTCTGATACCATCAAACATGTCTTGGAGACAAAAGTCCTCAGCATCTGATACTGCTGACAGACACGATGTTGGTCTATCCTCTGAATACTGTAAGTAATAGTTACAGTGTTGAACAAATGTAGTGAGAGGAGTCAAAGTTTGTCCATCAGCTGATGTCACAGATTCAGGTGAGGATGCTTGAGAATCAGCTAGCCAATCATTCAAGAGACAAAGATCAACATCAGAGGACACAGAATCTGGGGACATTGTCCTGATGCTGAATAACTTTTGAAGGTCAAAGTTGGATCCAATGGACTGTGGGGACTCTGGTCTGTCCTCATCAAAAAGAACTTCCAGACACAAATCAGTGCCTTCCCAGTCGGATAAAGCAGATTGTGGTGTAAACGACCTGCTGCCTGACATTTCTACACTACAATCAATATGAGGACAAGTGAACTGAGGAACAGGTGAGTCAGGAGAGAGGGCTCTAAGTTCACATTCAGGATCTACTGAGTCAGGAGAGAGAGGTCTTACCTCTGATATCCAATCATCTATCAAGGTAGAGCTGCTCTGCTGATTGAACTGTGTTGAAGACAAACTTTGTTTTAAATCTAATGATTTCACGTCTGATAAAAGCTCAGGTTGTCTTTCATGAGTAAAACCTCGCACAACTTCTGCATACGTCAGTGGTCTAGCAGAAGTCAGCAGTGGGGATACAGCTACAGTCACACCTGAGTGTCTGACCTCACAGCCTGAAGGAAGTGAATCAGGTGAATCTGTTCTTTCCAGTACTTTGTCAAAGTTTTCTTTCATCTGTTTGCTAATTTGAAATAATGTGTTACCATCTTTGATGGTTTCTTGATTTATGACGGTTGCTGCACCACTTGATTCTGAAGCATGTGGAAATTTCAAAATATACTTTGGCCTTTCCACCAACTCAAAGACCTTTGGCATGGTTTCTTGTTTTGAAAATGTAGATGCTTTCCCGGACTCTTTATCTTTGCTTTGATCTAAGCCAGAGCTGCTTTTTGATGCTTCTTTGTTACAACTAAAAAATCCTTCTTTTTCATTTGATTCTGTTGGTCTTTCTTCAGATAAATCTTTACCTTTATGTTTTGATGATGCTAAATCTACAAAAGATTCTGCGCCAAGGTTGGCATACCAGTAATTAATGTAAGACTC
Source organism: Callopanchax toddi (assembly GCA_006937965.1). NCBI lineage: Eukaryota > Metazoa > Chordata > Actinopteri > Cyprinodontiformes > Nothobranchiidae > Callopanchax > Callopanchax toddi. Next base: position 195,415 of record SSNR01000305.1, read on the forward strand.
AGTTTCCTTGTTCCTCATTGTGGCAACTGAGGTCTTATCTGAACCAAAATGAAGTGGCATTTGTTTTGTATTTTCACAGACGATCTCCTCAGAATGGCTAACTTTTACATCTGCAAGTTTAAAATATTTAGTATCGGAATCACTCATTTGTACTCCTACTGTTTTTATAGGACATGCACATAAACCTGATACATCTGTGCTTGTTTCACTTGACCAATCCCTAACTAATGATGAGGAAGCTTTTATGGAGTCGTCCACATCAAAACATTCTTTACTTTTGTCTCTTATTGTTACAGACTCATGATGTACAGTATAGTAATCAGAATCATCTAATTCTTCAGCTAAAGAGCTGTCTGGAGACATGCACTCACTGTGAACGTCAGACATCTGTATTGGTAATGTCATATCTCCTCCGGAGTATAGTAAAAAATAATCACAGTATTGGCTCCTAAGTTGGGAGCGGGATCGTTCTGAGTACACAAGTTCAAGAAAAGAGAAGCTGCACTGAGAGGACTGAGATTCAGGTGAGAAGGGTCGGGGATCCCATTCTGATCTACGAGTAGATGGAATTAAATCTGGTGATAAGGCTCTTCTATCAGGAGAAACTATACCACTGAAAGTCTCATCATCTGATGTGACAGGTGAAAATGTTTTGCTCTTTTCTTTTATATTTGCAACTTCAGTTACAGGTTGATGACATTTAGGTGGTTGAGACTCAGGGGATATTGGTCTATCCCTATCCCATGGCTCAAAACAAGAAGGATGTGATATTTCAGGTATGGTAGAGTGTTTTGTGTCAAATGAAGATTTACACACATATGTACCTGACTCATGAGGGTGGGGCTTATTCTCATTGTATTTTGATTTAACTTTTGGGAAACTACATTTGCTAGACACTGATGAAAGTGCACACCTGTCTTCCAATATATTGGATGGTAAAACCCATTTTTTTCCTATTGGAGAGTCTGGTGACATTGCTCTATAGTCGCCAACTGACATGATGGATTCAGGAGATGAAGGTCTTGGTGTGGAGCTGTTTATAGTCCATGTATTTGAAGGGAGGAGGCCTTTTTCACTAACACGTGAAAACGAGCTGCACACGTTCTCAGACACAGAGGAGTCAGTGGTCAAAGGCTGATACTCTATAAAAGTAGAAAGTGAAGTCTCAACCATCTTTACGCCATCGTGCGGCATGAGATGAGAGGAAAACCCTGAAATTGTTGTGTTTGGCTCTAGAATGTAGGCTGACTTTGCTACAGCTATGACTTTCTCACTGTCTGGACTAACACACACGTTAGAGAACCAATCAGTTGAGTCACGAGCCAAGTAAGAAGGGCCACAATTTGTAAAACTTTGTGGCAAAACAGTAATTTTATCTGGTTTCATCATGCTGTACTGAGGTGTACCAACATTTGATTCACTGGATGGTGAATCATCATCATCGATGAAGGGGATGTTCTCCAGATACTCCTCCATTTGAACTAGAACTTGAGTTTTTCTCTCCTTGCTTGACTTGAAAGGTGTGAATCCCATGTCCTGACCATGAGGATCTTTGTAGAACTGGGATGTGACTTCATCAGAAGCCCTCTGAGAGAACCTGCTTTTCTTAAGCACATCTGTGTCATCTTCAGTCATGGCCAGAGTTGGGGCCTCTGGTGCCATAGCTGACATTGTTGGATCATAGTGTTTCTTTACAATGGTTTTGGCTTTATCAAGCTGAGGTGTACAGCTGACCTCATCACAAAGCTCACTGAAGTCAGTTTCAGCTTTGTCTGACTCGGACAAACTCAGGCTAAAGTCTCTGATAGATATGGATGAATGTAACTCCAGAGCTTCTGGTGACCGGCCTTTCTCGTCTTCACCACCACACTGAGTCAACTGTAAGGTTTGGCTGCAGCCATCTTTGACCGGAGGGCTACTCCGAAGAGATCCGGGGTAATCGCCCTCTACACAGCTGGAAAGTTGCTGGTGTTTCACCTGACTTGCTTGGCTCCCCAGTGCTGCTTCTTTTGAACTGAGTAGTGTACTTACTTGTTCATCTGAGTTGTCGTGACTTGAGGATTCTTGTGTATTTACTTCCTCTGGGGTCCACAGGTTAGGATTCAGTTCACTGTAGGAAAAAGAAATTAAAAAGACAAAGTTATAAACAAGATCTTATGATTTATTTGATATTAGTAAATCAAATTAAAGTAAGGGGGCAACAAACTCACAAAAGTGTATCCAATAGTGTATGATATTTAATTTAGAAAATAAACCAAATATCACTAAGTCTCTTGACTTTGGTTATTTTAAGCTATCAGTAAAGAGTTAATTTAGACATAATTCATGAAGTTGAGGGGTTAATTGTTTATGGATAAATGTATAATAATAAATATCCTTATCTGAGGGTAGGTGAGACATAAAACGTCATATATTTTACTTATACATCATAAGTATCATCTATCATTTTTCAAGTATGTCATGAAAGGAGTAGTTAGGATCCCAATAATACATTTGAGATCATTTTAAGTTTGTTAGTGTGCAGCTTTATGTGGCCCTATGACTGACCACAGCTTTTACCAGAGATCATAATAGTTACATCATATAACACGTGATAAATTGAGAATTTTAAGGTTGCACTGCGTGTGTGAAAATAGCTTTTATTATATTACGCACAGCTGATCTGTGGGGTTAAAAAAACTATTCAGATTCATGATTTACTGTGGGATCTCAAGCTCCTCCAACAGGTCTCCATGCATGCTCTCTGAGTGGATTTGTCCTGCAGGCTCTGCCCATGAAGGAATGTCCAGTAGGGAAGCAACAGAGAGGTCTTCTTCAGAAACAGCTGGGGGTGGTTTACGGTCAGACTCAACCATCCTTACAATCCTGGGGCTGTCTGCATCTTCTTGCACTGAAGATAGCGCTACTGAGACTGAAAGACGAATACAATGAGTCAAGAGTGTGAACAGACACAGAAATAGAGAATGGAGTTAGACAGAACTGTTACTACCTTCACTGTGGTCCAGAGTCTTTTCTATCTCTGCATAAGTCCGAGATGTTTGTTCTTGAATGGATTTGTTCATCTGGGTTTCAATTAGATGGACTATGTCCATACGGTTGATCTTTGTTAGTCTTTTAATCAGACAATCTTCTGTAAAAGATAACAAAACTTTAAATTAATACAACTAATATTATTCAAAGGTAGGTCCAATTTTTCCTAATGTGTGTGAATCCTCAGTCGTTTGGAGCTACATGTACTCTGAAGTTTTTTTGATTCATTTTAAGGCTCTTGTGAGAAGCATTTAGGGCAACTTATTCACAAATTGTAATATGAAATTACTGCATATGGTACTGATGTATGTGTAGCCTAAAACAAGCAGGTACCTGTGGCGTGTTTGCCTTCTCGTTCGACCCAACGTTGAAGCAAAGCATGGCTCTGCTCTTGTAGAGAATTAGGATTCTCTGTTCTCACTGCCTGAATATCCTCCTCACTAAATTCCAATTCTCGTGCCAATTCTGGAGCAATAAATATCAAAACAAGAGTTATGGTAGCAGCAACAAAAATAACTACATGTGTGTTTTTCCATTAACATTCTTAGATGTTTACCCACCCAGTTCTGTTTTTTTAATCAGTAAACTCAAAAAATTGCTGTAAACGTTGCATTTGACTAAAATGTATTCAAAATCTCAAATCTTTCCTTATAGAAGAAAACTAAACAGTAAATGTGACAGCTTACCAGTCCAGCTGAAGCCAAGAAGGTCAGCAATGATGGCTAACGTCTCTTCTTTTCTGTCAGCATCATCTTGCCAGTCAGCTAAAAAAAGAACCATTATAGCCCCAAAAAATACAATTTAACCTGTTTGAGATATGTCAATAAACAGTACAATACAGCATTTAATTTTCTCAAAGACTCTATGCTATAGGCTGTAAATTAAATGTGATGTTAATGGATAACAAAGACAGAATGATTAATGTAATAACATGCTTTTGACTTGAATTAGTGTGAGCAATGCTGTTAATATGCTGGTTAATAAATGTGCTGATTAGCATTAGTAAAGTCAGTACTAATCATCCCAACAGCCTGCATCAAAATGTTGCTGTTATTGAACTAACAGGCATTCAATCTTGAGATTGCATTTGCACAAACTCAGATGAAGTAACTTGCCAAACTCAAAACACAACTGCCCACATGCTCACAAACACACACATGGACAAAATATATAAATAAAAAACAGTAAACCATCATCTTAAAACGACAATAAAAGTAATGGTGAAATTGTCCTTAAAACAAAATCAAAAGGATCTGGTTGCTAAGGAGAGAAGATAGGGCGAAAGCCCGTTGTAGGTCCGGCCATACCTGATGTACATTCTGGAGTTTGGTCATCAACAACTCTCTGCATCTGAGTTTCCACTGGGTCATCCCAAGCAGGCCTGGATTCAAATACATCTTCTGTCCCACAATACGGATGCACAGCAGGCAACTGACTGCCATCAGAATCTGAACTATGTGAAGCTGGGATGTCATATGTGAAGATAACCGAATCTGGACTCATGTGACTAGCGCTGCTCATTTCATCAGTCTCCAAAGAAGACCTAACAGATGTTTCTACTGTGTCAAAGAGCTGGATGTCTTTCATTTGTGGAGAGCAGGAAGGAATTGTTTCAGCTAAAGCTTTCTCTTGCACTGTGGCAGTAGATATGGAGGGGGAAATGTCAGACACATCAGAGAGTTTGCTACTCTCAGAATAACTCCTACCTTCTGTATTTGTGGGCTTGCTTGCATTGCCAGCCTCAGATCTAGTCCTACGGCTGAAGGTAGAGATTTTACCAACTTTTCTACAGGTCTGAGCAGCCTCTGATATCTGTGGATCTTTCACAGATCTTTCTTCTCTAATTGTGGACCCTGATTTGACTACCAGAGGTAGGGGTGAATCATGATGAATGAAGGTCATTTCTATGACTGAGCACTGGTCTTCATCCTCCTCACACTCATCGTCCTCCTCGGAGGAGGAGTCTGAGGAACACACCAAATGGCCAACTGAACTTGTGTCTGACTGAAGATCAGCTATCGTGGAGTCTAGATAGTCTAGCCCCAGACTTTCAAGGCCCTCAGTCTGAATATTTGTGAGACTTTTCAAAGCTTCGGGGGAAACAACATGAACATCACAGGTACTCTGAGTTAGCTGTGATTTTTGGGTCCCTTGGACTATTGTGTCTGAACTAGAATCAGTGCTCTCTAAAGGTAAAGCCTCTGGCACAACTTCATCAACTGGATGTTCTCCAATATGAAAAAATGCATATCCTTCTTCTTCATCCAGAGTTCTTCTTGTCAGGTCAATGGCTCCCCCTCTAGTCATTTCAAACAGCTTCCCCTCTTGAAACTGAAATGGATTAGGGCTTTTCTCACTGCCTGGAGTCTGGAGTATTGTTTTTTCAGGTGTTTTTTGGTCTTCTGTAGGACCAAGATGCATTTGTTCTTCAGCCCCAGTCTGTCCCCTTAGGATTACATTAATGTAGGTCTCGCAGTCTGTCACATTTTGTTCTGTTTGTGGTTCACTGAAAAACTCTGAACCATCTGACGACAGAGGCTCGGTTCCTGTGTCACCATGTGAATGGTGCTCCTCTGCCGCAGAGCAGGTAAAATCTTTATCAGTGAATGTGGAACACATGTCTTTTGACTCGTCTTTGTATAAGACTGTTTGTCTTTCTGTTCCAAGGGACACAGGGACATCATCACCTTTATCAGCTTTGTTTTTGTGGCCTGCAGCCAAAAGCAAAGTATCATCAATAGACTGAGACTTTCCAAATGGTAATTGTGTCTTCTCTTCAATGCATGAACCATCTGTTTCCATTAAATCGTCAGGAGTACTTTCTGTTACACCTCTTTCAGAACTGATCTGTAGTGCATCTTTTAGATCTCTCTCATTATCATCCTCACCACTGCTCTCACTTAGTGAAGCAGCATCAAAAAAACTGTCTTTCTTCATTTTGGACTCCTGCTCCAACTCTTCAAATGTTTTGATTTTGACAGCTATTTTAAACATCTCTTCGTCTGGGGTGAATTGTTTATTGTTGGCATCATCCTCATAGTCAATATTGTCAAGAGAGTCTTGCCTGATGAGCGTGCGAAGACTCTCATTTGAGCAACTATTATCAGGAATCCTGTGTGTGGAGCTGGAATACTCATGGTTGTCTTCTTGCTTGTCATGTTCACATTCATCTGTGTAAATACTTTTGTCATAAGCATAACACGCTTTAAGTTGGGAGGCATAATCCTCATACACAGCTGTGTTAACTGGCAACTTAAGTCCTGACTCCTTGACTTCAGTAGGACTTCCTTCAAGAGAGTCGCGACATGGAGATTCTTTGGTAGGGCTTGGCTCGATCGAATCTGGGGATTTCTTTGAAGATCTGTCTTCCATAAGAGGGCTCGCCTCCAGGGAATCGTGATGACATGACTCTTTGTCTGAGTCAGATCCTACAGTGTTGAGGTAATCTAAGTCAACTGGCCGTTGCCTTTCCTCACAAGAACTTGGAAGTTGTGACAATTCTGGTGCTTTAAAAAGTGAATGGGAATCATCTACAATGACATTTCCATGATCAATTTTATCATCAGCCATTGCTGCAAATAAATATGAAATGTCCGTGGTCCCTTCAGTAGAGCCAGTGGAATGAAGTGCTGCTCTGTGAGAGGTGGTGGCTTCATTCTCATCTGACCATGAAGGGTCTCTACTTTCAGTGGCATTTGTTTGACTTACATTTATATTGACAAAACTTGCATCTTCTTCATAAGATATGGAATGACTTTCTTTTTCACTCGCTTTTTCTAATATAACTTCTTCACAGCTCTCATGGACTAGATCTTCCTCTGGATGCCTTTGTTTTGTCACTTTCTTTTCCTTTAGATATTCATTCAGGTCACTACTGAGATGTGACAACATGCCAGACATGTCCTTCTCTGTGTGTTTTGAGTCAACCTGTCTCTCAATGTAAACCTGTTGGAATGGAGTCTCTGAAGTTGGACTTGGTGATGACTCTTCAAACTCTACTACATCAGTCATCAAGCTTTGTTTTGTCTCTTCCTCCCTCCTGTCCTCCAAACTGTCTCTTGACAGTATAACTTCTTCACAGCTCTCATGGACTAGATCTTCCTCTAGGAGGCTTTGTTCTGTGACTGGCTTGTCCTTGAGATATTCATTCAGGTCACCACTGAGATGTGACAACATGCCAGACATGTCCTTCTCTGTCCGTCTTGAGTCAACTTGTCTTTCAATGTAAGCTTGTTGGAATGGGGTCTCTAGAACTGAACTTTGTGAGATTGTTTCAACTTCTACTGTATCAGTCTGCCAGCTTTCTTTAGTTTGTTCCTCTCCCCTATCATCTAAACTGTCTCTGGACAATTTAACTTCTTCGCAGCTCTCATGGACCAACTCTTCATCTTGAAGGCTTTGTTTTATCTCTGGCTTTTCTTTGAGATATTCATTCAGGTCGCTTCTGAGATGTGACAACATACCAGACATGTCCTTCTCAGTCACTGCTTGTTTTGGGTCTGCCTGTCTATCAATGTAGGTTTGATGTATTAAAGTCTCTGAAGTTGAACTTTGTGATGAATCAACATCTTTTACATCAGTCGTCCAACTCTCTTTAGTTCCCTCCACCCTCCTATCCTCCAAAATGTCTCTTGAGAGAATAACTTCTTCACAGCTCTCATGGACTAGATCTTCCTCTAGATGCCTTTGTTTTGTCACTGGTTTTTCTTTGAGATATTCATTCAGGTCACTACTGAGATGTGACAACATGCCAGACATGTCCTTCTCTGTCCGTCTTGAGTCAACTTGTCTTTCAATGTAAACTTGTTGGAATGAAATCTCTGAAGTTGGACTTGGTGATGACTCTTCACACTCTGCTACATCAGTTTTCCAGGTTTCTTGTGTCTCTTCCTCCCTCCTGTCCTCCAAACTGTCTCTTGACAGTATAACTTCTTCACAGCTCTCGTGGACTAGATCTTCCTCTAGAAGGCTTTGTTCTGTGACTGGCTTGTCTTTGAGATATTCATTCAGGTCACCACTGAGATGTGACAACATGCCAGACATGTCTTTCTCTGTCCGTCTTGAGTCAACCTGTCTTTCAACGTAAACTTGTTTAAATGGGGTCTCTAGAACTGAACTTTGTGATGATTTTTCAACTTCTACTGTATCAGTCTGCCAGCTTTCTTTAGTTCTTTCCTCTCCCCTATCCTCTAAACTGCCTCTAGACAATTTAACTTCTTCACACCTTTCATGGACCAACTCTTCCTCATGAAGGTCTGGTTTTCTCGCTGATGTTTCTTTGAGAAATGTATCTAAATCCCTACTGAGATGTGACGACATTCCTGACATATTTTTCTCAGTCACTGCTTGTTTTGGGTCTGCTTGTCTCTCTATATAAACTTGTTGGAATGGAGTCTCTGAAGTTGAACTTTGTGATGAATCAACTTCTTCTACATCAGTCTTCCAGCTTTCTTGTGTCTCTTCCTCCCTGCTGTCTCTTGACAGTATAACTTCTTCACAGCTCTCATGGACTAGATCTTCCTCTGGATGCCTTTGTTTTGTCACTTTCTTTTCCTTTAGATATTCATTCAGGTCACTACTGAGATGTGACAACATGCCAGACATGTCCTTCTCTGTGTGTTTTGAGTCAACCTGTCTCTCAATGTAAACCTGTTGGAATGGAGTCTCTGAAGTTGGACTTGGTGATGACTCTTCAAACTCTACTGCATCAGTCATCAAGCTTTGTTTTGTCTCTTCCTCCCTCCTGTCCTCCAAACTGTCTCTTGACAGTATAACTTCTTCACAGCTCTCATGGACTAGATCTTCCTCTAGATGCCTTTGTTTTGTCACTGGTTTTTCTTTGAGATATTCATTCAGGTCACTAGTGAGATGTGACAACATGCCAGACATGTCCTTCTCTGTCCGTCTTGACTCAACCTGTCTCTCAATGTAAACCTGTTGGAATGGAGTCTCTGAAGTTGGACTTGGTGATGACTCTTCACACTCTGCTACATCAGTCTTCCAGGTTTCTTGTGTCTCTTTCTCCCTCCTGTCCTCCAAACTGTCTCTTGACAGTATAACTTCTTCACAGCTCTCATGGACTAGATCTTCCTCTAGGAGGCTTTGTTCTGTGACTGGCTTGTCCTTGAGATATTCATTCAGGTCACCACTGAGATGTGACAACATGCCAGACATGTCTTTCTCTGTCTGTCTTGAGTCAACTTGTCTTTCAATGTAAACTTGTTGGAATGGGGTCTCTAGAACTGAACTTTGTGAGATTGTTTCAACTTCTACTGTATCAGTCTGCCAGCTTTCTTTAGTTTTTTCCTCTTCCCTATCATCTAAACTGCCTCTAGACAATTTAAGTTCTTCGCAGCTCTCATGGACCAACTCTTCATCTTGAAGGCTTTGTTTTATCTCTGGCTTTTCTTTGAGATAATCATTTAGGTCACTTCTGAGATGTGACAACATGCCAGACATGTTCTTCTCAGTCACTGCTTGTTTTGGGTCTGCCTGTCTACCAATGTAGGTTTGTTGTAATAAAGTCTCTGAAGCTGAACTTTGTGATGAATCAACATCTTTTACATCAGTCGTCCAACTCTCTTTAGTTCCCTCCACCCACCTGTCCTCTAAACTGTCTCTTGTCAGAATAACTTCTTCACATTTTTCATGCACTAGATCTTCCTCTGGGTGCTTTTGCGTTGTCACTGGTTTTTCTATGAGATATTCATTCAGGTCACTACTGAGATGTGACAACATGCCAGACATGTCCTCTGTTTGTTTTGAGTCTCCTTGTTTGTCAGTGTAAACCTGTTGAAATGGAGCCTCTGAAGTTGGACTTGGTGATGATTCTTTAACTTCTACTACATCAGTCTGCCAACTGTCTTTTGTCTCTTCCTCCCTCCTATCCTCTAAACTGCCTTTAGACAATATAACCTCTTCACAGCTCTCCTGGACAAACTCGTCATCTGGATAGCTTTGTTTTTTCACTGGCATGTCTTTTAAATATTCACCTATGTCACAACTGAGATGTGACAACATCCCTGACATATTCTTCTTAGTCACTGACTGTTTTGAGTCCGTCTGCCTTTCAGTGTGAACCTGTTGGAACGGAGTCTCTAAAACTGAACTTTGTGGTGATTGTTCAATTTCTACCACATCAGTCTGCAGGTCTTCTTTGGTCTGTTCCTCCCTCATGGTCTTAAAGCTGTCACTTGACCGGGTAACTTTTACATGTCTCTCATGAACTTGAACTTCCTCTGAATGACTTTGTTTTGGTGATGGTTTCTTAGTTTCTTCAACTTCTTTGACATTTAGGACACTTCCTTTGTCCCCAATCTTGTCCTCATCATTTGTCACCTTGTTCTCTTTGCAGATATCATGGATTATACCCTCTTCTGAGGAGCATTGTTCTGTCAGATACTTTTCATTGAGATATTCATCAAAGTCACTAGTGAGATGTGACAACAAACCAGACATATGCTTCTCAGTCTGTCTTGAGTCTACCTTCCTCTCAGTGTAAACCTGTTGGAATGTGTCTAAAGCTGAACTTGGTGATGGTCTTTCAGTTTCTGACACATCAGCCTGCAGACTTTCTTTTGTTTTTTCCTCTCTCCCGTCCACTTCCTCATAGCTTTCACAGACTAGATCTTTCTCTAGATGGCTATGTTTTGTCACTGGCTTCTCTTTGAGATGTACATCAAAGTCACTGCTTAGATGAGACACCATTCCTGACAAACTGTTTCCAGACTGTTTTATGTGTTCCTCGCTTTCGGTGAAAGCTTGTTGAAACTTAGTCTCTGCGACTGAACTTGATGTTGTTTCAACTTCTATCTCACCACTGTGGATATTTCTGTCATCCTCAGTCTGTTCTTCAAAATTATCCCTTGCCAATTGTTTTAGTTTGCAGATGTCATGAGTTTCTTCCATAACTGAATGGCTAGTCTTTGTCACTGGCGTGTCCCTGAGATGTCCAACTAAGTCACCACTGACGTTTGACAACATTCCCAAAAAATTCTTCTCAGTCCCTGATTGTTTTGGGTCTACCTGTCTCTCAGTCCAAACCTGTTGGAATGAACTCTCTAAAGCTGAACATGGTGATGGTTCTTCCACGTCTTTGACATCAGTCTTGGGGAGTCGATATTCCCCACGTTGTCCTTCTAAATCATCCCTTTCAGGTAGATGTTCTCTTGTTTCTCTACTAAGATTATCCTCCACATGAAAACTGGAAAACTTGTGTATTTTTGTGGTATTGTCCTCACTTGTAAGTTCACCTTTCTCCAAGACATGTTCTTCCTCTTGAAGTCTAATAGTCACTGGCTTCTCATCAAGGTACTGGTCTTTTGTTTTAGTAGAAGCCTCAAATGAGGATCTTTTCCCATCCAACTTATCCTTCACTGGGGAGAATTTGGTCAAGTTTGCAATGCTATTCTCATCTTCTTCACCTCCTCTCATGTGTTCAGGTATTAACCTTGCATAGCTGGTTTCCACTGTGGTGCCACCCTCTGCTTCTCCTTTCTTTGCTTCATCTTCTGTTTGTTGACAGGTAATACGTCTGACCTGTTTCTGTGGGTCCAAATCATTATCTTCTGAAGACTGTGTTGATAAAGGTTTTAGTGTTTTAGACACACGGTCTTCTTTGCATTTGCTCAAAGCCTTTTCATCGCTCCCTGTAAATGTATATTCTATTAGATCGTGCTCTAAATTCTGTGTTTTTTCATCAAAGATCACATCTTCATTTCCACCTGAGGAAATGCTTTCATTGGTTTTCCTTTGCTGTTCCAACATCCCTTGTATATTCTCTTCTGCTGCAGTGGCTTCCTGAGATGTTTTCTCTTCTGTCTGGTTTTGCTGAAGTTTTGGCTCCTTGATTTTGACTTCTGTTTCTCCAGTTGGTCTAAAAGACATTTTGGTTTCATGAACAGCTGTGGTATTTTCTTCAGCTGCTTCGTACGTTGTCACTTCTTGTGACAAAATCCTGTATTTTTCATCTTTACTTTTAAGGTGAGTAAACATTTGATCAGTTATTTGGTGGGGTGCTGTGAGTCCTTCGGATTTCTCTACCTCTTCTGAGCTGGAGCGAGACCCTCTCCAATCAGCTCTTGTTTCTGAGAACTCAGCCAGGCCTTCATGCTTGAGGCTCTCAGGGCTCCCGGGGCTGGAGTCTCTCGCAAAACAGGGACTGTAGATGGAAACTTGATTTGTGTCAGAATTATCTGCCAAAATCTCATCATCAGCCCTCAACTGCTGATAAATGCTACCTGCAGCTGCTGATGACTGCCTGAACAGCTGATACTGAGGACTGTCCTCTAACTCGGCTTTTATGTCAGTACTAAAGTCCTCAGAAGGTCTGCGATCAGGACTGATCTGCATTTCATCAAATGAATTCCTAACAGTGCTTAACAGGGATTCTTCCATCTTTATCCTCTCTGGACTCTTGCCTGGCGGCTCACTCTCTTCTGTTTTGGGGCTAACCCTTCCATTATCAAAGTGAATCCTCTTGTTTTGTTCCACTGCGTCTGTGAAAGAAGTAATATCTGAACTTTGTTGGGATTCATCATCCACGTCTGTCTTGAAGCGTACTTTCTGGACTTCTAAGTTTGATGTTTCATTTGTGTTACTATCATTTTGCATTTGAGACAATGTGACCACTTTGTGTTTGGTTCCCTGAATCTCTCCAGAGTCAGCTGCCTCAAAAACTTCAGTTTTAGTTTTCAAAGAGCCCTGCCCAGTCTGGAATGTTTTCATCAGCTGTTTTACAGACACAGAGGACTTTTCTGGCTCCCTTCTTCCACCACTGACAGGTATAGGATCACGTTGAACTGTACTAGTAGATACTACTGTCTCTTCCAAAACAAAACCACCTGAAATTGCATGTGATTCACCTACATGATGATCTGCTGGTTGATGTTCTGAGTCTGTGTGGTCTGATATGATGGAATCTTCTCCTAAATAGAGCACTGGGAGGCTCTGAGCTTGTGATTTTAGGTCTTGTGGAGACATTTTTTTAGCCGTCAGCATCTCTTCAGAGGATTTAGACTCAGATGTCAATGATGAAATGCAAGGAACAATGACCTTCTGTGCTGGGAGTTTTGAGGGATCTTGTCCCGTTTGAAACATTCTCATGCGCTCCTTGACAGAGACGGTCTCCTCCTCTGGCCACTCACTCTCTCTTATTTCTGTCTCTGTGTCATAATTTACAAAATCGTACTCAACCGTATCCGCAAATTTGACAGTCTTTCCAGTAGAAGGTCTTTCTGCAGTCACTTGTTTTTCTTCAGCATATTTTCTATCCTTAATGTTTGTTTCGTCACATTCCTTAATGTGACTCTGCTGATGGAAGACGATGGAGCTTTGTGTTTGGGTCTTTGATTCTGACTCACGTGTAGGGCTCTGTTCTGTCTCTTGTGTCATTTCAGAATCTGTTGAGTCAGTTGTCATTGCTTTAATGTGAGAAGACGGTTCTGCTTTGTGTTCAAAGAGCCCAGATTTACATTTTGACGGGTCCTGCCCTGTTTGGAAGGCCTTCATCAGCTCCCTCACTGACATGGTCTCCTCTAATCTCTCTGTCTGGGATCTTGGGGATTTAGGGGACTTGGGAAGTCTGGGGAGTTTTGGCATGACGTCCTCTGTCTTTTCTGTGGTGCTAAAAGATTTAGCCTCATTTGTAATACTTTTAGTTTGTTCATGCGTCTCCACCAGTTCAACACCTGTCTGTACAACTTTACCTCTGTTCTTTATAGACCCTGAAGATGTCTCAATAACTATGGTAGGTTCTTCTTGTTTAAATGTTTGTTTCTCTTCCTGTTCAGCCTTGGTCTGTAAAGCATTAACTCTATCTTTTATAGACCCTACAGGGGTCTCAATAACTAGGGAAGAAACTGAAGGCTCCATGGTTGGCTGTTGCATCTCCTCCTGCTCAACCTTAGTCTGTAAAGCTTTAACTCTATCTTTTATAGAACCTATAGGTGTCTCAATAATTAGAGGAGAAACTGGAGGCTCCATGATTGAGGTTACAAGGCAGCTTTCTCTGAGAACAGCATCACCATCTAAAGATTCCTCAGAGCTCACTCTTTCTAGCTCTCCCTCAGAGCTGCTACACCTAGAAAGCTCTCTGTCTCTGAGTTTTCTCCTGATAGGTTTCTTGATATTTGGGGGGCGTTTGCCGTCACGTGACACCGCAGTCTGCTCAGATCTGTTTTGGACTAGATCTTCTTGAGAGCTATATGTCATATCAGTTCTCTGTTCCAGATGTTCTGCGTCCGTACTAAGGTCTGAGGACATGTCTTTGGCCAAAAGTCTACTGTTGGTCATGTCACCTTTAAACTGTCCCCCAACAGTTAAAAAGTGTTGTTCCTCCAAGCCTTCAGCTCTAACTGTCTCCTCATATACATCTGTAGGGAACGTGGCAGAGGGTCTGATGTCTGACATGTCCGACAAAAGGTCAGGACTAGCAAGGGTTGCAAAGTCAAGGGGTTGGTTAGTTCTCGTGGAGAATGTCTCAGTTGACTCAGATTCATCATCTTCATTATAAAAGAAAGTTTAATAACCAAAAGGGGTAAATAACGTAAGGGACAAATGAAGTGGGGAAAGAGAGACACCAGAAAATGTTCATCAAGACAATGCCATCAAAAACCCATGTTCAGTTCACAGTGTAAGAAGAAGAAAGCTGACAGGATGGACGCAGGAAAAAGGAAGTCTTGAAAAGAAGGCCAAAAAAGAAGATGACAAAGTTGTCCAGAGAAGTTTGAAAAGAAGGAGAGCAGCTACAGCATAAGCAAAGCCAAGAGGAGTAACAAAAAGAGAACAAAAAGTAGGTAGGATGTGGAGAAGAAAGATGATTATCTCATTTCTTTGACTTTGTCCTTTGCAGTCTTGAAGAAAACATACTAAAAGTACAGAATGGAACAGGAAAACTTATAAATGAAAGAAAGCAAGAACAACACAAATATTCTCAAGATTGCTGCAGACATACGAAATAAAGTTATAAAACAGAATGAACCAAGAGTGCCCCATGCAGGTTACTGATATTAAATAGTGTCAATATTATGGCATCTGGTAGTTTAAAGTGGCATCATATGTTCTAATAGAGTAGTAAAGTATGAAAATCTGTGTTTAAATTACATTTATAGTGTTTGTAGATTTGTTTAAGGCAAATATTAAAAGTTACAAGCAAATAATTCTATTTCATTTAATGCTTTTGAGACTTTAATGATTTGTGTTTCGAAAATGTGCACATTTTACGATGATACAAAGAGCTATGTGATGGTTAATGCAGACAGTGGGAAGAATGAACAAAGTAGTGATGTTATTCAGTTACCACCCCTAAAACCTACAAAGTTATGGAAGATGGATAAAATAAGTTTAAAAAAGTGACTTGTAGATTTGAACTTTACTTTCTTGCAGACAGTATGAACCCAAGAATCTTCATCTTTGATGCCGGTACATGTATTGTTTGTAATACAGATCTGTTTTGGGAATAGGATAATTTATGATAGAAATGAAATATGAATGATGTAACTCCAAGTAGCTGGTTTTAACAGGGAAAAAAAATTCAATGTTCTAAATAAACAATTTTATCAGGTTAGATTCTGAATTAACCTGGTCTGCAGTCCCCAAACAAAACGTGAGGATGAATTAACAGTTTAATCATCTCAGAACGTCTTTAAGTATAATGTTTTGCATGGATGTCTGAAAAATCTTGGGTTCAAACGGTTAGAAAGTTTTCATTATATTTGCATTGTCTATGCCATTGCTTGGGTTTTATAGCCTGTTATTTGTAAAAATGTTAAAAGGGTTTCAACTGAAAAAGAAAGGTCAAAATGAATACTTTTTAGTTTTTATCATCATCAAGATAAATTTCAAGCACAAATACTGTGAGAATCAATAATTAATTAGAAAAAGTACTATTTTGACCTTAGATTAGGAAAATATTATAAAGTGAACAATAATAAATGAAAGGAGGAGGAGGAGGTCAGTGGAGTGAGGGGAACAGCCATAGCATAGCTGCCACTAACAAACACATAACTAGACAGTGTTAGTAGAGCGATAAGAGAGCACGGCTCATCACAGTTTAACCACTACGGCGTCTTGTTTTACAAAAACATCATCAGTAATCTACGTCAATCAAGTGATGTGAATTTAACTTTTACAGGTTGTTATTTAAAACCGTTACAGCTAGTTTGATCTCTAATGCATGATTCACTGTGATCGGAATCATAATTTGCAAAAATGAATTTACACTTTAAACAATCATATTTCAGAATAAAAAACTTACATTTCTTGTCAGTCTTCTCACTCTGTAAAACAAGAACCAAACAATCACAGCTATGACCGAACTAGATTTGACTTTTTATTTCTAATTCGGAACTTTTGAACGTTTCCTCACCTCATCGTCTCCATCTTGGTCTGAGTCAGACTCCTGAAGTGTAGAGCAAAAAGAAGATGTGGCAGTCTTTATCTAAATGTTAGTTCAGAGACACATGAAGATGACGTCAGACTAACCTTCGAGTACGTTGGGAGCGTGATGTTAAGGTTGCAGATAGCGTTGTGGTTGAGGCTTCGGTACGTGCGTGGATCTTTAGTGAAGGACAGGCGACCGCATGGCTCCTGTGCTGTATCTCTGATCTGTTCATCAATACTTTTATCAGCATTTTGATGTTAAGAACGTTTCAGTAATGTTCCCTTAGTATAGAATCCTACTTTAATAAACAGAGCCAGACGGTTTTCTTTGAAGGCAAAGAAGCTGAACACATGGTGCTGTCCGCTCTTGGTGAGAGGGACCAGGTTTCCAAAGCAGTCTGCGTATATAGGCTTTCCCTCCAGAACCTGTTGGTCAAAACCCAAACATTAGAGTTTTTTGAACAAGTTATCAGTACACTGGGTAAGAACACCACATTTCTAGTTCTGTTTCAGTCTGTTCCTCCTCCCCACCAAACCACTGCACCTCGACATCTCGGCTGCGGGCCACTTCAGTGAAGTTCTCCTGCTGCTCCAGCGTTTTGTCCATCTTGTCGTCTGTCATGCAGAAGCAGCGCAGCCGGGCCTCAATGGGGTCCAGTGTTTTGGCAAAAATGACAAACTTAGCCATGTATGGGACACAGATGAGCTCTCTGTACAGCTGAGACCCAAAGTTAACCGACTCCTGGGTCTGTCTGCAGTCTATCAGCCAGAACCTGTGAAGATGATCCAGATGTTGACTTCTAGATGTGAGACCTCCGTATTCACATTTAAAAAGAAAAACACAACTTTTACCTTGCTGATACATTCGTGGTGAAGGAAACACACTGGTTGACGAAGGTGAGCGGAGTGGAGCCGGTGATGTCCTCCCACTGGGCAGGAGTGGTTCCACCTGAAACACAAACCAGTGGTCCTTACCCAACTTGTTACACTAGCTCAGGTCATGTTTTGTGTCATTTTGATAAACATGGAAAAGCAGGATGGTTTTCAAACCTACAATAATGTATATAAACCATTAAGCATGATAAAATAAAAATAAATAAATAAATAATAAAAAAATAAAAAAAGCATGATAAAATAAGTAATTATAACGTTGGTGGCAGCATTTGACGCAGGTATTTAAACTACATGTATGTTGGACATTACTAAATAAAAACAAATGTATTTTATAAATGTTATATCTTCAGTGAATTATCATTGATTGTTTAATATGCATACCTGTAATACTGCAAAGTAAACGTAAAGTGGGGGTCTCCCCGCTGTACACGGCACTGGGCCCGTCTGTGTTGGGGATGGGGATCGTCATGGTGATGGGTTTGTGGAACTTCCTCCGTCTCGGCTCTAATGTCACAATTGGGCTGAAGGTGGCTTTGTTGCCAAGAATCTTTCTCACCAAATCAACATCGATGGGCTGAGCCTACGGTCAGACACAAAACGAGTCACCACTGGTGGGAAACCATCAGTCTGAGGATTTGATTGGTCTGATACTGGTCCACTGATAACATGACAGTGACAGTCACAACTGAATAAACAATGGTGAGAGTGAACACATAGTGCTGCATGTACCTGTAGCCCAACTCTGATCTTCTTAGTAAGAGCTCCTTCAGGGAAGACAGCCTGGACCTGAGGCGCAAGAATACTACTGAGGACTCCGCCCTCTGGACCAATCAGATGACTGTCCTGCTTAATCCTTGATACAACAGCAAAATACTGAGGGAAGTCCCTGGTGATGATGCGGCAGATTCTCTTCTTCTCAAGTTCTTCAGGAGAATCGAGTTCTGTGAGAGTTAGAGGCAATCGAGTCAATCACGTCACTGTTTTTATAACTCATGCTTTGCTGCATTCCCCAAACCGTTTCACTATTCACTGTTTTGCTGATGAAATTCCTCCACAGTTAAAAGTAAGTTTGATTAGAGTTTTTTTTAATTAGTCTCCTACTTTCATCCATGCCGTTGAGTATCTGATTCAGCTCCTCCTCGGTGAAGTCACAGTGATGTTCCTTCCAGCTCTCTCCGGCTTCACTCCGTAAGATCACGAGTTCTCTCTCTGTGCCTCGCAGAGCGGCGAAGTGAGGAATCTCCACAATCACAGGCCTGATGGGAATTATCAGATAAAATTCAATTTAAATTGAAGTAAAAGTAACGAAAGTTCCTCTACTGTGGCTTCAGCTAGTAATATTGTGCTTGAGTTGACATAAAAACTGTAAAAACAGGGAAAAAAACATGCAACTCAAACTTGAACAATTCATGCAAGATTTAACAGTCATAAAAAATAATCAGAACATGACAACATAAAGACAACATTCCTTCAACATTAGCTGAGCAGAATCCAACTGAAAACAGGGACTGGGGTTTATGCTGGATACCAAGGAATACATGAAGAAAACTGAGCAACATAGGAGGAAAAATCAGGAGGCTTCAGATCAAAACTTGCACTTTTAAAGAAAAGAAAAGAAAAACAAAATCACAATCCCCCCCCAAAAATGTGTAAATATTAAAAAACTATGCACCCTAATGTGAATAAACTAGAAAAAATGAGTATGAGCAGGATTCCAAGGTGGCAGGGTGCCCCCCTCCCATGATCCTACCCGAGGAACTTTGTTCCTGGAGGACCCAGCTGCAGGATGCGACTGACCAGGCTCTCGCCCTCATTCAGAGGGGGCGGAGCCGTGGGAAGGTGCAGCTTACTGATCCCCAACGCAGCACAGAAGGGGGAGTGGAGAAGAAAGTTTGAACACACCACACGACTGAGAAAACACACAAACTCAAACCCAGTCTGTACACACACACACACACACACACGCACACACACACACATACAAACACACTTAAACATTCACCTACCCCAGGAACTGAGCTCCAGTGGGCCCCACCTCTATGATGCGACCTGCGAGCCCTTCGCCCTCCACCATTGGGGGCATTGAGGCTAACCGGTGTCTCTTCACCAGCCTGCACGTCACCCTCGTGGGCGCTGAACACTTTCTGGGCGGTACAATAATCCGCAGGCCGTTGTGACGGCAACCACGCATAGCTCCGCCTCTGGCATCCACCATGAAACTGACCAGGAAGCTAAAACAAAAACAAACCAGGCATGAATGCAACATTTCTGACAGCTGTTTAGTCTGTTTGCAAACCTCCATGCAAAAGAAGCAAATGGAAACACAAGATTTTATGACACAAGTAAAAACACTGACAACAGGTACTTCCTGTATGGCTTCAGTAGCAGCAAAAGTCTTGATTTAGTGTGTCTCAGTTGAGTACTTGGGGAAATTGATTGTGTACTAATTATTACTTATACAAAACACAACTTAGTGTGTTGTACCAAAAATTAAAAACTGGTTTGAGCATCTTTTAGAGCTTAAAACAATCTGTATAAATATTAAATCATGCTCTTTTGAACCATGCAGAAACAGGATGGGAATGAGAAAATCTGTAGGAGTCAGTTACAGGCACAAAGTAAAGAGTTTCACCTGCTGTTGTCATGGTCTAGGCATGGAGAGGAACGGCTAGAAGCAGAATACAACAGCAACACACAGACACACAATCACAAACAAAACCAGGAGAAGACAACGCAAAGGAGGCAACAAGAGAGCAAACACAAAGAGAGAGAGAGAATAAAGAATGAGTAAAAGTGAGAAAACTCTGACCGGACACAAGAATACACAGCAGCAAAAACAAAAGAGTAAACGACATGAAGGAGTGGAAAACAAAACAAAAGTACTTCTAAACGAGTAACTATACACAAAAGTAAAGATGGAATCAGTGTTTTAAAAGATAGTATTAATATTATGAAGGTGTACTTTTTAGAACAAGTAGACCAAATTTATTCACCAGGAAAGGAACTTTTCTGAAAACAGATACTCAAATATACAAAGTCCTTCAAAATAAGACATCAGTTTTTAAAAATTTTATATCAATCGTGAAATAATTCATAAACACAGAATCAACTTGCAGTCCTGTTGGCTTTTTACTGCAAAGAAAGAAGTTTAAAACTATGCATTTAAAACAATTCATCACCCGCAAAGAGTTTTAACACAGCGTGAAGCTTTGATCGCTGCGCTTCCTTCAGAACAGAAAGTAATGTCCCTGGTTTGGAGAGATTTTACTTATTGAAAATGTTGCTGCTCATTTACGGAGCATAACACAACCAACATGTACAACTCCACACAGTAAAACAGAACCAGTAGCCTGAGTCCAGTCCTCCATCCGGCAGGTGTGCTGATGTACTTGTGTGTACTTTCAGTATTTTTATTTCAAAATAAGAGCCTGTTTGAGTCACCCATTACAAGGGCTGATTTATATTCTGATTTTTAACAGTCATATTGGACACCTGGCTTTATGTTAACTCATGTAAACAGTGTGAGTTTGTATGTGGCAGTGTGTGTGTGTTGATCTACCCAGAATGGAGCAGCGTGGAGGACAGCACAACGTTATCGAGGTGTTCAGCTCCCCAGCTCAGCCGGAACGACTCCTTATCATGCTCTCTAGACAGTGCTGACACCTGAGGTTTATAGACAAGTTAGTCAGAGCTACAAAACTTTAAACATTTGTTAAGTAAAGTTAGAATTTATCAGATGTTTCTCACCTGGTGGCTCGTCAGAATGTCTTCAATCAGAACTCCCTCTCTCTGATGAAAACTTTGGTGAACAGGAGTGTCCTGAGGCCTGTTGGAAAACAATTTCTTATTGTCTTGTAAATGTTTTTTTTGTGTGTGTTTCTTGAAGAAAAACGTGTGATCGTTGTGACCTGTCCAGGTTGTGGCTCATGTAGCTGAAGCTGTCCAGGTAATGTCCCGGCAGAGAGTCGTCTCCCAGCTCTCTGAGGTCCTCCGCTCTCAGGTACTCTCCTCCGTCACCAGTCATTGTGTCCTCTCCTGAAAAAAAAAAAAAAATTTTTCTTCCACAAAGGCACTATAACAAAATTTAAAAGAAACTGGTTCAATATGCTAATAAAACCATCCTAGAACTTTGTTAAATCTCCACAGTCCCACATCCTTCAAAATCCTCATGCAGTTAGTTTTCACTAACAACACACTGATCTGAATTCTGACTGAAAACTACAAACTACTGAGCTGTGAAAAAGTATTTGCCTGCTTACACATTTCTTCTGTTTTTTTACACCTAAATGTTTCAGGTCAGCAAACACATTTTAATATTAGATCAAGATGAGTGAGGGGGAAAAAAAAAATCCCACAGCCATGTGAGAAACTCACTGCGTTATCACACATGCTTCACTGCAGGTGTTGCCACTAAGAATTTTGGAACCAGCTATTAAGTTTTGGGGTCAATTACTTTCCTACATAAGGTCAGGCTGGTTTTGATTGACTTTTTCTCCTAATAAAGAAAATTCTCATTTGAAAACTGCATTTTGTATTTAGTCAGATTTTCTTTGACGTTGAATATGTTTGCTGATCTGAAACTTTTAGGCA
The DNA here is from genome assembly GCA_006937965.1 of Callopanchax toddi. Classification (NCBI taxonomy): domain Eukaryota; kingdom Metazoa; phylum Chordata; class Actinopteri; order Cyprinodontiformes; family Nothobranchiidae; genus Callopanchax; species Callopanchax toddi. The sequence continues at coordinate 217,309 of SSNR01000305.1, forward strand.
TGAAGAAAAAAAGCAAAAGCAGGATAAAACTGTAAGGAGGAAATACTATTCACTGCACTGTTGTTGGATCTACAAAGCACATGATGTTAATTTGAGGTTTTAAGGCAGAAAGTCAAAAGGCTAGGGTCAAAACTTTTTCCCTCAGGAGAAATTAACACTGCACACCATGTTTGCAGCGCAAACATTCTGCAGTACCTTCCAGTGCCACAGACATCTCAGATAAAGGTTCATCCTCAACCTTCAGAACTATGAAACATACAGTTTTAACATGTGCAACAACAACAAAAAAACACTACATCAGTATTACAGTTAGTTTAAAAGAAACTCACCTTCTTCATCAGACACATCGAGGATCTCAGTCATCGTCTCCGGAACATTGAGTTTGTGTTTCTCTGTTACTGTCTGACTCGCATTTACAATTATAGATAAAAAACAAACAAAGAAACACAAAATGATACATTAGATAAAAAAAACCATCCTGCTGGCTTCAGATCTGGAGGTTTAATGGTACTTCATGCTCACCGTTGTAGTAGTGATGACCTCTTCGGTGACGACTTTCAGGGTATCCACCACGGAGATGTAACCCAGGCGTTTGGCGATCGACAGTGCAGTGTTCCCGTTCTAGCAGACATCAGTTAAAAGAATAAAAAGACCATTCAACTTTGACTAAAAAAACACTAAACATGATTCTTTTTTGTGTCCATCTTACCATAGTGGTCGTGTTAGGCTTGGCGCCATGCTGCAGCAAAACATTGACTATGTGTGTGTTCCCTTGTTGTGCTGCCTGGTGTAGTGGTGTGTAACCATTCTGCAAAACAACAGTGAGAAAATGTAGTTCATTCACCTTAAAAAAAACTCCTGTCATGACAGTTATTTTGACTATATTCTGAAATTCATTTCAGTTTTCATGCTTTGCAGATAAAAGTATAATCCCACCTTGGTTTTGGCGTTGACGCCGGCACCTTGCTGTAGCAGGAAGTTAACCATCTTGACGTTTCCATAATGACACGCCACAATCAGAGGAGTGTACCCGAGCTGCAGCGTTTAGAAGGTGAGAGAATGAAAAAAGATACACGTTTTAATCAGTAAACATGATGACTCATCCTAGTCAGTGCTACGATAACTCACTGTGAAATATAACCACTACATGTGTTATCAACAAAATCCCTCATAATGTGTTGCAGATGGTGTTAGTTCAGATGTTGTTGTGCTTCCAGAGAGCCAGTAGGTGGCAGATTTGCTGAGTCATTCTAAACATAGAGCCAGATAGAAACATGTAGACACAAACTAGAAAATAGAAAATTAAATAAACGTATGAGGCAAAAATAGTAAAAAAACTAGTTTTATGTTTTTAGTTGCAGGAGGTAGAATTAGCCATTGTAAACGTGTGTTTTATGTCCTAATTATTGCCTAAAGGTTCTAAAAAAAAAAATCACTGCTGTCTCTAGTCTGACTGTAAGACAGCCCAACCCCACCCCCCACCCACGGACAAGCACACACACACACACACACACACACACACACACACACACACACACACACACACACACACACACACACACACACACACACACACACACACACACACACACACACACAGAATATATTCATACTTTAGTTTGCTGATCCAAGTTAGCATCATGTTTGGTCAACACTTCTGCTGCATTCACTCTGTCTTCTTGGGCTGTGAGATGTAAAGGAGTCAGTCCACTCTGTAACAAAAATACACCTTTTATTATGCAACGTGTCATTTAAAATGTTCCAATGAAAATGTTAAAACAAATTAGAATATATCTACAGTCTTCTTGTGTTTGACCTTAGTTGCAGTGTTGATGTGGGCTCCTTTGCGTAGCAGCAGGCTGACCATCTCAGCGTGTCCCTCCTGGGCGGCCAGGTGCAGGGGGCTGACTCCCTGTTTGGTCAGAACGTTGGTCTCTGCTCCGTACTGCAGCAGCGCCAAAGCGATGTTCGTCTGGTTCTTTTTGGCTGCGATGTGGAGAGGAGTGTAGCCATTCTGGACAGGGAGGAAAGTTACCTGATTAGTGCTGTGATACCTTTTTGAAAGCAATACAAATACTTTATTTTATTGTTTTAATTCTTTGACTAACCTTTGCGGTAGCATGAGGCGATGCTCCTTTATCCAGCAGCAGCAGAGCCACCTCTTGGTTGTCATAGTGAGCTGCTACATGTAGTGGCGTTAGGCCATTCTGCAGAAGTAAGCATTCAACATTTTAAAAATGTTGTTAGCAAAAGACCAGACCTTCTGTCCACCTGTGTATGTCATATTTCGATCTCAGAGCTCACCTTGCCAGCATCATCAGGTAAAGCTTTGCGCTGAAGGAGAAGTTTAGCTACATCAAGGCTTCCGTATTTGGCTGCTACATGTAGAGGAGTGAATCCTTTCTGCAGAGGCATAAAAAGGGAGAATTTATACATTTCTAAACTTTTTTATGATCTTGTTTAGTCCCATCTCTGTGTATGATCATCCCTCTCCACCTTCTGCTCACCTTGGTGGCCAGTGAGTGTGATGCTCCAGCCTCTAGAAGCACAGCAGCGGTCTCTACTTGACCCTCTCTGGCTGAGATGTGGAGGGGAGAGTAGCCGTTGGTGGTGGCAGCATCTGGGTGGGCCATGTGCTGCAGCAGCAGCTGAACAATATCTGTTTTCCCCAAACGAGATGCGATGTGGAGGGGAGTCTGGTCCTCCTGTGGTTGAAGGATGAACAAGAGAGGATATAATGTAGTTTTAATTGCATGGATTTATGACCAACCTGTCTGCAAATTTAATTTGGTGCATTTATTAAGAACAAACAAAGATGACTCACCCTGGCCATGGCATCCACCAACGCTCCGTTTCTCAACAAACAGCGAACCACTTCCATCTGACCTGCCCGGGCCGCCATGTGGAGCGCCGTCTCACCACGCTGATGTGCAAACACACACTTATCAGTATCAGGACACCAAGTTACCAGAGGATTCCAAACTGAGCTCATTACTCACTATGTTGCGGACATCGGGGGAGGCGCCGTTTTGCAGCAGAAGCAGAACGATGTTGAGGTGACCCATGAAAGCTGCTACATGGATGGGAGTCAGACCAGACTAGAAGAAAGAAGAGGATAAATTAGATCAGCAACAAGTGATGTGTTTAAAAATGTTCTTCTCAGGAAGTGATACAAAAGCACCAACCTCAGTGATCGCCTGGATGGAGGCACCGTATTTAACCAACAGCTCCATCACCTTCACCCGGTTCTTCTTACAGGCGATGTGGAGAGGAGTAAATCCATTCTGGTAGAAAAGAACAAGAGTAGATTTAACAAACATCACATTTCTATCCAGTCACACGACTCTGGCACTTCTGTAGTCGTTTGCTCTCCTACCAGAGCTCTGGCATTAGGATTGGCCTTCTTGTCCAGGAGGAGCTTGGTGACTCTGTAGTGACCACAGTGAGCTGCGACGTGCAGCGCTGTGAGGTAGTCGAGCGTAACGTCGTCAACGGGCGCCTTGTGCTGCAGCAGGAGCTTCACACACTCGATGTGGTCTCCCTGGGCTGACATGTGCAGCGGGGACAGTCCGTTCTGAAACGTCAAACACACTTTATTTAGTTGTAGGAAAAGAAAAGAAATTTTATTGCAGCGAATGCAGTCGCAACCTACCTTGGTTCTTGCTAAAATGGGGGCTCCTTTCTCCAGCAGAAGCTCCACTGATGCGTCGTGTCCACTTCTGGCTGCACAATGCAGCGGGGTCAGACCATCCTGTTGCACAAATACACAAACACATGAATATACACACATTAAGAGGGCTTTTCTGACCTACAAGAGTGGAACTGACAACTGACTGGTGCACAAGAGGTTCCCAAAAATCACCATCAAACAAAAACCCTGACAGAGTCATGTGACCTCAGCTGGTTCAAGTGTACCAATAAATTATCTGTATTCATTTATCACTACTAGTTCTAAGATCTTGCAATGATTATGGTAAATGGCTTGTATTTACAGAGTGCTTTCTAGAGTGTTCAGAAAAGTTTTTGTTTAAGATCATTTGTTGTCCTAAAGTCTAATAAAGGCTCACCCTGGTTTTAGCATCTATTTGAGCTCCTCGATCCAACAGCAGAGCCACCATGTTGGTGTTGCCTCTCTTAGACGCCACATGAAGAGGAGTGATCCCATTCTGACAAGGCACATAAACATGAGACGACTTAGTCACAACACTGATCTAATGAATCTTCAGTCTTTATGATTTTTTAACTATTTAGTTTTTAAGATGAGTATAAAGCCAAATTAATGATTAAGCTGAAAACACACAAGAAGAAAGGAATTTTGAAATCTTGAGGTTAGCTTAAAGGGTTAGCCTAAAAGGATGCTCGGAAGCAAACAGTTTGTTCAACAAGCATCAGATTGTTACACATCAGATGTTAACAGTCAGAGTTCTGGAGAAGAAACGGGGCTCTACCCGGGCCGTGAAGTCAACAGCAGCTCCTCTGTTCAGCAACAGGGTGGAGACGTTCACGTTACCGTAGTGAGCAGCGATGTGCAGGGGAGTGAAACCACTCTGTTTGTGACAGACAGGTAGGAAAGGACAAAAGGATCGAGTGAGAGGAGGAGGAAGAACGAAGGAAAGAGAATAAGAGAATGAGAAAGAAAGTAAAAGAAAGAAAGAAGTATCTGTGTTAATTCTGTACCTCACTGGGCTGAGACTGTTGGCAACTAGTTGAAGGGACAAAACTGATTTTTAAAAAAAAGCAATTTTGAAGTTGGAATCATAACCTATCAGTCCATATGACTACACATGTGAAAGTGAAAAATGATTTGCGAAATTCACACTAATGCCATGGAGATTTTCTTGTTGCAATTTACTAAAGTTCCTCAATTTGTTTGTTCCAGCTTCAAAAGTTGTTTTGGTGAATCCCATCCTCAACAATATCGAACAACCTCCAACTTTCTTTTCCTCAGTAAAATACCGGAGAGGTTTGTGGCAACCCAACTCAGTCAATGGATGTCTAACAAACAACTCAATAATGCGTTTTAATTTGGCTTCAGGACATCACAGTACTGAAAACGCCCTCGTCAAAATAACCAATGAGCTTCTGATCACAGCTGACATCAGCATGTTTCTTTAGAATCCAAGAAAATGAACTGGGGTAGTTAACCTCGGTGTCCCTCAAGGTTCATTTCTTGGATCTTTTCTGTTATCTATATCAACATGCTGACTCCTGGTCAGATCTTCCACCTCAACACTCTCTGATTTCATTTCTATGCTGATGATACACAGCTGTATCTCAGCTCCCGCCCACAATCACCCGCCAACTTGAAATAAATCAAAACATGGACGACATCAAACTTTCTCAAGCTCAGTAGTCGCAGAGCACATTTAAAATTCCAGCAACACGAGTGAGTCCCTGCAACTGAGAACCACCGAGAACATTTCAAGACGTTTTTTAAAACTTCCTCACAAATGATGTAACGATGCAGCTCGTTGCCAACAGTCGCAGCCCAGTAAGATACTGGTTTTAGACAGAAGAAAGAAACTCTGTTAAAGCAGTGTGATGAGAAGAACGCATGCTGAAAGAATATAAAGTTGGTGTGAGAAGCATGATAAACGGGCACATCCCCCCAAAAAGCAAAAACAGTGCTTGACGTGCAAAACATGTATATCAGTCATGCGAGCTTAAAACATTAAACCGCTGTAACTTTTAAAAGTTCTACAAAAAATGCTAAAACAGAAGACAATAAAAAAAAAAAACACAAAGCAAATACATGTGAGTTTGCATCTAGGCCTTTCTGCTGGGACAGAGGCATGGAACATGTATAAATAAGCTACAACAATATCTACATCACACAATTAAAGGATGGTCAACTCCTTACCTTCCCATTCTGATAGACATGATGCAATTTAATTCAAAAAACACAGTTAACTTAAATATAAAGTGTTTCAGGAAAAAGAAACTGTGATATCAACATGCTGAAAAATTAAGCATGCTGTCGTTCTTTTAGAGAAAAAGAGCCACGAATAAAGAAAATATTATTTACTTAAAATATACACAACATAAAGGAGTAGATTAAACATAGTACTCAATTTAAACATGAAAAAATGTCAGTTACAATTAAATAATTTAATTCAATTCTCTTGTGATACAGCACAGTGACTCACTGTCAGCCATGCACTGTGTAGTACAGCATAGAGAGCTCCATGCATTTATTTAATAACAGTGACGTGCAAGATTTACACATATCACTAAAGTCCCCATTAAGTGGGAGCAACGTTTGGGATAAGAGAGCTGAAAGAGATGGTCAGAAGAGATGAAACAAAGTCAGACGGAGAGGTGGTGAGTCTGAATACCTCTGTGGTTCTATTGACCATCATCTGTTAGGATGCATAAAGAAAGAAAGGGGGGAACAGGGTGCAGGGTTGTTAAGGAAAACACTTCACAGCTGTCATAAAAACACAAGCAAACACTCACAAAACAAGGAACAGCACAATGTTTTAAACAGGGCTTGATGAATTAGTGAAACATTCTTTTACAAGTTAGTATATTTGGAAAAATGTCCAATTTTTCCACACTTCATGCTACCTCCTTGCTTTTCTGCTTTATGTTATAGTCCTAACATAACGTCCACTACATTTTAAGTCTGTTTTCTTTATTGCTTGTTTAAAACCTGTCAGACGTTTCCTCCTGTTCACTTCACTCACCTTAGACTGAACATCAGCGTTGTGGTCATTCTGCAGCAGGAGAGCAGCAGACTTGGTGTCGTCCTTGCGGGCTGCTATGTGCAGGGCCGGTAGGCGGACTTTACCCTTGGTGTCGTGCTCCAGCAGCAGAGAGACCACCGAGTTGTGGCCCTGCTGGAGGGCGATGGCAAGAGGAGTGAAGCCATCCTGGAGAGGCGAAAAGAAATGAATGGATGAAAACAATTTTGGGCAAAAAAAAAAAAAAGATTTAATACATTTATAGGGAATTTATAACCAAGCATACTTCGGTTGCAATACTTTGGTTCCCTTCATTCTCTAACAGGTATCGAACCACCTCCAAATGGTTTTCCTGGGCTGCCATGTAGAGTGGAGTGAAGCCATTCTGCACAGAGAAAAACATTCTTCCTGACATCTTCAGCTTCCTGTAGACGTCAAACAAATGCTTAATAAGTCATGAGTACTATTTATATCTTTATAGCTCTCACCTGTGACTGAGCATTGATATCAGCCCCTCTGTTCACCAACAGTCGGACAACTTCTTTTTGTCCAGCCAGTGAGGCGATGTGGAGAGCAGTGTTTCCTTTCTGTAAAAACACAAACAAAAACCCCGAGTTAGGAGCTACTAGTTAGTTTTTTATTTGACTAGACGTGTGTTTAGAAAATTTTACCAATTTAACCAAAGTATGATGATTACTATACTTTATTTATCTTTAATCCCACAAAGAAACAAATACACAATTATTAAAACCACATAAAGATGATCAATTGATTTGTGGACCACAAATTAAGAAATCTTTGAGCATTTTGGTTTTCATCACATCCCCCTGATTGGTACCAAACATGAGGTAAATAAAATGCACTCACCATTCAACCTATCTAATTGCTTGACATCCAATCAGAACCCAGCCTGTGAGAGGGGAACTGATGAACGCCACCTTGTGGTTGTTTCCAGTACAAGTTTTACATCATAAACCAGGGGTCACCAACACCAGTCCTTGAGGCCTACCGTCCTGCAAGTTTTTCATGTTTCCTCCTCCAGCACACCTGAATGAAATGATTTAATCTACAGAATCCTGCAAATTACTCATTCATTTAAATCAGGTGTGTTGGAGCAAAAAAAAAAAAACATTTTCAGGACGGTAGCCCTCCAGGACCAGAGTTGGTGTAGTTTCCCACCTTGTTGCTGTATTATTTTTCTGTATTCTTATACAATATCATTAGCGTGTGTTAAAAAACCCACCATGATTGTGTGCAGGTGAGTGTGCAGGACTCTCTTGTGCACAGACTCTGGATCCCAAAACACAACAAGGCAGCGCCTGTACACTGAGTCTAGTGGTTTCACTCTTCAGTAACTGGAGAAGATGGATGCACTGGATCTATCTTTATACATATCTATGTGCTAATTTTACAACTTGTGGCATTTAGCGAGCATAACATGAACATCACTATAGTTTATAAAATGAGACCTGAAACAGCTGACTGAGACCACAGATTGGCTCCACGTAAAGAAGCAGGTTTGAACAACTCTTTTTCATTTAAAGCTACAAGCAGTTGAACTAAAACCAGAATAAAAAATATAAAGAATTCTCTACAAGAAGTCTTTGGGTATGTGAGATTTACATGACCTAATAAAAGGAGATCGTCCCTTTATTACATCCTCTTTATTACTTGAACCACATCTTGTATTTGTTGTCATCTTCAGGACACGAGTGTCAAGAGGACTAATTCCACGTCCAAGGTTACAAGCATCGTGTTGACAGATCCCATGTCAGTTGTTTACTAGCTCATAACCAGCAGCTTGCCAAGCAGCAACACTGCACACTTACAGCCATTCCTCTCATTCCATTTGACTGCAAAAAGGATACCAATACTACCTATTCACTTTTAAAGCTTTAAGAAAAATGCATCTTTTTCCTTCTATTAGTTTCAATTTTCTTCCCCTAAACAAAGCTATATATCAGACTGAGTTTTGTTTATATCCAGAAAACTGATGCAGAATAACAATTAGCAGCTTGCATAAGTGCTGATGTCAGTTCAAACCTTTGTGGAGGAGTCAACAGATGCTCCTCTCTGCAGCAGCTCCTCCACTAAATCCTTGTGTCCCTCTTTAGCAGCCAGATGCAATGCATTGAGTCCATTCTGCAAAAAAAAAAGAAAGCAAACATTAATATTATACTTTTTTTCTGCGGGGAACTAATTTAATTATTCTGCAAATAAAACATACACTGTAGGAAATCACTAGTGAGTAAAATTATTTTTTCTTTTACAGGAAATCAATCATTTGCATTAAAATATTTTTGTTCTGCAAATTAGTGAGTATTTTTTTGTTTGTTACATTGTGAGATTCAACCTTACATGATCTGCTCATGTATGTGTTTTAATTTGTTCATCATCTGAACATTTACTGAAGTCCAACCAGGGCATAAATAAATGATCACTGAACACAAGCAGCTAGACTCAGAAGATCCAAGTCTCTAGAAATGTTTTGGGTGATCACAGTTCAGGACAATGTTATCTGAAGGAAAAACATGCTGTCTTTAAACATGGAAATGAGAGTGAGGGTTATGTCAAAACCATCAAACAGAACAAAAAGTGAGCATTAGCACAGGAGGACATCTGTTCAAACACACACACACACACGAACATAAACACAAAGAAAAACATTCAACCTTGTCCTCCTTTTCTTCCATTCTGAAGGGTGTTCCTTTGAATTTAATTTGAAATTATGCGTTTATCCTCATGATTTCCTGCTCTTTCAATTTAGTCTTCTCTCATAATAGTGTTCTGTCCTAACTTTGATCCTCTCTACATCCTTCCTTCTCAAAGGTGCTCCAAAATGAGATGATCAGAGATCTTCTACACTGCCGTCCCACCTCCCCACCAGAGGCTCAGCCAGACAGATTACAAGGAGGACCGGCGCCTCCCAGATCCACAGGTTCTCCTGGCTCTGATGTAGAGGATGGGCTGACATGTTGCTGACACCCACATCGTCCTCTGATTTCTCCCCTGGTGCATTCTCAACATGCATACATAAAAAGCCAAACAGCCAACAGGGTGTAACGTTTCTGCAGAGTCACAGAGAGCACGTGGGACACACACAAACATAGAAAGTGATATTTAGAGGTCACTAAATATGTCAGCCTGAAAAAAAGGGGGAAAGTAGGGTCTCCTTAAAGGCCAGAGTGTTTGAGTGGGTGTTTAGGTGACACATATTATGACTTTAAAAGGTAAAAACACTCTCCAGAGCTGTAATGCATCTGAAATAAAACTTAAACATACAAAGATGTCCTTTTGACAAGAAGTTATGATGCATTTCTTTTTTGGGGGAGAATACAATAACAGCATGATATAAGGCTACTTTAAAATACAATAAAACACATCCTGTCCTACACATCAGGTTCACACCTCATTCACTAAACCTGTTGAGTGAAAATATGCGTCATGCTCATATGTCATCTACTTCATAGGATACTTGTTTGCGGCTTGTGGATTGTTTTAATGTGTGCTTTAGGATAGCTTTGACCACATAACGAATGCACATTTTATACTCTCCTCCAAATAGAAAAGGGCAAAACAATGATTTTGCATGTGCAAGATTATCTGTATTGTTTGCAAAATATCTCATGAACCACTGAATGGATTTTAATGAAACTCTCAGAAAGTAAATGCTGGATTTACATCTATAACCGGTCAACTTCTGGTGCCAGACCGATTCAAAGTGGCTAAATCAACCTTAGAGAATCCAAAACAGCTCATAACCATAATAAAACTCCTTATAAATTATTTGTTTGATCTACAACTGATTCAAGATGGCTGCAACAACCTATCAACCTTAGAAAACATACAAATACAAACTCACAGAAATGTGGTGTGCACCAGAAATCAGCACCAGGTTCTCCCTTTAGCACCTCGATGAAAAGTTGATGTGCATTCTGGTTATAGTCCGAACCATCAGTTATCTTCTAATGAAAGTGGTTATTATGAGGTTCAGAAGCTTGTTGTCCTTTTTAGAGACAGGCTCACCAAGTTTGTAAAGTGGACCTATACAAGTGTAGAATGCAGTCAAAAAGTTTGACCACATTTCCCATAATAGTCAAAATGAAATTCTTCAAAGTGAACTGGTCTTTGCAAACACTTGAGTGTGCAAAATAAGTTTTAACATTTTGGACAGTCATTAAAAGGTGCACCCTGACACAGCAAAAGAGCCATTCAATCTTACCAAAGTGCTTCAATCACATTTAGACCCTTTATGTATTTCAGGGGAAACCCCCCCCCAGTAGACGCACATATGTACACACTCTGTCACAGACTGATCCAAAGCTCCTTTCCCTCTGAGCTGAGCTGTAAGTGGAAGCTTAATTTAGCTAATGGACGTTCAGCCTTAGCAGTCCGTCGTCCCCCCTGACAGGACCAAAACCGCTGAGCTCCATCCAGCACAGATTAATATTTATCCTCACTTTGACCACTGAACTTTGTTATGATCACACGTGAGTGGTCATAATTATTTTATTTATTGCTTTAGAGGCGTAAGTGAGATGATTTTTGGAGGATGGTTAAAAAAAGGGAAATGCAGATTAAAGAGTAATATCACTCATTCAGGATTACCATTGGGGTAGATTAGAGGGAAATCTGGCCTTTAATTGTGAGGACATGGAGAGCACAGCTCACACATGCACATGCAAAAACGCACATGCATCTCACTTATGCACACGTTCCCATCACTTATACAAGCACAGAAGTATTACTTTGCTCCACTGAGAAAATCTGTGCAGCAGAGCAGTGTTGCAGTGTGTCTTTGGCAGGGTGGGAATATATCTGCTTCCTTCTCGTGAACCAACTTGGAAGGTGCCCTGTCATTGGCGCCAGACTCTATTGCTGCTTTCTAGGACACAAAAACCCATCTGAGGTTCCAGCTGGGTCCCTGGTAACTTAAAATACAGTAAAACCTCTAGTACTATGAGGTATTATGACTTGTTTTAGCATGTAATTAGATGCATTTTACAGCAGAGAATGTTGAACTGCATCACTAATCACAACACTACTGTCAAGGGCTCTGGCATAAACTGTTATTTCTTTATTCTACTCATTTAGGTGAGAGAAAACAATCTTTACTGTGGTTGTTGTGAAGGTATTTGCCCTTCACACAGACTCACTAATGTGGCATACGTGAAAATGTCACCAGCACTTTGGTCACCTGACAAACTCGTGATCACTTGACTATGAAATACTTTTAAGGGCGTATCCTGTTGCAGAACAGACAGCAAGCATGTGTGTATGTGTGTGTGTGTTCAGCCTTCACTGCTGGTGCACAGTAAAAAAAACAGTGCACAAAGCAGCAAACAGCAGGGTTAAGGGTGGGCACCTGCTACTTCCTGACTACCAACCAATTAGAGCTCTATTTGGTGTCAATTTGATGCAGAATGATAAAAGAACACACGACACACAGGATCTCACAGCATCCTTCTTTGAACTGCCTCGTGACGGCTGTAACTCCTAATGTCATAGAGGGGATGACAGCGCTGTAAGGGGAAGTATTTCACCCCCTCCCCTCAGTGGAATGTGGGAGAGGGTGGGAGCAGCTGTCAGGGGGCCACAGACCACTCAGATGCCGCTCGGATTGGAGGGGGGAGTGGGTGTGGTGGAGGGATGCAACTCTAGACGTGGTTTTAATGGGACCAGGCATGTTTAGGTTTAAGGTGAGGTCATTAGTGTGATGTTATTGTGACAAAGTAGTGCTCTAGTGTTTAGTTTTAAACACTTTGGGTTAGAATTTGTGCACAAACAGCTACTAAACAAATAAGAAGATACATTCTTGGTGTAATTAAAGACAGCAACAGGAACAGAACAGCTTTCAGACCCCAGATGTAGCTCCTGTACAGACTAAATAGGAAGTCTTCTTACCTGGTTGCATGTACCGATGTCCACTCCGTTTTTGAGGAATTCGAGGACTTTGTCAGTGTTTCCAGCTCGTGCAGCCCGAAGAAAACTGGTGCTGCTGTCAGACTGCAGAGGTGAAAACAGAAACGTGGCAAATATTAGAAACTATAACGCAGGATAGTGTATATTTGACCAAAGAATGATATTATTTAACAGACCTAGATCAAGTAGAACGCCCTCACTCATTAGTAGCTCATTCTAATGCAAACAAAATGTGATTTCGACTGATGTTTGTCTTTTTGGTTTATTAATGTGTTAAAAAGTGATTTCATATAAGAAGTGTTGTGGTTTCACAGAAGCCAGACTGCTTGGAAGATATTTTGAGTTAGCCAGTCTAAATTTAACTATGGGACACCTGCTCAGAACACACACACACTTTCATCACAGAAACACATTTATTACCCCCTTTATATTAGAAACCAACAGCTTTTAAAAACCTAAAGATTACAATTTACTGTTCCTTTTAGGAAAGAATGATGAAATGATGGAGTGACTGGCACACTTGAATCAAAACCTAAATAAAAAAAGAAAGAAATGCAAAAATAAATAACCCTCAATAAAATCTGGATCATTGATTCTGGACAAACATGATCTTCTTTTTTTTTACCTGTAAACACAAAATGATTTGAAATGGAGACAGACCGACTTGAGGTTTAACCTGAGTAATCAGGACTAAGAGCTTCTTCCTCACTGCTGGTCAGGGATGATGAGGCCACAACCATGTCAAAGGTCAAACCTCATATGTAATAGGTCATGACACACATGCAAACGCACACACACACAACTAGCAGGGAGATAAATATACTTTGTGAAAAAGCATCAGCGCAAAACAAGTATTAGAAAATCCAAAAGTCAGAACCATGATGTCTCCTTTTCTTACCAGGAAATCATGCAGTCCAGGACCAGAGTCAGCAGCCCTGTAGTAGTCAGAGTGTAGGTCAGGGTCACTCCCACTGGCCCTCAAAGCTTTATCTGCTCCACAGGCTTTACACGATGCTCCATTACCCATCGTTAGATCCAACTCAGAAACCAATTCCCAGCTTTACCCCAATCTTGACTCTTTACAAACTTTCAGACTGCAGCGTGATGCACAGTCCACCAAAATCCAGTACTTGCAGCTTCTTACTTTGCATTTTCAGACAGAAGCACTTCCATTCCACTTTCCTCATAACTGGCTGCATTAATCGATCCGCAACGTATCAGATTCTTGGTCTAAACTTCTAAACATGATTGCAAATCATACTTCCGTTTTCATTCTTTTCCATATTCCATTAAACACTCCTCAGCCCGTCACACCTCTGGCTCTGCCTCAGTCTGTGCCCTGCACGTTCCAAAGGCTTTGTCCTGCCGACTCTTCCTCTACGACTCTCTCTTTGTGGGTTAACAACTGCAGACATAAACATTTAACCCTCTCAGTGTCTCCTGCTTTGGCTATTTATATCATTTCAAATCGTCAATTCTACAGCGTCCCCAGCCCCCTCGCTGCTGGTGACCAGGGAGGAGTGCATGACAGCTGGGTTTGAGTCAGAATGTGGACCTCGTGGCCCAAAGAATTACCAAGAATTATGAAGAAGTGTCAACCTTACTGCTATTTTCTGGAGTTTTCAATCTGATTTGAACTGTAGCCTGTTATCTGTCGCACCTTTGACCTGCAACGTTTGGAATTAAATGTTTCTTCACCAGTCTTCTATGCTGTGGTGTACCGTCCATCTATATGTGGAAAAAAAATGGGCATTTGTGTAAAGTGGAGATAAAACACAAGATGTGCCGTTTGTGCTCTTTGGCTGCTGGACATTCCTCTGCTTCCACCACCTCGGTCTCCAGTAATGCGAGCCACTGGGATGGATTACGTTGATTAGCTTAATATTATAACATGCTCTGGCATTCTGGATTCAATTGCACCCCTCAGGAATAAACGCCCCAAATTGTTTCACCAGCTCTAGCTGAAGGAGATGACTCGTGCTCAGACGTGAGCGCTGCTGTGCAGAGAGAAAATGGGTGAAGAATTAACTCCTGGTGCCTTATGGGATTTTGCATGGCTGTTAATCAAAGTATCAGAGAGCTGTAAGATGCAAAATCTGCTTTCCTGTCCAAAATAATTTTAAAAAACAGCCACAATCCTCAAGCCCTTTTTTATATTTTTTATCTCTGTTGTAAATCTCAAAGACACTGAAGGCTCCTGTACTCTGTTTTGGTTTTTTATTTCCAATTTATCTCTTTTGCAGCAACAGTCAGAATCTCCTGTATGCTGTTGTCTTTCAGTCCTTTGAGTCTGTCTCTCTTTCTGTTTTAAAGGAGGTAGTTAAACACCCGAGACCTTTTAATTCCCCACAAGACGTCCTCCCCTCTAGGCTTTTAAAGGGAACTCTTCACATGATTGGGCCTCTTCGCTGCAAAGACATTTAGCTTGTTTTTTTCTGTGTTTGCATGCTTTAATGTTTAATTTTATTTTATTTCTACCTTTTAAATAACTTTGGTCAACTTTGTTGCTTTTAAATGTGATATAGTAATAAAAATGACATTAATACTTATTGGGGTAATACCATAAATTGTGCCCAACAGTAAAATTTTCATGCAAGAATATTATTTTAAACCCTACTTCTAATGTACTTTGTTACTAATGAGAGCCGTGAGCAGATCCATTCAGATGGTACTGAATTATTGATGCATACAAGCGTTTTTGCATCTCAGAGTTTCCACTTGTCTGCCTGTCCATTCATCAGTTGTCCAAGCTAACCTCACAGATCAGGTCAGGCTGATGGAGAACCAGCTGTGCTGTACAGGATTGATCTGCAGTCTGTTGGATAGTGAAGGATACTGGATTAAATACTGTACTCTGTCCAGATGAAATGGTCCACTGGCTGAGGAATAGGCAAAGTTATGTCAGTTTAACAAAATAAAAGACCAAAACCCTTGAAAGACAAATGGATACAAGACAGACTTCACCTATCTGGAGTTTATCTATGTCAGACTAAAACCACTGGGCATATCCACAGAGCTTTCTCACAGTAAACCATGTTTATCATAGTGAAGACCAAGGAATCAGGAAGAGAAACCAGTCTGTAGACCTAACAGACCGAAAGAAAGTTCTGAAGAAAAGAATTCAGTACGACTCAAAATGGCCAGGAGGTCAAATATTTATCGTTACACAGAAAAAAAAATGTTCTGAAAAAGAAAAAACACTCAAATCTGGCAGCCAAGTCAAGAAATAAAGAACAAGGCGATGTCATTAGGCAAATAAAAAGAACCAACTGGATGTAACCATCAGTTAATTGAGGGACATTTAATTTGAATAATTTAGACTAAAAAGGTAAAATCATTTGAAACAAGCAAACAAGTTTTTGTCCATGATTTTCAACAGGAGGCAAGGAACTGAATATCAATCATAAATACAGACATTACTGTGAAGTATGGTAGTGGAAGCATCATGCTGTAATGTTCATCTACAACATGGGTACTCAATAGGCGACCACTGGGCACAACACCCCCCTTCCCCGGCCCATGGACTCCTCCATGGATGGTCATCTGGCTCTTCCAGATATGTAATCGACTACCTCTAAACTACAAAGTTCACTGAAAAAATTAGGGGTGTATGAGTACATGTAATCAATTGGAACATTAATGAAAATGATACAATTTATACAATATCCACTGTCATGGAGGTATTATGAGACCAAATGTTTCACCCAGAACTGTTGGATAAGAACATGGATAAACCCCGGTTGTCACAATGGATGAGTTACAATACTGTAACATAAAATACAAGATACAAAGCACTAGATGTTCTACTGTATACAGAGTGGTACACCCTGCACAAATAAAAGACTGAAAGTTCTTGGAGAACCAGACATTTTGGACCTGAACCCAACAAAGAAAGTGAGCTTTAATAAACGATTCTTATTCAACCTGGTGAAGTTCAACCAGGAAAAGAAAGACATTCAAACCCTGAAGGATAGTTTCCCAAAAACTCGAGGCAGCTACTTCCAGTAGCAACTAAACCAAGCACTGGGAAGGATTCGTACATAGTTTTATGTTATTTACATATCAGTAAAAGACTACGTTGTGAACAAATATGTAAACACTGGTTAGAAAAAGTTTTTAAAATCCTTTATTTTAAATTATCAGCCCAAATATTAAGAAAAAAAATTGTAGAATGGATATTTGAGTTTTACCTGACGTTTAGCTCTCTCCCGCTGCCGTCTCCTCTTCTCCCTGGCTTTCTGTAGAGCTTTATATTCTGGATGTTGCTCAAGCTCTCGAGCTTTCTTCAGATGGGCAGCAGCGTGAGCCATGACTTCACCACACTACCTCTTACCGCCTCAAAAATGACTCGTTCTTAAGCCGAATTCAAGTACCATTCATTAATCTTTAGCTTTTAAACATTACTAAAAAAATCTGACTTACTTAATGTAAAGTAACTTCTCTGCGATTTAACATTTCATGAAAATGTCCCCAAAAAAATCAAGAGAAAATGAAGTTTGTGTTCATCCAAAAGTTTTAAATAAAATAAAATGCAATAAAAAACCCAACTATTCCACTTTTGTTCTTCTCCGTTGTTCTAGCTCGTCTTTTGTCTGGCGTCTATGAGATCAGAAACACACTTTTGTCTCTCCAAAACAAACTGAAAACATCAGCTGGATTTCCAGGTGTGTCCATAAAAAAACTCAGGTCCAAACACTTCTACAGGCGACATAAACTATTCTAAATATACACACGCTTTAAAGGAGGGAGATGATGACTGAAAAGAGCTGTTGAATAATGAACATAAGACTTGTCCCCTCATTCATCACGTTCCACTGCAAGCACACACACACACACACACAAACAGGGATTAATCCAAACCAGATGTACATGAAAACCTTAGTCCGTGTGAACAGCTGTAGTTACAGAATGTGTGTGTATGTGTGCTGGCGTTACCATTCATTGTGAATGTTACTGATAATGTAACCTACAGTCACATCACATGAGTGTGTTCGCTGTGAAATGTTGCATGCTGACAGTTACAGCCGGTCACTTTAATGCTGTGAAGTTGCTCTGGACTCTGAGGGACCCAGGAGGAGGGAAGGTGTGTAGTAGGGGTGTGTGACATATATCATTTTCAATAATATCAAAATTCCTACTTTGACGATGAGGCAGCAGGCATTATCAAGTATTTATCCCACTTTGTAACAGAGTACCAGATAACACCATGAATATATTCTTCACATGATGGTACATTATTCATAGTGTGCCTGCTGCTCCAAGTCACTGCAGACTGATGTCGGAAGAAAGAGAGTTGATGAACTCTCTTTGCAGCATTCCTCATCATCTTCCTCTTTAGAACTTGTGGCAAAACTACAGCGTTAGGCTCAAATTAAGACTATTGCACATTCACTGGCCGCTTTGTCCTTGTAGCAAGAGGCTGTACCCATTCCAAAGCCAGCTACTCATCTGATTGATGATAGGCTGTTGTAACACTGACAAATGACAGAGAAGACTCACTTGAGTTAGCATTGGAGAGGCTAATAATTAGCATGCCTAGGCTGGTCATCCACTGGAATGCCTACCCCTTTGTGTCCATCAGTCCAGATAGGCATCCATTAGCATTAGAGAGGCTGGCATCATAAAATCCACTGTTTACATTAAACAGTGTTTGCAGAGAAAGACAGAGTCAGGGGTCTAGCAAACCCACAAAGGTGGTGAAGATAAGAACCATTCATGTAAGTATTACTATGGAAGATAATCAGTCTCACCAGAATTTGAATTTTTTTATATGACATTGAATTTTAAACACCAAAGTTTTATGCAGTGAATTTAAAACATCAAATTTTTATGCTGTGAAATAAAATTCAAACATTACTTTTGCCAGTTAAATTATCAGTGTATTATTTTTCAGTGTTAAAAAAAAATTCAATGTATTATTTTTCAGTATTAAAATAAATTCAAAGTATTATTTTTCAGTGTTAAAAAAATTTCAACGTAATATTTTTCAGTGTTAAATATTCAAAGTCAAAATGCGATGTGTTAAAAATTCGATAAAAAAAATTCAATGTGCTTATTTGTGATTGGTTTATTTCGGATCCCTAAATTCTAACCAACGAGCTATAAACACGGTGTCACATGACTACAGGAGCAGGATTTGATTGGCTGAATGACGCTCGACTTCATCCGAAGTCGATTGCTTATCCTTGCTCCAGGCACTTACACTGAATTACAGCAAACACTGAATTTAGGGATCCGGATTTAGGGAATTTTTAACACATCGCATTTTGACTTTGAATATTTAACACTGAAAAATATTATACTGAAATTTTTTAACACTGAAAAATAATACTTTGAATTTATTTTAATACTGAAAAATAATACATTGAAATTTTTTTAACACTGAAAAATAATACACTGATAATTTAACTGGCAAAAGTAATGTTTGAATTTTATTTCACAGCATAAAAATTTGATGTTTTAAATTCACTGCATAACATTTTGGTGTTTAAAATTCAATGTCATATAAAAATTCAAATTCTGGTGAGACTGATTATCTTCCATACCATTCCTTTACCATCAGTTTTGCATTGCACGATAAGTATTGTGAAATTCTGTCACTTTTACACACTAAACCAGAGGTGCTGCTAATTTCTGCTGCAAAAAACAAAACACATTATGTAAATAAGTGTGTACAGGTTTCTGAGAATATTTTTACGATGCCAATAATACACTTGGCCCCACTTTGACTGTTTGCTCATCAATCCAGTCAGGATCAGTCCCTATTTCTTCAAACTGAGGCTGTTCAAAGGGCTATCTACAACAGGTAAAATATTCATAACCTAGCTTCTACAGAACTCCACTTCAAAAGAGCCATCCCTTTGATGTGCAGCAGCAGAATTCACATTCATCACGCGTTTACCACTCATGTCCATCTGCACATGACAGAGTGTGTTTATGCTGTTACACATCTGCAGCTGTTTGATGCAAAAGGTTGACTTTACAACTATCTTTATCAATTTCCAGTAAAAAAAAGGAAACAATAAGAGGACAGGAAGCAGGGCGAACTAAGGTAAAGGTGCTGAGAAAATAGGACAGATCAGTCAGTCTGGAGGCAGAGCAATGAGAACACAACACTAGCTCCTAAATGAATAAAGGAAATATGACTCAGTCTGCATCAACTACACTGCACCCATAATTTTGCCAGCTGTTGAAATATAATTTGACAGCTAATGCATGTGACTCTGTGTGTGTGTGTGTGTGTGTGTGAATGCGTGTCCACCACCAGAGTATACAGCTGTCAAGGTTTCTCTCTCTGCCTTTGCAGCTAATGTTAGCGGTTTGAAATTTCAGCATCAGGAAACAGAGCCACTATCTCACACCTCTATTTCTGTTCACACATTCTGCCTGCTGAGTTCTGCAGCAACAACATCAACAGCATTTCTTTCTACCAGTGATCATAAACCACTAAATCACAACACAGTGTTTTACTGTATTACAGCATTAATGCCTCACTGCGGCACATTTAAACTAAGTGCTTCATTCAGGTATGGAGCAATCCTGCTGTTAGGCAGGGTAAATGCTTCTGTGGATGCATCTGTTCCTCTGGCACACTCTGCTGGCGTCAGAGAGAAACAAACAGATTTCATAAAATAATTACAGAAGAAACATTCTCAGAGTTATGAATAAAACAATCTTTCAAGGAGGAGTTCAAATTCCAAATTAGGACTTGTTTTAAATACGCATTTTTATAATTCAGGTATCAAGGACTGAACATGTAATTCTCCTAAAAACAGGAACCTTGATCTTTTTTAAAACAACAACTTAGATTGCATTTTTACATAATAAAAGTATTCATTAAAGGTACAAATATTCATCCCTTCCATGATATGGGTGTTTTATAACTAGATGGTAATTATAAACAGCCATAAACCATTTTTTAAATTATTATTGGGTGACTTAATCTTTTTTATTTAGCCAAATGGAACCAAATGTATATGTGTGAGTGTGTCAGTGTAATTTCTGGATTGGAAAACTGACTTCTAAATTAAAGAAAGGCTTAAACTTCACATTTTGAACAAATGCCACAATGAAATGTTCACAACTGATGGCTCACATTAAAATAATCTTAATTTCAAGATTTTGAAAATATTACATTTAAATGATCAGATAAAAACCCATTTCCAGTGAACAAAATGCAGAATCTACACAATTGCTCAGATCTTGGATCACATGAATTTTTCCCCCCTATGAAAACAAATGAGTATAAATAGGAAATACAAGAAATGAACAGAACAATTAGGATTTCAATAACCCTAATCCTAACTGTGCCAAGCAAATGTTTTCATCAAGCTTTGTGTTCATAAAAAAAAAAGGAAGGGAAAAGATAAAAACACGTTTTGCAGCAATTCCAGTCTTGCAGACTCTGACGTTCTAGATGCCAGGTTTTTCAAGGTAATCTGATGATTTTTCCTGGAGCATCTCCAGAGACTGAGCTGGCCACTCATTACACTCGGAGTTCTGGATTATTCTTTACATTTTGCTTTCATATTTTGGAGGTGTGTTAGGCCATTATCCTGTTGATGAAAGAAATCATCCCCAATCAAGTCCTACTCCAGAGTCCAGACCATCAAGCTGTAGACAGCACAGCAGCTGATCAATCAATCAATCAGTCAATCAATCAATCAATCAATCAATCATGATCCATCGATGCATCCACTCACTCTGTTGGCCTTGTGAACTTGTCTCTAAAGTTAATTCATAACAAAATAAGATTTCCGGAAATTAACAAAAAATTAACTAAGAAAGATTGTGTGTGTGTGTGTGTGTGTGTGTGTGTGTGTGTGTGTCTTTATGCATCACTGCCCATTTAGGAGTCAGATTACTCTGACAGAGGATTCAGAGGAACAGCTAATGTGAGCTCTTGTTTCTGTCGGTTTAGTGGATCTGATACATAGGGAGGGTTTAATGCTCCGCTTTCCATATTATAGATCCAAAGGCTTTTACTTGGTCCATTAGGATTCCTTGATAGACAGCTGTGAGAGACTAACAGACCAGCACACACAACCCTGCATGCACTTGTTCACGTGTTGCAAACCGTGGATGGATATAGGCAAAGAAAAGTGCTGAATCATGAGAACACTTGCATGTTTTCACTCAGAGAGAAGGCTAAAAACTAATACGCTCACCTTTAATATTTCATCATCATCATTAGGTTGTATATAGTCATAAAAAGGGAGAATTGTAGTCAAATAATGTCTATTTTATAATAATATCCAAATTATATGAACTCATTTAAATTTGAAATATTGTCTTAATCAAATTAACAAACATGGTAACTTCAGAATTTGAAGCAAAAAAAATAAAACAGATTTGTTTTTGTGCCTCTCTCTGATCCTATGACATCATACTGTATGTGCCCTGTGTATTTTGGATGTTCCTGTTTGTTTATCTTCTTGCTAATGGAGCTACGGTGCTGACGAGTGAAGGTTTTTCTGCATTGATCGTCCATTGGTGCATAACGCGCCTGAGATTTTTAATGGATCCTTCCTTTCAGAATCTACTCCTTTAGTCTTCTGGAAGCTGATATATTTTTCAGCACTGTAATTTTCAACCACTAACAGCTTTCCCATTCACCGAGAAAAACTAAATCTTTTTAGTCTTTGGTCTCATTACTATGATTTGAACTGATTTAAGGTTATACTTGCAGATAAGAATGAATCTCCGAGTGTCTAAAAATTTGTCTCATTAGTAGAGAAATCTCATAAACTCCACCAATCAACACCAGACTACGGCCATAACCTTTCCTGCCATGCATTCATCGTTAGTCAGTTTTGAAGTGAATGTGACAAGGAACAGAGTCCAACGTTGCCATTACCCCAAACCAGTATACATACAGCGTGCACATGGACAACGCACGCTATCGGTGCTCCATGACCGCTGCCCATATACCCTTTATTATGAAATAAAACAAACATGTTGAGCGATGAAGTTACTTGGCTGTTGGCACGCAACGCAATGATGCATTACTGCCACCTACCAAAAATAAACATTTCTTTCCAGTTTTGAAGCTGTTGAGAATGCACAAGCAGTGTCAGTTCACGTCTCATCCATAGGACAGCGCGGGAAATACGGGTCCAAACTGCAGTTCATTTTACAGCTCGCAGCCTGTTCAAGACAATGGAACAATACATGAGTGGTCTCATTCTTTTTAGTTTAAAACGCTTCATCAACAATTAACTTTAAAAAACTGAACATGCATGATTATTTTCTTTATCCTGCCCCTAGTCCCTTTAAAAAATGAGTGTGTTCATGAATATTTCTGATGTGTTTTGGAAGCAACTGCAGTTGAAAATGAAGCATAAAACAGAAAGTTAGACAAGAGATTGCAGAAATGCACAGTTTAAATAAATGTAACCCTACATGACAATTATGAAACCATTTATTTCTACATTTGGTGCACTTTGTATAAAACAAGACATAAGAGGGAAAAAAAAACCTGTTGCACGTTGTACTTTACACTAATTCAATTTTACAATCAACACAGTGGCTGTACTCAGATGAAGATAATTAAAAAATAATATATAAATCAAGTCACTGAAATGCTCCTGCAGGGTGTTTTTGTATGATTTAGGTGACAACATAAAGTCAAGTTTAACACCACACAAGGCCCATTTCTCAGCTATTTTAAAGTCAGAACAATTCACATCCAAAGCCAAACATTTTTTTTGACATTTTTTGTCAACTCGGAGCAAAAAAACCCCACACAGAATCAGAACAAGCACACAAAAACACACACAGCTCCGTCACCCTCACTCCCTCTCCTTTAGCTGTGCAGTGATCCTGCATCACCTGATTGTAACATGAGAAAAGAAGCACTGCAGTTACTGCCTGCTGCATTTCATGTCCATTTCTAGTAAACAAATAGAATATCATCCAAAACGAGCTCTCTGGTTCATAGGGAACTCTTTTCAGGCCAAAAACAACCAAACCGTTGGTCATTTCCTTTGCAGGTATTTGTTACATCAAAAATCCATCAACAAGCTCCACAAAATTCATATTAAAAACATCTGCTTCAAAAACAACGTTATAGTTAAACACTCCACATTACCTGTAGCAAGCTACTTTCCATACATCTGTTCTGTTTGTATCTGTGTAACAACATAAACGAAACACAGAGACAATAATGCATTTGTTCACATCGAGTCATTTTACGTCCATATCACTGCTTAAGAAAGGTCAGAGTCATAAAGTGTACTGCACATACGCAGTCTCCCCGTCCCTTCTCGTTCCTCACAAAACTAAATCACATAAAGTCAAATTAAAGAGCAAGTGCTCAGAGCAGGCAGAGACCCAGACCAGACCACACCCTGGCACAGAGATGCTGGATGATCAGGAGGGGCTTCGGTGAGACAGGAAACACAACCTTGGTACAGAAACATGATACGCCCAGAGAAAGTCGAATGAAGGAGGACCACACCCTGCTGTAACTGGAGCAGCACCCTGTCTGCACACACAAACATCTGATTTGTGACTCAGCCAACGAGATCCGTTTGTCCTTTTATTGCTGCAGCCATACCCCCTCCACCACCCACCTGACAGAAAGGCGAGCAGCAGTCCCGTGGGAGAACCGCAGCACCCCTTCATGGTTGCCAGCAACAAAACTATGACCACAACATAAGAATCCAGTAGTGCTGCTGCTCAGGTCTGCACATGACTAATTTATGGTTTTCCCTTTCTGACTCTTTGAAGTGCTGTGTGTCTCCTGGGAACACATGATGTCACCCTGCCATTCCTGCTAATTAGATGAAAAAGAGGCTTTTAACTAAATACATTTACAAAAAAAAAAAAGAAAAAGAAGCACCACACATAAGTGAGACCACCCCACTCTACATACCTCCAACATTAAGCGCCAGCATTCTCTCATCAGCCCTGTGCTCAATGTGCTGTGAGCAGAAATCACATGTGTGACTCCTTTTTAGACAAATCCTCCTTTTTAGGTTCTGACTATGTCCAACCCTGGTCCTCGAGGGCCACTAATCCAGCATGTTGTGTTTCTCTGCATCGGAACAACTGATTTGAATCAGTGGGTGATCAACATGCTTCAGGAGAACCCTAAACTGTGCTTCTCTTCACTTTCAAACCCAAAATCCCTACCCAGGAATACACCTCAGGTGTGTTGAGCAGAGAAACATCTAAAAGATGCAGGATAACATCAAGGTCACGAGAGCCTGATCACTGAAACAAGTGGAGGAAATGCATCAGTTTTTAGTTTTGAATAAAAACTTTAGCCTCATCACTTCAGACTAGTGTCCCTGGGTATGGTGTTGGCCTCAATAGCCAGATCAGCGACACTGAGTGTGAGAATGGGTCGGTGTTAGTTGAATTAAGTGCTTGAAGTGATCTGGAGGAATGAAAAAGTGCTATATTTTGTCTATTTACCACTTACTAAAAATATAGCTCAACTCTTGAATCTATTCTCTCAACTATTGAATTAGTTCAGCCCAGCTCCTCTTGTACACCACCAGCTTGCTAGTCTGGACTCTTTTGATCATAGAGAGATGAGACGTAAAGAAACCAATAGTCTTGTTTTCAAGTGATGCTGGATGAGTCAGAATTAACGGAGTAAATAAATAGTCACATCGTTCTGAAGCGCCGGACTTTCACAAGTCCATGAAATTGTAACTAAGAGTCTACACTGCTCTTAGATCAACTTGGAGCACATACAGGAGCATGAGCCCCCAGTGAACAGAACTTTGGGTTGAAAAATACATCTTAGTTTAAATTTGGTCTAAAAGTAAAAGTTTTCTAAATGCATAAAGCTAATAAGAAATCAAATAGAGCACTGCAATTGGCTGAGATTAGAAAGAAAAAAAATATTTGTTGATTGCTCACTCTGAGCACCCAACAAAGCTGAATTACCACATTAGATCATAAGAATATAAGACTGTACAAAATATCTGCAGTTAGTCATAACAGGTGTGTTCTTGACTGTGGACCCTCATAGTCAGACCCCCAGGCTTTAGGACCAGGAATGGGCACCACTGCTGTGTAATGCCAAACTACACTTCAATACATGAACCATCTTCATCAAGCATACTCAAAGGTCAAACCTGCAACAATAACTTTCCTTTAAAGATATCAGATCGTGTGCATAAATATCACACAGATGATAATTTAATCTGACCCATCCCCAGTTATCAAAAGTACAATAAATTCCTTCTTTTGCTGAGGATATTTCTGTCTGATGGCCGTTCTCTTCCAGCGTCAGATGACAACGGGTACTGAGGCAGGAACGGACTTCACTCCAAGTCAAATGTATTATGAATAATGAAGCGTGTGACCTCAAATTTGCTGCAGTGAAAAGCCAGGCCAGGAAGGCTGAGTGATGCTGTCAGTCTGAGAAGAGAAGAAAAAAATCTAACTTGAGAACAGATGGGAAGTACCATTCGCGTTTAATTAGCGGTCATTATTCTCAGCTGCGTTGGGCTACAGCCATGCACAAGTTGTTTCAGAGAACAAAATGACACTATATAACAGAAGTGAGTATAAAACAGGCAGGCAAGGTGAACTGCACTGCGACTCTCCAATGGCCTGAGCTTGCAGTTGTGTCAACATTTTTAAAAAAAATCCGACTTCTGCTCAATGCACTCTGCTCCGTGTGCCGTGCTACTCCCAATAACCCAACTAAAGGTTTTCCTAGAAGAAAAGCTTCACTAATTCAAACTAAACATTGCACCAGAGGATGCAGGGAGGACTGTGAAAGTAGGAAGGAGCTGATGATAGCAGGAGCACGCACATTTTAGGTGAAAGTGTTTGAGCTTGCCTTCTGAGAAGTGCATTGATCACCAACCACACCCTGCTCTCTCTCCCCCTCTTTCCTCTCCTCTCTAACTGGAAGCAGTGAAACAGACATAATGAATAATTAACTTCTAAATGCCTCCCGCTGCCCTGGTCCAAAATCATGGAACAAAGAACACGACTCCAACAATACAATATGTTCACAATCACGCTACTGATTCTCATAATCTGCAGCATTAATTCATCTCTTTTCTTAAAACAAATTTTGTTTTATTTCATCTTTTAATTTTTTTTAACAACCTAAATAGAAAAGGCACACGACGAAGGAAGTATGACTCATCAAAAGATGCCATCTCTGCCCTTGAAACATCTATCAGTGGAAGAAGTGCCAGTGAGAGATGGTGTCGGATAGAACTGGGACAACCCTGCTAGTTATGAGGCACCATGACGACCGACTGGGACGGCCCGGGATGCAGAGACTCAGAATGTTGTTTGTATCCAAACATAGATATGCAGATGCACCACATTAAATCTGGAACTGGGACAGGAGCGTCAGTGCTTTTCTTACCATCGTATCACCGTCACACAGTATGTAAACATATCCAACACCCAGATGGCATCGTGTGACTGTTGCATGTAGGTTGCATCAGAGCTCGGTGTTTATAAAGCCAAATATGGCCGCTTGTTGAAATAAATTTAGACTTTAAAAAGTTTATTAATACTTCTTTAGATCAACTATGATTGCTGTGCTAAGAACAAAAAGATAACAGTGAAGGTAAAACGACTGTTTAGTTGACCAATATAATCACACCCTGAGTCAGTACATTTTAAAGAAAAAAGCTTAAGTTGAATTCATGAAATCTTGTCCTTAAACATTCAAATGATCAGAAATAGGCATCAATATTGGGAAAGCATGCAACTGTGATATTGTTGAAAACTGTAACTTCAATATCTGCTACAATAAATGGACATGTTCTGTCATCACAACAAGCTCCGTGAGCTGGATGTGGATATGGAGGGGGTCTAAGTCACTGACAGATATTTATCAGAAGAATGCTGAATATGACTGAGATTTAATCAAATCCATTGAGATAAAGTCCTTTCTATCCCGATAATGGTACACTACATGATATAGTGCATTTTCTGTAAACTCTACTAATGAGTTTTCATCTGAAACAGTTTGCTAAGGCTAATGCTAGCTCACTTCTTCTATGTGTTTGGATCATCATGTATTACCTTGCAGTTTCTGACTTAGGACCCAAGAAAAACATCCTAAAATGTCCTAAATTATGGATGTTGTTTGGACGTTGTTGTTTTTTTTAACTTTAATTTTGTGTTTAATGGATGGAAGCCTGCAGTGGACCTCTTCTCCTCAGCTCACCGTAACATGTCCTCTACTGCCTCTGCCCTCCCCCACCTGTCTACTTCTTTCTCACACACAAACAGTCACTATAGGAGGCTGCAGCAACCATATGGTTGCTCATTCATTATGCATATCATCGTAAAATATGAAAAACATATAGAATGTTAAGAAAAGGTCAGTTGTAGACCCATATTTAGGATCAACCTCCTTGATTTGTTTGGCTAGAGCTAACCACTTCTGTTGAAGCTCTGAAGCTAACCATGCTGGTTGTTGCTGTTAGAATTTGTGCCATTTTGATTTTATCATCCAATTTATTTTGACATATAACACAGCTCTTCTTTGCAAAATGGACATTGTGAACATTGATATTGCAATAATGTTATATTATGTAGTCCTAAACAAAATAGTGGGTGGATGGAGTTAACAGACTTCTCAAACTGATTGCAATCTCCTGTTTCACCTAAAGTCAAAATCTCACTGAGCTGTAACTGTTAGTGACAAAAGGGAAATGGCATCTATGAGAGAGTTTCTAAAATGTCTTGAAATAATTTGCATTTGATTTCTATTTCTTTGAGTGAGCTACAGGGCCTCAGTCTTGTTCTGCGAGAATTATGAACTATTTCAAAAGTGTTCTAGACCAATCTTTAAACAAAAGTAAAACTTATCCCAAACCCTTCCAAGTTAAAATTTTCATACTTCTTTGGGAGGGCTTGGCAACTTACTGAGATTAAAAAAACAACAACAAAAAAACCCCAAACAAAACCTGATAATTCAGAAGAAAGGGACACATAAACTGCCATATGATTCAAAGAGCTTGACAAAACAGTGTATAAAATGAAGTTAGGGTGCAAACAAATTCAAATATATTTATGAACAACAGTGATTACATTTAAAAAAAAAAAAAAAACTGCACGGCATTCAAACATGTCACACAAATGTAACAATGGTTTGTGGTTTGGACATACCCAGAAGTGTCTGGATGCAATTCCACAGAAAAATTATGTATTTTCTTGCAATTATTTGTCTTCAACTAGTCACCAACAATTCCAGCTTAGTAAGATATTGGCTTTGAATTGTGTGTGCGTGTATTTCTTTAAAATAAAGAACCAATCAAAAATAGGATTGAAAATATAGATTATATGCATCACATACATTTAAATTTGAAATGCTTTGTGTAGAAACTTGATGGTAATCATATGGTACATCAAGAATTGGGCCAAATAATGGATCATCTAAAAAATGTAGCATCATGCCAACACTTTACAGGAAGTAATTACAAAGCATTTGGTAGAGTGGCTGATTGTGGTTATTCACAGGTGTCTACATAAGCATTTATAACCAGAGGAGTGCTCTAAAAGATCCATTAAACTGTGTAATACACTAAGTTAAGGGTGTCACATGAGTGGACACACAGTTGGTAACACTGCCCCTTCAGATACCCCATCCAGTCCGACGTCTCTGTTAGACATCCTGCCCAGGAAGGCAGCTGTAGTCATATGTGGGTGTGCGTTGATGTAGTTGTCCATAAGTAATGTAATGAAGGCCAAGGCTCCATTAGTACGCCCTTCCTGCAGAGTCTCATCATGCCACTCCCAGTGGAAAAGGAGCAGCAGACAACAAGGCAGGCAAAGCTGCAAAGGCATACAAGATTTGGAGACAGAGAGGCGGAAAAGAGCGAGATTTAAAATGTCAAAGGTTGTGTTGAAATCGGACCTCCTGGCACACCGGGACTGTAGTGTTGGGATCAGATTGGAGGACAGCAGGGTGAACAGGGAGCAGAAAGCGAGGGAGGGAGGTATTCTGCACAGAAATGGGAGATGGGCAGGAATAGCAGCCAAGATGACAAGGAGAAAACTGGGTTAAGTGTCAAAGCTCTGTTGTAAGGCAGGGAGGGGAACTAACGCTCTAAAGGGGAAAAGATGAATGGAAAGTAGGCAAGAAATAGTGAAGGGAATGTGGTGAAAGAGAAGACAAGAAATTAACTTCAAAGGAGAATATTTGTTACATACAGTGGAGTAGTCGTTTGTCTTGATTATCTCTAAGTCTGCCTTATTATGGACTCCCAACCTTTCTATACCTCCCTCTCACTAATTGAGATGGGCTATATTCTAGTCCTTAACCGATTTCAGCTAAATAAACCAATCAGAATTTACTGGAAACCTAATGCAACCCAAGAAAAATGGGTTGGCACATTCAGAAAGTTAGTGTAATTATTGTTCAGATGGCTAAAAGAGCAACAAATTTTGACATCAACCCAAAAAACCTTGGCATAAGCCAGTGATACACGACCTGTTCAGCAAAGAGAGATGTGGAAACATTCAGCTAGAAAGAGGCTATTTTTCTCCAAGACTACCACGCTGGAGACAGCTGGTATTTTTAGTCCTGCAAGCAAAATCCTCATGTCACGTGTCCTTTTGTCATTCTCTGTTTTTGTCTCCCACGTGTAGCGCAGTAATGAACTCTGTATATAACCTTTTACCCTCACATATCTATTTGTGCTGTACATCTGGCACAGTTTTTCGATGTTACTGAAGAAATTGTAGGTATACGTTTGTGGGTACTTATAGACTTACAGCCTAGTTTCTCATTTAACTAAAAATCATTTTGATTGCAACAGATTTTTTTTCTTCAAGGAAATTTTAGTATGAAAAACTCAACAAAGTAAAAGTCACTCCATCATTTTATAAAGTCACTGGGACATTGAAGAAGAGTTTTAGTTCTATTTCATGAACAAAAGCAAACCAAAACAAAGGACTGTACTTTTTGTTCCAAAACTCATTAAATTATTTGTATTACATTGTATTTGAATGGGATAGGCAACATGAATTTAAAATTTGATTCATGTTCTTTCCTGGTATTTGATGTGAAAGTAATAAAATGTGACGATGAAAATATTTATCACTGCATACAGTCTAGAGCAGGGTTCTCCAACATGTTGATCCTGATTGACCGATCGACCATGGACCCGTCCCCTTGACTAAGTGGGTAGATCGCGTAGACCTGCTCAATATAAAAGTAGCTCGCGAGGTGCAGAAGCTTGCAAATACAAAATAAAATGTAACTATTATTAAATAAGCCAATTCTGTTATGATCGGGGTAAATGCAGGATGAGGATGAAGGCAGGAACTGGCGAGGTGAGACTAAAAACAAACAGCTTTATTGCTCTCTGGAGAGAGCTCAGGGAGACACAGGACAAACAAGGCCAGGGAAACAACATGAGGAAGAGACAGGGAGTGACTGAATTAAACAGCATATATAGGGAGGGAGGTGATCAGGGAGATGAGACACACCTGTGGAGGATTAGTGTAGGACACAAGAGGAGGAACATGGAATACACAGGGGAAAAGACAGGCAAGACTGAACACAGAGGAGGCAGGACATGAGAGTACCCCCTCAAAGGTGGCTCCCAGACCCCAAAAGGGGACACCGGAGCTGGACTTAGAGACATTAGAGCTGGACTCTGAAGCTGGACTTGGTGATTCTGGAGCTGGGTGTGGAGCATCCACTTGGCCCCCCTCGGAGATTGGCATTGGAACCGGGTGTGGAGCATCCTCTTGGACCCCCATGAAGATTGACTCAGGAGATGAAGTCCTCTGAGGCTGCAGCAGCACAGGAGGTTCCAGGGGCTGTAGAAGGTCACTTTACCTCCTGGTTGAAGTCCTCCGCTGGGTCCATGGTGGTCGGTTCCTTCTGTCATGGTCGGGGTAAATGCAGGACCCAAGTGCAGGAGGATGGAGGCAGGAAGCGGCGAGGTGAGACTAAAAACAGCTTTATTGCTGGCTGAACAGAGCTCAGGGAGACACAGGACAAACAAGGCCAGGGATACAACATGAGGAACCGACAGGGAGTGACTGAACTAAACAGTATATATAGAGAGGGAGGTGATCAGGGAGATGAGACACACCTGTGGAGGATTAGTGCAAGACACAGGAGGAGGAACGTGGAAAACAGAGGGGATCAGACAGGAAAGAATGAACACAAAGGGGGATGGGACATGAGAAATTTACTACACAAAATAAATTTAGGTAGCTTAACAATACACAACATAGATACCAATCAGCCACATTTGATACAAAAACACTGATTCAACATGTATTCATGATCTCATGGCACAGACGATTCACACAAATATACAATAATGCTGTAAGAGACTTTAAATTTAAATACTAGTTCTGTGAAAATGATCACTTAATTAAAGTTTATTGTAACTATTATAGGATGACCAATTCTTATCATGAAAATGAAATTTATCAAGAAATAACAAGCGATAATACCCATCCCTACTGAGCCCAACAGCATGACTGTGTCCAGAAACTTTATGTCTAACAGCTTGAGATAAACCACACTGTCAATCTGTGTTGAGTAACAACCAGTGTTTGGAGTAACGCGTTATTAAGTAACGCGTTATTAAGTAACGCGTTACAGTAACTACGTTACTATTGCGGTAACAAACACGGTAACGCGTTAGTCTCCCAAACTCAGGAACGCGTTCCTCGTTACTGGGCTTTTTTTAGACTCGTTATTCGTTACTTTGCGTCAGGCGGGCCCGGCGCCAGCGGGAAGAAACGGAGGAGGCGTGTGACCTTATAATGGGGGAGCAGCCGGTCGCGAGTCGCACCCTGCTCACCTGTGAGCGCTCCTCACGCTGCAACGCAGCGGGAGCCGAGGAGGACACCGCTGCGACTCCCGCTGGCGGCGTCTGTTGGACCCAACAATGGTTCGATTGTCTGTCCGGCGGAAACTCCAGAGGCTGAGATCCCTCCTGTCCTGTCGAGGTGAGGCGGCTGCGGGCTACAGCTCTGATGGTCCGGCTCAGGTGGATCAGCTTCACGCCCCGTTCTCCTCAGACCTCTGCACCTGTTCCGATCCCGCCGGATGGTGAGTGGACTCAGATAGGAGCGAGAGACCCAGAAACCGGGTCTTCACCTGAACACCGGGCCGATCTGGTTCATCTGCTCCTCCTGGTCTGAGGTGGCCCGGGTCGGAACTCTAACCGCCCGTGGTTCCCGGAGGCCGGAGTCACCTCCGCCTCATCTGGAGCTCTCTAATCGCTTCTCATCTTTATCAAGTTTCGAACTTTCCATCTGCTACAACGAGACGGCAGACCGCCTGCAGCTGGTGACGCTGAGCTGCGTACTGGACCTGGTCTCATCCTCCAGGCCCACGCTGCGCCATCCGAACACAGCAGGTGGCTCGTTAGAGTTGGAGTTTTAGCAGCTCCTGTATGTCGTTGTACGTTTTTGGACCGTGAGAAGGTGAAAACCACTGGATTTAACAAAAACTGAGATGAAAGAGTTGGAGTTCGTCGTTGCTTGTCGGTTTTTTGGACGTAGCTGTGCTGCTGGTTCTGAAAAACCGTGTCAGCTCTGTTCTGATAGCAGCCTGTGGTCAAAGCTGAGAGTAAACTAAGATCTCCTTCTGAGGAGACTGAACTCATCAGTCATGACAAAACAGCAGCTCTACTGAATAAAGGTAGGATGGATCAACATTAAATATATAAGTTGGTTTAAGAACCATCCTGTTGTTTTGATTGAACGTTTTTGTTACAAAAATCTTAGTTTGATGCAACTTGAAATGAGTTAAGAGTGATAACTGTTGAAGTTCTGGTCTATTTGATACCGGGCTGTCAGAAAGAGAGAATAAAAAAGTAACTGATGTATTGATCGCCTCTGAAAGATCCACCAGTAATTTACATGAAGTCCTCAGCATCAATAAATCACAGTCAATTTAGGTGCAGTTTATAATATGTAATTGTTTTAATTATAACATAGTTACTTTCCCTAGTAACTAGTTACTTTGAAAGTAACGAGTAACTTAAAGTAACTGAGTTACTTTTGAAAGAAGTAACTAGTAATGTAACTAAGTTACTATTTTAAAGTAACTTACCCAACACTGGTAACAACCATGACATACTGGCTGCACACATTACCTTACAGACACAGCTTGTTCAGTGTTGAGTCACGTGGCTTGTTGTACATGTGCAATATAACTAGCTTCATGCTGGGGTTATTTGCACATTAATCAATTCTATGCAGTCAAACATAAAATCCACAGAAAAAATCATGACGCAAAATGAAAACTGATGTCAACTGAACCTGTAAACAAGCCTAACCCTGAAGTCCACATCAAGTAAAAAAAAAAGCTAGGAAATGTTTTCTTCGTTGCTTTTTTCATTCATTTGTGGCAATGATTATATAATAGTAAAATGCAAGGTAACAATGTTTAACATTGTATAAATGTTTTTTTATAAGAAGTGCATAAATATAGATTAAATGTGCTCTACTACATCTCCAAGTATAAACTTTTACTATTTCAAACTGGGAATAGACTTTTAGACCAGACAGTCCCATAATATTTTGTTTAAAATTATAATTTTTTTTGAATCTTTGAACTTTGTTTTCCAATCACTGGCATATCAATGACTAATTCTAATGACTCATTCTACCTTTATTTACTATTAGGCCATACAAGTTGAGACCTTACACCAGGGGTGGGGAATCCTGATCCTCAAGGGCCACAGTCCTGCATGTTTTAGAGGTATCCTCTCTTCAACACACCTGATTTAAATGTTGAATTACCTCATCAGTGTGCCTTCAAGGCAACCAAAAAGCTCCTAATTACCCACTAATTTAGATCAGGTGTGTTGAAGAGAAGAAACTACCAAAATATGCAGGACTATGTGGCTCTCAAGGATGAGGATTCCCCACCCCGCCTTACACAGTTTTTTAAAACTCAAATGAAACCATAAAAAAGTGTATAAAATAAGTCTCCAGTTAATGACATAATCACTAGTTATCACTAGATCGACACCCAAACACCAGTAGGATAGTTCAGTTATGATCAAATAAAAAAATATATAATCCATATATTTTTAAGGCCCCACCCAGTGAGAACAGCCAAAAGTGTAGTGTGTAGCACTAAAGTCCATTACTGAAATCATATTAGCTTCTGAGAGTGAGACAGGAAACAAACTCACCTACATTCAACTTAAACACGCACTTGTTACAAAATCAATGGAAAGACATTTTTATTAGTCCAGTTTATCAACTGAGATCAATACATTTGTAACACATGCAAGGTAAAATAATACAAAGCAGCTTTTAAAGTCACACATTTACTGCATGATCTTGACAACACAAGCCTAACAGCAGCCACACACACGCACACACCGTTAAATGCATCACGCTGAAACAAAATAACACATGCGTGCACAATTTATGTGCAATATGTGCGAGAAACAGCAATGTTTCACACAAAGATGATAGAAAATCTAATTTAGGCTCAAAACCTACCCTTTAAGCGTGTTAATATTTAGATAAAACGACAAATGATGCAAATCTTTCTAAGTTAGAAGCAGAAATTCTCAGCCCAGAATAACAGGTTGATGTCTGCACAGCTCCAGAGATGTAGTAGTAGTAAACATTCCTGACTGGAACCTGTCATGAAAGGGTCCCTGCAGATGTGGTGGTGTTTATTTGGATGTCAGCTGGCTCAGTTGACCTATTTGAGTTGTTTTTTTTAAAACACTTCTCTCATCAGGTTACTTTAAATCAACACATGTGGACATGCACTCTCTTTTAGTATCTAATTTACTGAACAACGCGGATGTGTTGAAGTGCGGCAACGCCTTTGAGTGGTAGGGCTCTGCGCTCAGCATCAGCAGCGGTTCGAAGCGCTCGTTAAACGACTGACTGGGCCGGGCTGCGGACAGACAGACACCCACCTGCCGTATGCGGTTCTGGTGCAGCGGTGGTGGAGGTCCACCCTCGGGGGACGTGTTGCTCGAGGAGGCCTTTTTCGAATCGCGGTCGGAGCCGCCGCCCCTGGAGCGACTTTCTTCGGGACTACTTGACATTCCGTCTTGGGGCTGACAGCCGCTGAAAACGGCGCAGTCAGGGTCTTCCTGTCGGTGCAAGGTGGGTTTGTGTGCGGGCCTCAGACTCCACGGGGCTCGGCGGGGCCCGGGACCATTCTGCGTCCTCCGGTCTGTTTTTTATTAAATGTGAGGGAGGCTAGCGCAGAGACTGCTCCGGACTGTGAAGAGAAAAACGAGCGCTCCTGTTGGAGGATGCTCCTGGTGTGCAGCTGTAGCCTGCGCGTGGATGTGTATGGGCACGTGAACGCGCTTCCTTCAGATGCGCTTTCCCGAAACTCCGCAGGATCCGCGTTGCCTTCACTTACAATCGGACATCTTATGAACGCTGCTTCCTCCGTAAAAAATAATCTGGAAAACTAGAAAACTCTTTGCGTTACGTTTCTGAACCGGTTTACAATTTTGAACTTATTATTATGAACAAAAAATATTTTACTTTGTTTTACTTTTTTTTTTTAAATATTTATTTCAAACATCTTAAAAAAATATAAAAGATGAAAACATTTCATATTCCATGCCCTTCTAACTCGTTCAAAAATTAGTAGTTTTTTCCACCAACAATATTAAAGTCTCAAAATCTAATGTAACTATAAACAGAAAAACAGAGAAATACCTCATATTACAGATCAATTATGCCCTGGATTAATCAGCAGGTATTCATGTTTATATTTAGTTAAAATGTGTATTGTTTATATTCCTTTAAACTGATCTCTGTTTGTGCTTTGACCAAGTTAGACCATTTAAAGATTACTGCATTCACAGTAAAATAAATTCTGCTTTTTCTTGTGTAACTTGAACGCACCAATGTTTTCACGTATTCCCTTTTTTGTTTTCAGTGTTTACATAGGTTTTATAGAGTTCAAGAATATTTGGTTTTGTCTACAATGACCCATAATTTGATAAAATAATACAAC
Organism: Callopanchax toddi; assembly: GCA_006937965.1. Taxonomy (NCBI): domain Eukaryota; kingdom Metazoa; phylum Chordata; class Actinopteri; order Cyprinodontiformes; family Nothobranchiidae; genus Callopanchax; species Callopanchax toddi. The sequence continues at coordinate 253,843 of SSNR01000305.1, forward strand.
TATTTTTTACATATCATTGTAACCCAAGTAAATTGAGTTGAACATAATGTAATCCTTCTCCTGCCTCTGGCCCCATCTTGGCCTGGGTCTCTTCTCTACTGTATAAATTCAATGAAGGCTGACAGCTAAATCAATAACAATATATTGGAGACAAAATTACAAGACTTTAGAAGGGGAGTGATATTTAAAGAAAGAGAACAACTTATTAAAATGTTGCAAAAATGTCAAACCTTATTGTCTGGTCTTCAAAGTATCTATGCTTTCATTTATTGAGGGAAGAACAAGTTTACTTTACAAGTAGCTAATTAAGGAGAAAGCACTGATTATTCAAATCATTATACACAATGACTGCTGAACAATACAGGCAGAAAGTCAGTCAAATGCAAATAAAATACAAAAAAGTCAAAAATATAAAAATGTTTTATTACACATCCAACCTTTACAAACAACCACTGAAATGGTTTCATAAGTGACAGCAGCAACAAAACCACCAAAACATGAACAAAAACAACAGAAATCAAGGACACATGGTGGGAAAGCTTATTAGAACCAGAATGAAAACTTCTTATGGACTACGTAAGTCTTTTTCATTTTTAATGTGCAGAGAGTTGGTCCAGGTTGTCATGGCCGCGACAGGAGAGGTGGGCCTCCAAAACGTCACCAAACAAACTTCTTTTCAGCAAACTGTAGGCCATGGGCAGAAGCTGCTTGATAACCTTGTGAAAGTACTGGAAAAGAGAGAGGAAACCAAAGATTACATAATCTTACAACATAACAATTATCTTGGATATCTAGTGCTTTAGTAGCACCCACTTTCTAAATTTCAAGTATGAGAAGTGATATTCTACTGCAGGTTTATGTATCTGCAATATTTTACTGATAAAACATACAAATGAGAGTAAAAATGATTTGTGCCACAGGTTATTCATCTATTTTAAAGACTCACATGGGATCCATAACAGAAGAGATCTATTCCTAATTCATAACCCATTCCATAGTCGCACTCGTCGTTAGCGAACTGAACAAACGTGATCATCTCCTGGATCGGTCCAAAAGCTTTGACACGCTCTTCATCATTCTTCGCTTCGGCAATGGCTTTACAGATCTTTTTGAGACCAGCTATAGAAGGAAATACATATTTTTAATAGAGTTCACATAAACGAAACAAGTTGAAAAATGACTCATGTAAAAAACCAGCAGATGTTTGAGCCCACCGTCTGTTTCTGGTAGATCTCTGTATCCTACATCGTTCTTGTCGACAGGCACAATGATACCAGCACCGTGGAACGTCTTGGTGACCACCTACAGAGCGACAAAGGTTTTTAGGTTTTTTTATAACAAGAGCCAAAAAATTCATAGCAGAATAAGCTTTAATACTGCTTTCTTCATCTAAGAAATAGTATTAAGCTTCTTGTGTCAGAAGTGGAATTAGGGGTGATTTTTCATGCTTTTACTTCATCTCATCTTGATTTTTGCAACAGCTTTTTTACTTGTTTGAAAAAGAAAGATCTTGACTGCCCCCAGTCAGTTCAGAATGCTGATGCAAGGCTCTCATCTCTGACTTTGTAGAAGCCTACAATCCATCTTGTAGTCTGTGATCTACCAGTCATAGGCTGTTAATGGTTCCACAAACACATTTTAAGACCAGAGGGGTTAAATCTTTTAAAGTGGTGACCCCCAGATTGTGGAATACTCACTTATTCAGACTAGCATTTAACTAGTTTTATGCTGCATGATGTTTTATGTTCTTATAATTTATCTAATGTTTTTATCTTCTGTGTGTGGGTTGGTTTTACTGTGAAGTACTTTATGGTTTTTGACCTATGAAAGTTGCCTTATAAAAAAAGTTACTTGCTCAATACATGCTGTATAAGGGGTAAGGTAAGGGTAGGGCTGGAAATGAAAAACATTGTAGAAATAAGATTACAACCACTTGTTTATAAAAACAACACAATGTTGGTGCTATTTAATATTCTTTCTGCTTTTCTTTTTTAAAAATGGGACATAAACAACATGAGGACTTACCTAAATATTTTAGTTTAGAACTTTAAAAAGACGCAAGGTCAAGCAGATAATAAAATGAAACTATTACATCCATTTTAAAACTATAATCACCTTCTTTACTTTAAAAAAGTTGCATATTTATATGCAGATTTATCAGCTGTTAAAAGACAATATTTGCAGACCTGTTGAAGGTGTTTGACAGGAAACATGGTCACAACAAGAAAGCTGTCGAATTAAACTGTGAATATTATTTAAAATGTCTTCATATACGTAGGAAGGCCTAGATAAAATAGCTAAAGATTTCAGTTGTTTCCAGTAAGCTGTTTTATTTTATTGATCCAGGTAGACCAAGAAAGATCTGTAAACATTAAGATTAAAAAAATTAAAAAAAAAACCCCTAAAGGCAACAGACCCCAAAACACAATAAAATAGATGAAAAACCAAATGGAAACCTGAGTCAGTGTCTGTCAGTAAACAGTAAAAGACAGGCTGAAGGAAATAAGATTAAAATTCAGAAAAAAACAACCAATAATTACCACATAAATTAAAGACAACAAGGTTACAGTGGTTTAAACAGAAGCAGTCAGTCGACTAGATGGATGTTTAACAAAGAGTCATCAATCTGTAATGGGCAAAAAGATACTATGGGTTTTTAGTGCAGGTTTAATGTAGAATTAAAAATAAGGACATCATTGAGAAGTAATTTCCCTGAAAAATGTTTCAGTTCCATCAGTTGAAAGAAGAGGTAAATGAGTTTAGGAGGAAACAGGGCAGATCTTAATTGGACAGAGTACGCACAAAGAAACCATCAAATAAGTAGATGTTCGGGCATAAAGCAACATACAAACATAGAATAAAGAAGTCTGATATTAACCTTGACAGACATCTTGACCTAATTGTGTGTGGAGGTTACCTTCTTGTCTCGCTGCTTCATATTTTTGGTCTTCTGCTCTAAAGAAAAGCCTAAAGTCTCAGCCTTCTCGCTCAGTTTGGCCTCCAAACTTTCCAAAGCTTCTCCTCCTGCTCTTTTACTGCTCCTCTCCTTCTTCATCCTCAGCAGATACAGGCTGATGGAGGAGAAATGACAGGGACCAACAGCAGGTATGAAGTAACAAAAACCAAAAGTAGAGAAGAAGAAACATGTCTAGAAGTGCAGGTACTAAGATTTAAAATAACCTGTAAAAGGGTGTTTTTAATCTTTTATGATCAGTCCATTCAAATATTAGCTGACTTTGATGAGAAAAAATAAAAAAAATATTTTCTATAATACAATAAATAAAATGGTTGTTAAAACTCACTAAACAGCTGCAAAGATGTTCTCCCCCATCTGCGTTATAGTGCAGCCCTTCTTCGCTTCATTTTCCCCAACAAAAGAAGGGAGGGAGTCATGAGTATCTCTGGAAGATTTCATTAAAAAAACAAACTCATGATTGGTTTCAGATTTTTATACTGTTATCCATTGTTTTGGCTAAAACACTGATAAGTGTAAAGCTACCTGTAGTAGCCCATGTGATGCTGGGTGTCCTCGCTCCCCTTCAGTATAGTCTGAAACTCTGGGGGGTCGTAGAAGTACCTCCAGTGAAGGTGGAAGTTAGGCTGAGGATTCTTGGAGGTTCTGTGAGCACCTGCCAGAACATCAAATGGACCAACCAGCTCCAAACCCAGTGTGTCTTTCAGGGCTCCTATAGGTTGACACAGATAAAATCAGCACACAAACATGACAGTCACATGAAAATTAATCTTGGTTTTGATTTTAAATTGTCATTCAACATATTTTTAAACTGTTACACCAAAATAAAATATAAAAACCCAACGATGCTCAAAAAATATTGGAGCCCATCTCCAAACAGCCTATAGTTGTTGTAGCATCAGATAGAGCGACGACATCTAGACTCCTTTATTATATATATATATTATATTTATCTTCAGCTTCTTTTGGCTTGCAGGTTAGTTAGTAGATAAACTGTAATCCCTCCAATGAGTCGTTCTTCATGGACAATGTTAACACAGTTAGACTGATCAAGTGTTAGCTCAGCTCCAATAGAGTTCAAATCACAGCTGTCCTATTGTTTCTGCATCAGGTATGCTGGTTAAATTACCCATGTTTTTGCACCGACTGAGACACTCAATGCACTTAGCTTAGCATTTGAAATGAAGGTTTCTCTTAGATCACCAAAATAATAATACATTTGTTTTAATCTTTAACTAGTTATTACCAATTTATACCTGTATTTAAATTAAAACAACAGCGCTGTTAACAACACCATGAACTCTGTAGTGAATGACAACCAGAACATACCAGAGGGATTATCAGGACTAAGATCCTTGCAGAAATCCCAGAAGTGGTACAAATCTTCTGGCATTTGTAAACTGTACAGCTGCACCAGCTCATCGCGCTGCTCTGAAGTCACTTCTGACAGTGGCACAGGTTTGGATTCATCCACCCGGGCTCTCTTCCCTTCTGCACTGGTTGAATCAGACTCCTACGGAAACAATTAAAATATAACACATGTTTCCAGATTAGTTTGTGCATCGAGGTAACTAATGCTCTTTACTTCTAACGTTATTGTTGCTATTACTGTGATAAAAATAAATGTTACACCTTGCTGGACATTATGACCTCCATAAAGTCAGAAGTTATTAATGTTTACAACCAATTTTATTACATAAGTGCATCAGTGAGTGTACTGTTGCCAGTAGATTATAAGGACCGACCTCATACACTTAAAGCGTTTTGTAAAAACTAAATACCCCATAATAATACTAGCTAAACAAAATTAGCAATAGCAAACAATTTGATCTTGATTCAATAGATGCAATTAAAAATTCACGTTAGATAAAAACATCCACCAGTTATTATGCAGCTGGGCAAGCGAGAGTTTACCTCATCTATCATAATACGCCACAAAAGTGAACGAATGTGTGGCAGAGAAGTAAAGCACAGATAAAATGCGACTGTTTTGCGGCGAAGATGCTGCCATGTTGTCGTCTTGAGCTGCTGCTCAATCAGCTCGAACAGTTCAGCCCATTTCATTTCACTGATGTTCCTTACGAGTCCTAAAAGTCAAACAGAATACTGCTTCCGGCCTGGTGTATCCAACATATAAATGGACATATATTCGGCCCACGAAAGCCGTTAAAAGAAGTAGAAATTACCTGAGTAGCTTTGGGTTTTCTTTTTGCGCGCCCTGTCATGTTCTTCCTCTCGTCTCTCCGTCGTTCTCTTCTTCTGCAGGTTAAACGCGGCAGAAGCTGCGTTGTGTTGATGCGCATTAGCGCCCCCTAAAGGTTAGATAATTTAAACACTTTTACGTCCAAATGATAAACAATCCCATTGATTTATGTGTTGGATAAACAAATCCACGAATCATTACCTTATTCTACAGCTATATGATATCGTATTAAAATGCACATAATTCAGCATAGTATAGGTGAAATCACGTGATTACAAATGACTATAGATGTTAAAATGCATGCTGATTTATCTTCTATTGCTGATTGTATTTGTGTAAACTGAAATTCCTTTGACTGTATCTTTTAAATGTTTATTTCACAGTACTGCTTGACCCTCTATATGTGGTGTTGTATTTTAATATACATGTTACGTTTTTCTTTTTCATGTATTCCTCTAAAGAAAACAAAAATAAAAACTAAATTTTAAAGTATATTTTAATAATGAAAAGTCAGCCAGTGATGGAAATAAATTCACATTTTTTAACGTTTATTTTATATTGGCTCCTTTTTAAAAAATTTTTATTAAGACATTAAAAAATGAATGCAGGCTGATTTTTAAAGCGTGGCCAGTTCCACTTCACCCAGGTCTACATTGAATGTCTCCCTCTGGTGGTCGCCTTCGCTCCTCACCTCCTGCAGTGGGTGGAGCGACCAGTGACAGCTGCGTTGTGATAGGCTGCTGCTAGAGGAGGCTGCCATGACACAGTGGATGCTGCACAGAATCACATCTTCAGCATCAGCAGCCATCACTCCTCCATCCTCCTCCTCGCTATTCCCTCTCTGCCTTTCTCTCTTTTCCTCCTCCTTTTTGCCTCTCCTCCTTGTACCACCACCCTTACTCTGTCTTTTTTCTATTTTTTTCTCCCCTCCCTTCGACGGACACACACACACACACACACACACACACACACACACACACACACACACACCGAGGCCCTGCTCGAGCACTGCAGCAGAAGGACGTGTACAAACACCAGCATCAGGATCAGCAGCAGCGGGCAGACTGGTAGGTGAGCTGAGGCCTGTCCACCCCCCCACCTTCCTGCAGCACAGGCAAGACAGCACGTTCTCCTCTGATCTCCATCAAGGACTATCTGAGAAGTGTGTGTGTGTGTGTTTGTGTGTGTGAAAGACAGAGGGCAGGGAGGACTACCACACCCTGAGATCATTTACTTCCCCTGACATAGCTTTGTATAATAAATGTTGTATGTTTTTATAGCTGTTCTTGTTTCTGAATGCATGCATTTATCCACAGAAGGATCCATCTTCTGTGTTTCTGCTCATGATGTTTGTGTCCTTGTTTCCACTCCACAGTGCAGGAATGTATTCCAGGCCTTCCTAACTCATGTGTCTTTGCTAGCAACAGAACTGAATATGTAACCATTTGGCAACTAACAACATCCTTCATGTTTCCCTTTCAAAACTCTCTTCATCATCAGGCTCCCCATCCCTCTCCTCCACCTTCCTGATTCAATCCGTTTTCTCTCTCTCCTCCCTATTCCTTCTTCCTCGCACCACTTCTCCTTTTTCCTGCCGGCTGGTTTCCCAGGATGCCTTGCTTCAGGCTGCTCCGGTAGGCCCCAGCAGCATGGGCGGAGTCTGGGTGGGAAGAGAAATCACAGATTGGACCCTTCCCCTCAGGACGGGCGCGGTGGCGGGTCACCCTCCCTCAGCTTCAGATGGGCGAGGACGCTGAGAGCCCCAAAATCAACCACACCTTCCTGCGAGACTACGTCACTGAAGGTGAGTCAGGCCTAGCACTGATTGCATGGGATCATGTCAGTTTTAGATTTTATTCTGATCTATGGTCAGAAAACTCATTATAGGATCTGAAATGTTAGCCTAAATTCTCAGGCTTAAAAAGAGAAACACAGGCGTTTGAGGTGTTTGAAGCAGAAATAAGATCAGGTGTTATTATGATCCTGTATTTCTTTTTTATGTCAATTTGTAAGAACCTTTTTATTTGTTCTGTTCCTTCTATTATATGATTTCTATTTTAATCTATATTTGTCTCAGGTTCAAAAAAACCTTCTTTGGGGACAATTCACTCCTGATTTGAGGAACTTTCTCAGTTCAGACAGAAACAAGTGGAGTACCAAGCTTTTAAAATATGGAAAGAGCTTCATTAAAGCACGCCAGTTCACAAAGCTCTCCTCGTCGTTCCTTCCAGAAGGTCACTGGGGTCTTTGTTGTCCTGTCCAAATGGAATATATTTAGATAATATGAAGGTGTTTTTTGAAACTTTTTATTGTCATTCAGGTCTTGTTTTTATGTTCTTTATACATTTTGTTGTGAAGCACTTTGGTTTAAGTTGTATTTTTAACCTTTTATAAATAACATGGACTTAAACATCTGACAAAAATAGCTTTTTTTTTACTCCTCTTTTAATTCATAAATCATCACTGTCAAAAATATGAACATTGCTGCCTTCAAAAGAGAGCTCCTCAGGTGAGACGCAAAACATGATCATGTTAGTTAGTGTCCTTTTTCCTTTCCTGGATAACCGAGAACCTTCACCAGCCACATTTTAGTGTTTTATTCCAACCTTCATCCTGCCTAATTGCCTCCCATTTTCTTGTCTTCCTCTCAGCCGATGTCATCTCTACAGTGGAGTTTAACCAGACAGGGGACCTGCTGGCCACGGGGGATAAAGGTGGCCGAGTGGTCATCTTCCAAAGAGAGACTGAGGTCAGGTTATCTTATGATGATCAGAACTTCCTCTGCCCATCTCGGTCTTTATGTAAAAGAACACAGAGAGAGTGATTCCTAAGTCATGTTGCCTTGTCCTCCTTTAGTCTAAAGGTGAGTTGGAGGAGTCAGGGGAGACGGGGGACTCAGGGGAGTACAATGTCTACAGCACATTTCAGAGCCACGAGCCAGACTTTGACTACCTGAAGAGTCTGGAGATTGAAGAGAAAATCAACAAGATCAGATGGCTGCCGCAGCAGAACGCTGCTCATTTTCTGCTCTCCACCAATGGTGAGGAACAGCTCAACCTCTACAGAAGGTCCTATTGAATTTCAGAAGGAATCATTAGCAAGCCACATTGGGAAAGGGCACTAGATCATTTACAAACTTTAGTAGCACCTTGTCCCATCGCCTCACATTATGGTTATTTTAATGTTTCTTTATAAAATAACATCTAGTTTGAGCATCACTTGTTGGTAAATTGTTGACACTATCCTAAAAAGTGACAAATAGAATCTCTGCCTTTAAATATACTCCCAACTTAAACATAGATTAAATTTCAAAGAAGTATAACTCTTTTTTTTAAAGTTTGTTTATAACACAATTTCTAACAATTACTAAGCAAAACTCAAGATATGGACTTGCTTAAATTTGTCAAGGAAAATGTCTGTGATGCAAAAAAAAAAAAAATGTTCTTATGTGGTTTTGCTGATTTTTCTCTCAGATAAGACCATCAAACTGTGGAAGGTGAGTGAGAGAGACAAGAGACCAGAAGGATACAACCTGAAAGATGAGGAGGGACGACCCAAGGACGTTTCTACCATCACATCTCTGAGGGTACGACAACACACACACACACACACACACACACACACACACACACACACACACACACACACACACACACACACACACACACACACACACACACACACACACACACACACACACACACATGCACACAAAAAAACATTTTAGTTCAGTCAACCATATATCAAGTGTCATTCAAACAGCCAACAAGTCGTTTGCTCTTCATGCATTAACTCTGCTCCGATTGGGATCATTTACTCTCATGCCCTCTGCTTCTACACTTTCTTTTGTTTCTGTCATTTCCAAACTGCTGATAAAGTTCCAATCTTTCTCATCTGTTTTTGTTTTTCAATCTCAAGGTGCCAGTGCTGAGACCAACAGATCTGATGGTTGAGGTTCGTCCCAGGCGGGTGTTCTCAAACGGTCATACCTACCACGTCAATTCCATCTCAGTCAACAGCGACGGGGAAACCTACCTGTCAGCTGATGACCTCCGCATCAACATGTGGCACCTTGACATCACAGATCGTAGCTTCAGTATCCTTTGAGAACACACTGGTTATTTTAACATCCATCCCAATGATACAAAGTGTCGGTTTCCATTGAAGTTTTAATTGTTCTAAAAGTGAAATTTCAAAAACTGCACAAAAAAGATGATGACATGAAGATAATAAGAAACCCAAAAATCTGCTTACTTTATCAGTAAACTTTATTAAGCAAATTTCTGAGTTTAAGTTTGTTCAATTTATTTTTCTATTAAAAATAAATACTCATAACCTTGTTTATAACATGATTGCATTTTAATTGGAGGAAAATATCAAATGCAAAAACAAAAAGGGATATTGTTTATACATGTAGCATTAAATTCATGGAAAACTTTCACTCAGACAACTTCCCACATCTTAAAATAAATAAAGTCTTCCATAGATATCATGAGATGGAGTGGTTTAACACAAAATGTCAGAGGAACTGAGACAAACAGAAACATAAATAAAAACAGGAGCGCATCATGAGAACAAGATGGTCTGACAGACAATGAGAATCTAGGGAGTATAGATGCAGGGAGGGTTGATTAATGAGTGAAAACAGCTGGAAAATGGGTGATAGATGATGAAACACATGGAGGAACAGGAAACTAATACAGTGGTTAAGAGTAACTTTGAATCAAAAAACTCAAATTCAAACATCTAACACAAAGATATGCACATGTATGATGCAATGCATCATGTGACGTAATAAATTAATAATTATAACTTCTGCTGTGCATTTTTTGTAAATTAACCCACTGTTTTTCCTGCCACTGGCTGCACATCATTTCAATTCACCGTAGATCCTTGTTGACCTGCAGGAACCAGTCTGTTTTTATGTCTCGATTAGATCCTGTGAGCTGTCCCTGAGTACAGGCTGGGGCATGTTGCACCAGCTGCTTTTGGTGTTTTCCAATTTAAATGGAAGCTGACCTAGAAAATCAGAGGCATCTATGTAAGACTAGTTTGAATAATTCACTGAGTGGTACACTTTCTCCTGAACCACACAGGACTGCTGAACACAAATAGAACAAAGTGAGACACAGAGTGCATCCAACTCAGGGGTTGTTTGGGGAGCATTCTGCTTATAATTTGGGATTATCATTTTTTTTAAATCCTGTATATTCCCCTGAAAAGAAGGAAAAATTAAAAAGCATGTGACAAAAGGTGAATATCACACCTGTGTTTTGCGTTCCTTGATTGGACCTCCTTTACAGATATTGTAGACATCAAACCCGCCAACATGGAGGACCTGACGGAGGTGATAACAGCAGCGGAGTTTCACCCTCAGCACTGCCACCTGTTTGTGTACAGCAGCAGCAAGGGAACCCTGCGTCTCTGTGACATGAGAGCCTCGGCTCTCTGTGACAGACACACCAAACGTGAGTGTGTTGTTGCACCAGAGTGAAAACAAATCAGTCTTAAAATCCACAAGTTGGCAAACGATTCTTACTGCTCTGTGCTTAATTAGTTTTTGAGGAGCCTGAAGATCCAGGGAACCGTTCCTTCTTCTCAGAGATTATTTCCTCTGTGTCGGACGTCAAGTTCAGCCACAGCGGACGCTACCTGCTGACAAGAGATTACCTGACAGCCAAAGTGTGGGACCTGAATATGGATAAAGGTCCAGTGGAAACATACCAAGTAAGACAACAGACTGAGAGCCATTTCTAGTTTGCAATGACTGAAAATTTTAGGATATGCTCCTTTGTGTAAAGGCAAAAACAATTTTCTTGGGGAAAAAAATCATTAGCAGCCCCCATTTTCTTGATTTGATCTTATTTCTTTCATCTCTTGATGACCACTTTGATAAAGTAGCATCCTTATCTCTCTATATAGATATACATATAGTGATGTGTTTTGAAAAAATGCATCCCGTATTTGAATGTAGTTGCAAGTTTTGTATAATAGACCAAAGAGAAAAACTGTCACAAAAAAGAGGAGCTGAAGATGGAGCCAGAATATGTGCAGCTTGTTGATGAAGATGTGGAATCAGAAACTAACAACTGTTTCCATTGTCCTCAGGTCCACGAATATCTGAGGAGTAAGCTGTGTGCCCTCTATGAGAACGACTGCATCTTTGACAAGTTTGAGTGTGTCTGGAACAGCTCTGACAGGTAACTGGAGGTAGAAAACTAATCAGAAACAAGCAGTGAAACATAGTTGGAGATTTGACAGATTTCTTCTGTTTTTTGCTTTTTTGTCACATTGGAATTTTCAGATCAGCAAAAAAAAATAAAAATAAAAAAAATTCAGTACCAGAACCTGAGTAAATAGAAAATGTAATTTTCAAATGACTGAAAAAATAATATCCAAACCAACCTGGGTCATTATGAAAAAGGATTTGTCTCTGAACTGAAGTGATTTTAACACTTTTGGCAGCAACAACTACAATCCAGTGTTTGTGATAATGAGCCTCTCATGTTGCTGTGAGGAAATTCTGCTCCACTCTTCTTTGCAGAGTTGTTTTAATTCAGCCACATTGGAGCGTTATCCAGCGTGAATGACATGTTTAAGGTCAAAGGTCAGACTTTTTCCTGTCTCAGACATTTTCTGGTAGTCAGCAGAATTCTTGGTTCCATCAGTTACAGCCACTGGTCCAGGTCCTGAAGCAGCCCCAGACCATCACACTACCACCACCATGTCTGACTGTTGGTATCATGATGTTTTTCTGAAATAGAGCATTAGTTTGACTCTAGATGGAACGGGACACATACCTTCCTAAATCTTCCACCTTTTGTTTGTTAATTCATAGATTTATTTCCCAAAAATCTTAGGGATCGTCAGATGTTTTGTTGTGAGATGGGTCTTTGGCCTCAGACCACTCATATGACATCATTTTTGCCTGCAAGGCTTTAGATGTTTTGTTTTTTTTTGCTCTTGAACTTCTTTAAAACAAGGCCAGCTGTGTTGGTTTTTGAGATCTTTTAGCCTATTTCAAGTTGTCAGACATGTTTTTTGAAGTGGTTTCTACAGGTCTGGTAGTATTTAGGCCTGGGTGTGGCTGGAACTGAACTCAGCTTCCCAAAAATAATGTGATTCATCACAGTTAATTCATAATTTAACAGGGAGGGTCAGTTACTTTATCACATAGAACTGATTCTTTTTGCTCATTTAACTCAAGTACTGTACTCATCATCATTTGAAATCAGCATTTTGTATTTATTCATATTATCTTCGTCTGATCTATAGAAACTTGTTTGCTGATCTGAAATATTTAAGAGTGACAAACACGTGAAAACAGAAGAACTGTGTAAATACTTCACAGCACTGTATGAGAGTACATTTAAAAGCAAAGTAAGCTGGCGTGTAAATGTATTTCTGCCTACTGTGATTCTCCTTCTGCCATTATCTGACATTTAAATCAATGTCAGAGACAAGCTTTGGAGACAGCAGATCAATCTATTTGTCCTGATTCATTATCCCCTTCCTGGATCCAGTGTGATCATGACGGGGGCGTACAACAGCTTCTTCCGGATGTTCGACAGGGAGACGGGTCGAGGCGTGACCCTAGAAGCGTGGCGGGAAAGCAGCAAGCCCCGGGCCGTGCTGCGAACCCGGCGGGTGTACACAGGTGGCAAGCGTCGCCGTGGCGATGTGGGCGTGGACAGCCTGGACTTCACTAAGAAGATCCTTCACATGGCTTGGCACCCGGCTGAGAACATAATCGCGATAGCGGCCACCAACAACCTGTACATCTTCCAGGACCGGGTCAACGCTGAGACACAGACGCAGTGACGGGAACATAGACGGAGACAGATAAGGAATGCTGTCATCAAGAAACACAAACAGTAACTTAAATATATTTGAATGTTTTAAACAAGGCATGTGGAGCTGAGAGCCTTCAATGAAAATATTACACAGGGCTGTGTCTTAACAGCAGAGATTGGATTGGCTAAATTCCAGGACTGCTTATTCAGTTTATTCTCTCACCGACGACGGTGTAAAATAATTTTTTAAACACTGAAACGGACTCATGTCTCCAGTGGCTTGTATTTGTTGCACTCTCACTTTTTTGAAGATGTATTTTCTCTGTCAGGGAGCAGAGTGAAGGAGGTGCAGGGACACCTCTCCCCATCTACAGTGACTCAGTGCTGTTATACACAACGTCACACACTCACTACTCGTTTCAACGCAACACGCAAAGTGCTCAGAACCACGGGTGAAGAAGTGTCGGCTGCTATGAAACAAACGTCTGGACGACCAGAACATCCAAGAGATCCTATAGAGTTGAAGGGTGATAATGTACACCTTCTCACAAAATCCTTATTTTTCTTTCTCTTGAGCTTCTGATTCTCTCCTAAAGAGCAGCGCTCTTGGAGATTCCACATATGACACAATGTCAATTCACTTAGAAAAAGTAGCACCAACAAAGCGCAGCAGCGTTTTTGCTTCACAACAGGTGATATATATGCTCTTTTTACAGTTGTAAATACTCTACCTTCCTTTTTTTAAGCAAGTATCTTGTTGCATCAAATTTCTTTAACAGAAGTTACATGATTTCAGAGATTTTTCTGTAGCAATACATGGAGAGTTATTGCAGGAAAAAGAGGGCGGGGTGAACACTTTGTGGTTGTGTTTGTTTACAGGCAATGTGTCTGTGTTGAGCCCTCTTCAATATATATATATGAAGTATGTGCTCCACTCAAGTCTGATTGGTCTCTAAACGTGAATACGTGTGCAGAGATAAAATGAGCCTTGTTCATTTGATATCAAATAAGCACATTTTGATAAGGGATCTCACAATCACACGAAAAAAGAGAAAAGTGTCACTTTGTTTTCAAAGGAGATGTCCTGATTCAGTTCATCAGAGGTGTAACGTTCGTATCTGTGGTGTGCTTAAGGGTTGGAGGTGATCGTCAAGTGCAATAGCTCATTATGTTCATCACTAAAGGTCATTTTATGTCCAAACAATAATAATAATGTGAATTTATCATCCTGTATCACCAGTTCTAAATGTCATGCCGTATACCTCGCAATGCTAAAAATGTATTACAAGGTGACGATGTGTTGGACTGAACTTTGTTAAGTTTTTATAGCTAAGATAGTGGGATTTATTGTTCTAAAGTGACCTTGGTCCTGATGGGATTGTTGTAGGTGGTCTGGACGCTAAAGACTGAGGAAGTTGAGCATTTATTTGCACTTTTTCAAAATTTGAAATCTGATGGGTCAGTTGTTTTCTGTGTATAAATATAAAAACTTTTAAATGGATATTTCAGTCATCTTTGAAGCGTGTTTCTGTGTAAAATATCTTCCTAGCTGTATGAGCTAACTCTCCCAAGTCTATTAGTGCAACCTTAAAATGGCTTTAGTTTGCAAAATTTCACAGCAGTTTATGCAGCATAACTTTTTTTTTTTTTTACAAACCTTTACGCCAGCATTTTGCATTGCATAGCGTTTTTATTTGAAGAAACACCTGCCAGATTTGACCCAGGAAGTGCTGCTTTAGCTGCTGCAGGTCATATTTACACTTGTAAATAACCATGTTTTGTGAAATTGACAATGATGTAAAGGATTATAAAAAAGCATCTGCACAACATTCTATAATATTTTGGAACCTGTTAAAAAGGCAGAAAAACACTTAGGTCTTTGCTGTAGTGACACTTATTTGTCCTGAAGGACATCACATTATTTCTTCTAACAGAGGCCGATCAGGAAGCTGTATACAAAAAGTGACAGTAAGAATTATTCATAACTTTTACACAGATGTGCACGTCAAAAAGGCTGAAATATCCATTTAATCCCAGGAAGAGATTAAATTTCATTCACTTGTCTGCTTTCTTCTCTCCTTTATCCTCCTTTTTAAAATCCAGACACCAACTTGTGCTAATCGGTTTCACATAATTCAGCCCTCCAGTGCTGAACTGTGGTTTAATCAGCTGTAAATGCATCACCACCTCGCTCCCTCCGCAGTGGGAGGATTTGTGTTCAGGATCACAGCAGCAGCATGTCGTCATTACTCAAAGCTACTTGCGTGTATATCTATCATACTAAAAACAAAAAAAAAGACAAATCTAAATGTACAAAAAACTCAAGAGATGAATGAAAGGGATGTGCATTAATAAAATAATATAAAATATGACTGAAATGTTTTGGAGTTTTTAAAATGTGAATCTTTTACATTCAATGTTATCAGCTTGTCTGTCTATGTGAGCATCTTATATGTGGCCAAAATGAACTCCAAGTTTTAATATTCAGCTCCAAAATGATGTGGCATTTTAGAAGGAAGAAAACATAAAGGCCTGAATGGATCGTAAGTACAAAGAGTTTAGTGTCTGTCTAATTCACAGAGCGCCGGCAAATCGAGGTCTCACTTTGAGCTGATAGCCAAACACTGCTGGTGCAGTCTGCCCACAATTAAATGAGGCATTATGCTTACATTTAAAATAAAATGTCCTCATCTTTATGTCCATTCCTGCTGTAACTGTTTGGGACATGCATTTAGTGTGAAACATTCACCGTTTCCTGTTAGCTGGTGGTATTTGCATCTTGGAGAAGAAACAAGGAAATTAAGCTTCTTTTGGACTTCAAGTTTCATGAAAATATTTTTTTTTTTTCAGGAAAGATATCGTTCATCATCTCGTCCAGTGAAGACTGTCAGACAGTTCTATTAATAAATTGTTAAATGTGTAAAAATTCTGTTGCTGATTTTTTGTACAGATAATGTTTCACATCCACAAGGTAACAAACAGAGGTATAAGTGCAGCACCCTGCTGTTATAGGACCAATGTTTTATGTTTATTTTTGAATCAAATGGAAATAAGAAGATGATGAAGTGTTCAAATATTAGTCCTCAATTAAAAGCTGGAAACTGACCAGTCAGCTCTAGTTCATTTTTTGAGTTTGGAAGTGATTTTGTTCTTCATCCATTGCAGACCTTTTTTTTTCCTTTCTCTCTGTCGCTTTTGTCCTTTCTGTGTCCTTCATCAGTTTGTGCACCACGATCAAATGTTCACTAGCGCTAATTGCTCCAACCTGCTGCACTTTATGCGTGTGTTTGTGTCAGTTTGCTGTTTGTTTTGTGGATCTTATGCTGAGAAAGAGCAGATAGTGAGAGGAATGAAGGCGCTGCTTGAACTTGTGCTACAGTGTTACTGAATGTTCTGTTACTGGTTGTTTTAGCTTTTTCCTCACTAAAGTGCTTCTAGTTATTTGGATGTTTAAAAAGTAGATTAAAAAGATTTTTTCTAAGAACTTTAATAATATAATATAAATCACCATCACTAGAAAACAAACACATTTGAAAGGTTCAATAATTGCATTTGTTAAGGTTAAAATACACTTTAACAGTACAAGTCGCCATTTTTAAACATTTTCAGGGATGCTGCACCTTTAAAAATGATTCTATAAGAAAAATTATCCACTTTTTAAACCCTTAATAAAATATTTTAAAAACAAACTAAATGTAATGACTCTTTCTAAAAAAAAAATGTTTAATAAAGAATTAGATTTATTTAATTAAATATTACTTACCATCTGAATAATAAGTTTTAAAATGCTTACAAAATGTATCATGCATCTTGTCACTTCTCTTTGAACAAGTGTGACATGAGAAACACATTATAAAAACATATATTTTACAGTAATTATTCTCTTTACTGAAGCCCAGTAAAGATCGGATTTGTTAGCAAGAGCTGCTGCATAAATGAAAGACTTGTGATGTAGAAATGATACTTTATAATCAGAGTATAGTTTGGTCAAATTTTCACGTTTTTTGACTGAATGTGTCAAACAAACACATTTCTACTGAACACATTTATATTGTTTCTTTGAACACAAGAATTGCCCAAAACCCCAAGAAAACCTAACAATGAGCTCAGTGACATAAGAAGTTCTCTACTGTCGACCAGTTATTCACATGATTACATCATACTCAGCCTCAAGAAGGTAGGAAATATAAAACGCTGAAAGAAAAGACAGAAAAAAGAATTAAACAAGGTCTGACTAAGAAGTACAATAGATGAATCCTAAATGCTGCCTTTAGTTTAAGAGCTTTTAGCCACTTAATTCACGTGGTGAAGACGACTTGCTGAAGTTTTAATTCAGAATGACTTTGAGCATGGTCTAGTTAGACGAGCTGGTGGATTTTCATGCAGAGAAAGGTCTGAAAACTGAAAAAATATCCAGTCAGCAGAAGTTGTGAATATGAAAATGTCTTGATGATGTCATAAGTCAGAAGAGATGACAGAAAGGAAACTGTAGCTCAAATTAACACTAAAACAAAGGTCAGCAGAACACCATCTCTGAACACACAATATGTTGAACCTTAAAGCAGATGGATTACAGCAGATGATCACATCAGGTGACACTTCTGTCAGACAAGAACAAGAAAGTCAGTAGCGATATCTGCAGACTTTAACCCTGCCTCTCTCTCATCTACACTTCCACCAGAGAACATAAAACACTGGATTTGTTTTTTACTAATGTCAGGGATGCATACAGCTCCTCTGCAAGACCTGCTCTTTGCAAAGTGGATTATAATCCTGCCTTTCTCGGCTCTGTCTTTAAACCCCTTTGGTAAAAGAGAACATATGACCAGAAGAACTGTGAGGTGGTCACTGGGAGCTAAAGAAACTCTGCAGGGATGTTTAGAGGCTTGTGATGCACCCTGTGAGCCACATGGAGATGACATCACCATGACTGAGTGTGTCACCGACTTCTGTGTGTACAATGTAATTCCCACTAGAACAGTGAGGTCCTTTTCCAATAACAAACCCTGGATTACCAGTGACCTGAAAGAGCTGCTTAACAATAAAAAGAGCCTTCAGGGATGGAGTCAGGGAATTTTTAAATAGTAAACAAAAGCAACTCAAAATCAAGATATGAATAAAGAGGCATAAAAGAAAAAACTTAAGATCAAGCTGCAGCAAAACAATGTCAGAGATGTGTGGTCAGGGATGAAGAGCATTAGCGGTCCAGACAGAAGTCTGAGTATTGTTGCTGATCATGTCCATCCATTTATGACCAGTGGACCCAGCTTCTGATGGCTACTTCCAGCAGGATAATGAACCACGTCACAAAGCTTAAATCATCTCAACCTGGTTTCTTGAACATGACCAGTGAGTGTATGTCAAATAAAACTAATAGCATTATAATCACACCACAACAAAAGTCCAATTTCCTAAGAGACGATCGGCTCAGCTTCCCTGTCTTGTTGCTCTCATTCAGGGATTTTTGCTGAAAGAAACGGTGAAAAGAAAAAGTCAAATGCAAACTTCAGTGCTCTCATCGTGTTGCGCCTCCAGTCTCTTTCTATTTTCACCTGCCGCCCTCCGGTCAGCCTTGATGAATCACAGTCCAGACAGTGGATAGCTTTGAGCTCAAAGGCAGGTGCTTTTGCTCCTAAACGACCCTCCAGTTTGGTACAAAACTCCACTTTGTTCCCAGGTCTCAGGTTCAGCAGAACCTGCCTGAACTCGTGGCTGGCCATCAGGATTATATCTCTGGCTGCATCCTCTGCTTCTGCACTTCCATCTAGGATGATACCGATTGTCACCTCAAATCTGTAGCTGTCGAAACGCTTGACATGGCAGGAGTGTTTAGCCAGAGCCTTGACCTGACACAGCTCTTCCTCCTCCTGCATCTGAAGCAGCGTGGGGAGGGAAACAGAAGCTGATAATGAGCTGTTTACCACTTCTGCATCTGTTAAGTTTGCAAGCGTGACATCCTTTGGCTCGCATTTGGGATACGTTTCACCATACAGGCAGCGCAGCCAGTCTCCCATGAACACTGGCAAAATGTTGATGATGGACTGTGCTCCGTTCTCTGTCTCAGCGATGCGAACGTGTTTAAATCGTCCGACCCAGGTGACTCTGTGTCCATGCAGGTGGCTGCAGAAGATCTGAGTCTGGGCCATACCTTTGGTTTCCCAGGCAGGAGGCCCACAGGCCTGGCTGTACTGGCTCCAGGTCAGCGTGGAGTTGTACACCTTCTGCCCTTCTGCATGGTACACGTAAACCGAGAACAACAGAATCACCATGGAGATGCAGAGTAAGATGAACTTGACTGGACCCCATTGGGTGAAAGAGCGGAAAACATCCAGGATGGACATGCTGTACCTCGTCCAGAGCCGCAGAATGACAGGGATCGCACAGATGGCCAAGGTCACGACCATCTTGGTCAGCTCCAGCCCGAGGAACCACTTAAAAAGCTGGATGAAGAGCATGGTGGCAAGGCCGAACGCCAGGACGGGCAACGCAAACAGGAACAGAAAGTACGCCACACAAGTCCGTATTAATCCCACAGCGGATGAGTTTTGGAGGAGGACCACTGAAAACTCACACCACATGAAGCACACAAGGTACGGAATCAGGAAGCAGTACGTCCCCCGGAAACCACGGGTTGTTGCCATGCTGAAGACAAGGAGGCACAACTTCAAACACGTACAAAAAAAAACTTAACATGACCCAAGATATCTACTCACCTAAAGAACAGGTAGAACAGGTAAACATAGAGGAGACAGGGCAGACTGAGCTTCAGAACCACGGAGTCTCCGAGCATCAGAGTGGTGAAGGTGTGTCCCAGGAAACGAAGCGCTGTCATGTGCTCCGGCAGCAGCTGAGTCAGGCTGCACAGATTTGAGGCTACCTGAACAGAAGCAAAGAAAAAAACAAGTTTTACTTCTAAACTTTGAGAACGCTTTATTAAAGTCAAATAAAAACATTATCATACTCAAGTTTAAGTTTTTATCTTGTCATTTATTTTAAAATCCATAACAATGCATGTCTAGTTTTAAAACATATTTAGAACATTTTGAAGTGTGTAAGTAAATTTGTTGAATGCATGTTGATTTCAAACATATACCTCTATTATAAAAGAACCCCCAGTAGAAACTTTGTATTAACTTTAATTGTATTACTGTTGTCTTACTTTTGCTTGTGCCTGATAATTCATGATTAAAACATTGTGTCTAAAACCTGGATCAGTTTGTAACCAAACTGCAAAACCTGGATTTGCATACTTTTTTGTTAGTCTGCAGTGAACTGAAAAGAAAATCTAAATTAAGATAACAGAAGGCCAAAC
This sequence comes from Callopanchax toddi, assembly GCA_006937965.1. Taxonomy (NCBI): domain Eukaryota; kingdom Metazoa; phylum Chordata; class Actinopteri; order Cyprinodontiformes; family Nothobranchiidae; genus Callopanchax; species Callopanchax toddi. The sequence goes on from SSNR01000305.1 coordinate 274,125, forward strand.
TTTGAGTGACATCTTCACCTCTATGAACATGGCTCGGCGTGCGTACGCTGCAGCAGCCGGGCTGAGGCTGTGGTAGCTGACTGCAGTGAAAAAGATGGCCACGGTGGAGAGCTCAGAACAGGGGATCCACTTCTTATCAGCTACAGGGAAGGAGAAAATCACAAAAAAGACAGAAAGGATAAAGTAAAGATATTGCTCAAGGTTGTTGTAGCCGAAGTTGGTCTCTGCTTGCTCCACATCGAGGCCGGGTTCGAAACGTGTCAGCAGAGACGTCAGGGCCCGGAAGTTCTCCCAAGTCTGGGAAAAGGAAAGGAAAAAAGTTTTTGTCACAATTAGGCAGCAACTACAGCCAGGCGACAGCTGTTTTAAAATGGAAACAGCTGAGGTTTCTTGTTAGTTTACAAGACAGCAAGCATCTTCACAGGTCTTTAAGTTTAATGAAGTTACAAAATAAATATCAACCTTGCTGCTCTGGAAGATTCGCAGAGTGCAGATGATCATGGAGATGAAGGAGAGGTAGAAGACGAGCAGAGGGATAACAAAGGCAAACAGGTCAATAGTCAGGTTGCTAATGATGAAGAAGAAAATGAGTGCGTTGACGTGTTGCGTGGGGATGATTGTGCTCAGCCACAGAACACCGGCTCTGGACGCCCAGTCGACAAGGTGCTCCTTCATCTCAATGACGGCGTGCAGCGGGTACTGCAGCATCTGACACAGAGAGACGGGCAGGAACGTGGATCTATCACATCAACATAAAACACAGCCTGAAAATCTAAAGATCGAGACTCCAGTCAGGATCTGACAGAATACCATCAGTCGGGACTTCATGGCTCCGGTCTGCTTGGTGTCCAGCATCATCCCACTGCAGCTAAAACTCCAGGGCTGTTTGTGGAGCTTCCTGTTTCCCTTTGAGACAACCTCAGTCTTGTGCTTTAAAACACAATCACATACAAATACATTCAAATGAAAACTTTTTTTGTTCTCATGATTAAAAATGATTTCCATATTTGCTAACTGAACGTTTTTTTTCTTTTTTTACCTCTTGACTGCTTTCAGTTGGAACTGGACTTTCGGGTTTGTCTGAAACCTGGTTGTTCTTTGGAGACGACGGTGGGACGATGCCTTGTGCATATTTTTTTGTCATCTCAACAAAGTCATCCAGGTCCACCAGCTGATTGGCTACAAGGACAGAAAGGTCCTTTATTAAACTGGATTCAGTGTATTAAAAGTCTTTACTCATCTTGTACCTACAATCATTGCTGACCATGCTCTCCAACACTTTCTGGGTTTGGCCTGAAGTTGGGACTGGAACTCTGCTTGCTGCAACTCCTGGTGGTGAAATAACATCCACAACACCAATAACACTGACTGATTCATAGGTAAACAGACTAATACAATCTCTTTTTCAAAGGAACTCTGAGAAGTTAAATAGGGGATCTCTTCACCATGCTTTTATTTTGGTAGGCTACTTCCAGAGAGTCTAAATTTGTATTTTAGCTAAACTTTTAATTTAAAACCATCAAATTCTTATTGTTTGTATTTCAAACATTTAGATGTTATTTATATATTTAGATTTTATTCAAAACATTCAATTTTATTTATGTGGATTTGACTAAATATTTTAGATGTAACTATAAAATCAGATTTTTTATAAACATTTTTTGATATTTTTTCAACATATTTAGTTTAATAACTATTATTTGAAGCTAAATGTGGTGAAATATAGCAGGTCATTTTTAATATTTTACTTTACAATCATATTAGCATGTGTGTGGTACCGATGATGTCTTTGTCCACACATCATTTACTGATCTGTGTCCTACCTGGAACTGCGTTGACCTGGCTGACATTTTGCAGCAACTCAGACACAGCCACCTTCTTCTTCCTGTCTGGGTTGAGCCTCCAGTACATCATCATGGCTGCTTTCCGTACTGCCAGCTCAAACATGCTCTCAGCTGACAGCGCACGCATGTCGGCCTCGTTCTCTGGAGTGATTCCTGGTGGAAGATGGCAGACATTTATGGTGGTGTTTAAATGAAAGCATGAAGGTGTGTGATGGATTTCCTATATTCAACCTTTTTTCTGGATCCAGCAGCGCTGCAGCAGCCTGGCTGCTGTCTTTCTTCCTTGTTTAGCTGCTTTAATCAGCCAGTTTACAGCCAGCTGATTGTTAACATCTGTATCGTTCTCTTCTGCAAGAATCAAGTAGTGCTGACCCAGCTGAAAGGTTCAAGGGAAAGACAGAGTTCACAATCCTTTTGTTTCTCAATAATTAAATAAATTCAAGGATGTAAATCACTGAAATCCTATTGCAGATCCTTTCTCAGATTAGAATCTAATGACTGATTTTATGTAGTAAATTTGCCCTTACTGTCTCTCTTATTCTTACATTTCTTTTTTCTTTTTTACACCTTTTTGTGAATCTTTAATGCATAAACTTACCTTTCACTTTGCTTCTGCACACCTGAATTTCCCCACTGAGGGACAATCAATGTTCTACTCTTCTGTTCCATTCTTGTTCAGATTTAAAGCTGTAGGTGTCTTTACCAGTGTAAGACTGCATCATGTCACTGTCAGGTAACAACCTTGTAATTCTATTTATTATAAATGTCTGTCTCCATCCAATGAAAAGTGTCAGAAGAGCTGTTGAATTGTGCTCACACAGTTTATTTCCTGAAAAGTTATGTTTTTGAGGTTTTTGCACAGCAGCTACAAAAAGCAAGTTCAACAATTTGAGAAAAAACATTTAGCAGATTTTGTGTTTATATGAGCATTAGTGCTCATAAGGCATCAGGGTGAATGAGCAGAGCTGCAGACATTCAGTCTGGAGGAATGATCTCTGACCTCACACACCAACAACACAAAAATATCTCCTATGAACAGGAAACAAGGCAGACAGATGTACATTTTTCAAATTACCATAACTGTAATCTTATCCCTTACAAAGTGATCATTTGACTGCAAACAAACATACAATTTTTTGCAAATAATTTTTAAAAACTTCATCTGTTGTTCTCCACAGCTCTCAAACGGGAAAAAGTTATCTTATTTGAGAAAAATTCTAAAGGATTTTTTTATGTATTTAAAATAAATAAATAAATTTGACTCTGCAGGGAATTCCTTTGACGTCCTGAAGCTTTAGAATATAAATCTTCCTGAATCCTCCCTGTGCAGACTAAAGACTACAGAACCCATAATCCTACTGTGGCTGTCAGGGTTCCTACTCTGACTAACTAACAGGGGCAGCTGAGGCCTTGGGGGCAGATCAAGTGACTGTTTTCTAATCTTAACCGTCTTCACATAACTTCCTTCTCACACAGTTATTAACAAATGTCTCCTCTTCCTTTGAACAGACTCTGTCTTAGTGACACTTATAAAAAACAATTTCACACTTTAACTTTTTTTACTGCCACATGAGCATGTAGATAAACAACATCAAATTGTAATTCATGCCAGATATTTGTAAAATAGTAGAAAGAAGTAACAAGGGCTGCATTCCACTTATATGCATGTGTGCTTGTTACTTGTAGAAGCAGAATTTCCTTTTAAATGGAATCCAGCTGGTACCGGCACTGTATGCTCTTTACAGCATATTATTGTCAAAAAATCTTCTATCCAACAGCTCCAGCAAGTTAGGATTGATAATTTACATGGGTGTTTATGGTCTTTATTTATGGTTGGTGTTGTGATACATGAGATGGAACAGCTGCATGCCTCCACTACACACACACACACCATCTGTATCAAGGTAATGTCCATATAACACACAGCGACTTTACAGTGGATATGACCATATTTGATTACATGCTTGAAATCTTGACTTGCAGCCTAAACTTGAAGGATTTGAAGAGTTGGAGGAAAAAGCAAAGGAGGTGGATAATCAGTGATTGTCAAAAACAGACGGTGTAATCCAGGTCATACTGTGAGATATCAGCTCTGCAGCCCAGAGGATGAATTACTGCTTAAATTCAGTAACAGAGTTTGTTCAGTCAGAGGTTTCTTCAGATCCACTGCAACACAGACCGCTAGAAGATCCTCCCTGACCACAGCCAGAACCGCCTACAATGACTTTAAAAAAAAAAAAAAAAAATCTAATTCCTGCCTGGGATTATCAGAGTAGATTTGATGATTTATTAATTTAAAAGTAGAACAAAAGTGTGCAGAAAATTCAATAATTATATAAAAAAGAATAAACAATTAAATGGGAGTTGAAAAGTTGAAAATGAAAAAAAAAATGGGCAAAAGAAAGAAAATTTAAAAGTGTATTGAAAACACTTAAAGGTTGAAGCTTTAAGAGACCAAGTACTGAGTGAATACTTATTAACTCCTTCATATTCTGAGTTTAGTAGAGCTCATTTACACCTCTTTTATGTAAGAAAATATCCTGTGGTTAAATGTATGGACATGCCTTTTTTTCAAATGGAGATTTTATTGGAATAAATAGAAACAAACTGGTAAAACGCCAATAAAAATTCACAACATAAAATTCCTTACAATTTTACCTCTCGCAACATGTCTACTGACTTTTTTTGGCGTGCACATTTTATCAAAGCATGTACTAAAAATCAAAATAGAAATAATCTAATAAAACCCACAAATAAAAGTATAAATAAATAATAAAATATGGAGTTGTTTGAATAATAAATTAAACGTTTTTCTGTTAGACTTTATCGATGGTCACACTGGTCCTGAAATAATAAAATAAAATTAAATGCATCAAGTAAGATAAAATTTATAAAAGTGACAGAAGAAGATCATAAAGATGTAGAAATATTATGAAATCATGATATAAATATAATCCACACGATTAGGAGGCATCAACACAAACACTTCAACCTTAGACTGGATGAACAGAGTCAACCGCTCACAGTAGGATCAGTGATTGATGAAATTATACCGTTAGCTGTGGTATATTCTTAATTAAAACGACTCTCATTGTTTTTGTTCTGGGTCAGGACATTAGAGGGTTCAAAGGTGAATCAGGGAGACGTTAAGAATTCAGGGGATGTATCTGGACCTCCGTGCATTCGTCTCTGATGACAGTTGAGTCAAACAATATTTTTTTAAATATTTTGTTTGACTTCAGCACATGCAGCTTGTTTTCCTAATGGTTTGTTAATGTAGCTGTAAACTATGCATCCTGCGGGATCATCTTTCTTGCTGCAGAAAATAGAAACACACTCACACCACGCCTGAGTCAGGACTCACACAACGATGCTGAGAGCCAGTCAGCACTCCACTCACCCGGGTCTGAGCCCTGGCATCACCCGAGCTGGCCTTCTCCTCCAGCTGCTCCACGCTCAGCTCTTCCTCTGGTCCTTCATCTAAAGAGACCAGACACTAAAACGAGTCAAACTGGTCTAATTCAGTCCTCTTTAGATCAGTGGGATCAGAAAGAAACTTAAAAAAAAAAAAGAAATAATGTTGGAGGGGTTCAAATAATGCTGAACATACTACTCACAATTTGAGTACAAGAAAAGTCAAAGGTGGAAGAGATGTATTAAAAGATGTTCAACTTTAAAGATTTAACTTCTCTTCAAATGTCACATTGGGTGTATGCTAATGGAAAATGAACATCACACATTCAGGTTCGATGACATTAACTCACGACGATGGCGGCTCTGTGAGCCTCTGATCAGGTGTGTGTGTGTGTGTGTGTGTGTGTGTGTGTGTGTGTGTGTTAACAAAATGATCAAGGTCAGTAATGTTCATTTGTGGTCCTCGAGTTCACTATCCTGCATGTTCTAGTTGATATAAACACACCTAATTAATGTCTCACCTCTTTATTAGTTCTGCAGTAGTCTGTTACCTTTATATACCTGTAAACCTCATCAATGTTACACTCTATTTTGAATTATGGTGCATTTTTTGCTTTCAACAATGCAATGCAACTGTCTAGGTTTTCTTATGTGATTGTTATTTGAAATGCATAAGTGCAACTATTTTCTCTTCCTGTGCATTCTTTGTTTCAAATAATCTGAAGCTTTAAAGTACATTGCCTCATGTGCAACTGTTGTAAAAATTGCAAGATCATTTTTTCTAGTGGTTTTTGAAGTGCAACAAAGTCCTCCTGATCCAGACTAAACAGGTCTAGATCTGGTTACATGCTGCTGTCTTGCTGACAGAAAACCATTTGTATTGTTGTATAGTTTCAGTGGACTAGTCCTTTTTAATCTTGATTTTTAAAAGCTATTTAGCATGTCTCTTTTTTGTTGTTTACCTGTTGAAACAATGTGAACTTCCCTAGTGAGGAACAAGTAATGGCTTAATAAAGGGTTCATTCATTTCTTGCAGGCCTGGAACTTGACGTCACAGTTAAATTGATGAAGGGGAGCGTGCGTGTATACAACTGCTGTAGCTCCTCATGCAGTGGATTTTGGGAAACAATGACACCTTGGGGGGCACAGTGCATGGCTCTACGGCCAAAAATGGAGGCTCCATCCGGGCAAGATCTGGCCCACGGGCTGCCTATAGAGTACCAGTGTCATAAACTAAACAAATGATGTCATGCATAAGCACAGACCTACAAACAGGTAAAATATGTAGTGTTCTAACACATCAGAATGACTTTTTGCAGCAAGAGTTGTTTTAAATACCCTGAGCTGCTAATTTATTACCAATCTGCAGCAGTGTCTCTATCAGTCAGGCTATTGCGCTTATCAGAGGATTTCTTCCTGTTTCTAAAGACTCCACCCACTTGGTTGATATTAAAGTGAATGACACTTCAAAATGACCAAAACAACCCCTTAATATTTACACAGAAGGAGATGCTTTTATGGTTATTTTTAACTTTTGTTGGATTTTTCGTGCAGAAATGAATTTCAGATTGTTTTACAATCAACCAACAGATTCTTTTTTACATCCCTTAGCATCATTAAAGGCTTATTTATTCACAAAAAATGGATCATGAAATAAAGCTTAGTCTTTTAGTTCAAAATGAAGATGTTCTTACCTTCCTCTTCATCAATGGCATCCTCTTCCTCTGCCTTCCTAAGCCTTTCCTGAATTATCAGCTGCTTGGCCACAGAAGCAAACGTGCGCTTTTTGGCAGCAGCTCCAGAGGGAGAAGTGGAGGGATCAGGGTGAGGGTTGGAGTCGGGTTTAAAGGTGGTGTGTGTGGATGATGGAGATGAATCAGATGATTGACTGGGGTTGGATGAAGATGCTGATTTATCATGTTGAGAGGGCGCAGAGGGGTTACTGGAGACAGGTGGAGAAGGAATCTGTCTCTGGGAGGGAGCGGAGGGTTCCTTCAGGACGGAGCACGACCCTTGAGTGCTGACGGTAGAGGGTGTTGATGGGAACTTTTTCTCCATCTTTCCTAAAATAAAAAAGGGATCAGAGTAATTTAAGACAGTGCAACAGTAACAAATAGTGAGTCATACGGAAGCAGCTGCAGGTCCAGACTGTGAGCTTCATGGGGAAGAAAATGCTTGACAAGAACTCTGACAAAACTCAATCACAGATTTAAAAAAGTGGCTAAAAGCACTGATAAGCTACAATTATTTGACATTTAAGAAGTAAATATAGTAGTGAAGAAGCAGAACTTTGTGCTATGCAAACTCCCAGCACTTACGTCGAGACAACATTCAGAAAAATAAGACAAACAAGCCTTACATGTGTTGATTCCTTCAGCAAAAAAAAAAACAAAAAAAAACAGTTCTCTTGGATTTATGTATTCTTTTTCATCCCAGTCTGAACTAGAAAGCTCTTCAGAGCAAGAGACGCTCACTCTTCTGCTGCTCTCACACTCTGGTCTAAAAACAACACCACAACTTTATGACCCACCCTCTTAAAATAGGATCTCCTTCATAGGGAGTACTGACCGCCCATCATGACAGTGACTTATCTGACTGGTAATTAGCTCCTATTTTATTTATAAATCAGTATTTGGAACTTTGTTAAGGTTGTAGTCACATTTCAAAACATAATTTCCCCCCAAGTCACACCTTGTTGCAAATGTTGAAAAGTGTTGTCCTTTTTCCAGAGAGAGACGTGCAGATGCCCTGAAAGGCAAATTAGGCAAAAAAAAAAAAAAAAAAAAAAAAAAAAAAA
>SSNR01000305.1:283483-516370 GCA_006937965.1 Callopanchax toddi
AAAAAAAAAAAAAAAAAAAAAAAAAACCCAAAGAAAAAGTTATTTTCCACAAAACTAATGGTCTATCTCCAATCTGATTTCTAAAATCAGATTGGAGATATGTGAAGAAAAATCCTAAATACTGACTTTGATGCATTTTTAGTTTTTGCGTCGCAACAGATTTAAAACTCACTAATCATTGGTGGATAATAACCTACCATTACCGTAATAAACCACAGTTTTTTAATGCCACAGCTACTGCAAAATATAATCATGCATTCTGTGATGTGAGGATTTCATTTTGGGAAAACAAGTAAAATGTATACTGTTTACCACTAAAATCTTCCATTTTCACATAAAAGGTCCATATGAAGCATTTGTCATTTCTTTAGATCTGCGGTTTGTTTGTTGAACATTTATTGAAAGGTAGTCATTTGGTTTTGCATGGTTCTGTTGGTCTGTTTGAAAAAACTTCATTTGATTTTCAAAGTTCATCATTACAGAGACTTTGAGACAAGAAGTTGTACCTTTAGCATCAACACATCCAAAATGTCAGCCAGATGAAGAAGAAACATTTGCTCCAATGGACAAAACGTCCCTATGTCTGAGGGTTCAAAAGCCGCGTTGTAATCAATGTAATCCATCATGTCAAGTATAACTATTTCACTTCTTTGTGTTCTTTTTAAAAACATTTTTTGTGTTTTTTTTGGAATGAATTAGCCTGATGTAAATGTTATTTCAATTACTTAAATAATTCCAGAAATAAAACCAAAGAAAAAAAAAGTATATATTTTAAATATTATGTTTGCACTATATAGGCAAAAGTGACCAAAATAGGACTGAAGCTTATTCAAGTTTATCCCACAGCAAAGTTATGTCTAATCAGAGAAATCACAAAGAGAGAGACACATAAAAGAAATAATTTTTATACAATTTGCTGTTACAAAGAGTTCATCTTATGCGTTTGATCAGTCACATTGTATAAATTAACAGAGATTTTAACAGTTGTTAAAAAAATATAGTCACTAAATTAACACAATTTGAATAGGTCACAAAGACCATTCCATGTTTGCCTCCTGAAGAGACATGTTAGTTTCCTACACACCAGTCAGAACACTCAGGTCAGCAGATAACTTAGTTATACCTCACACACTTACTAAATCCGGGAAGCGGCCTTTAGCATTTCTGCACCAACAATCTGGAACACTCTGAGGAAAGCAGCCACTAAACATTTTTAAGATTAAATTAAAAACTCTTTTATTTAAACAAACTTATCCTCTTACTTTTATCTGATGTATTCTTCTTTTATTGTTTTAATTTATTATTGTTTAGTTCTGAGGACTTTTACTGAAAATTTTGTTTTCACTACTTTCATTGCTTTTACTTCAGTTTTTTATGTACTGTGTGTGTGATTGTGTGTGCGTGTGCAGATGTGTGTGGGTGCATGTATGTTTGTGTGTGACTAAATTATGGTTTTAAGTGTGCATTTTAATCCCTTACATGTATGTAAGCATGTGCACATGATGAGTGTGCACATATTTGGCAGCATAATGTGTGTGAATATATATTTTTATCCTATGTTTTATGTTTTATCTGCTGTGAAGCAAATTGTATTGCTGAAATACGCTCTATGAATACAGTTTGATTTGATTGATTAAAACTGAAACATCTATATTTCACAACATCTGTCAAATATCAATGACTCATGTAATAAATATCCTCTACAAATAACAGCCCTGTGTGTGTGTGTGTGTGTGTGTGTGTGTGTGTGTGTGTGTGTGTGTGTGTGTGTGTGTGTGTGTGTGTGAGAGAGAAGCTGCAGCTCTCCCATTAAGCCCAGTAACCATCGGTATCCCCCTCTTTGCCTCCAGATGTGGGTTAAAGGATGACACATGGGGCTTTAATCCGCTGAAGGAATGACCTGCACACGCGCAGACGCTCCCTCCCCCACCCCAACATACGCACACACACATTAAAAGAGACACAGCTTATTGTTATTTAGGGTTTCTGATTATTGCTGCCCTTTAAACCCGTTAACAGCAGCAGCTTCATCAAAACTGGAGCATCCCTGGTTTGCACGAAGAGTCGCTTTGCAGCATTCAGTGAGTGCGCCTGCCTGGAGAGGCGGGACGTGACCCGGTTAGACGAGCAGAACCGCCTACATCGCTCCAGACTGGAGGAACATGTCTGACTGCAGGAGGCAGTGGAACCGGGAGGATGAGCTCCCGGTTTACCTGGCGGGACCGATCACCACCGGGCCGAACCAGAGGAAGTCCTACGGGATGTTCAGCTCCGTGGAGGGGGCGTTTGACAGCAAGACCATAGACTTCGATAACTACGCAGTGGGGAGGAAAGGGAGCCGCACCCCGAGGAGCGGGAGCCGGGAGAGGATCCTGGAGACCGGTGACCCCATTGGGAAGCCGCCCGGTGATGCCCGGGAGGAAACACAGGCCAACTCGACCGGGGAGATGGACGGTACTCGAACCGGTGTCGAGGTCAGATTCGCAGAGGAGGAAAATCTGAACGGGAAGGTAGGACGGAGGAATTCACCTTTTCTGATGTCAGTGAACGCCCCCCTGAAGCATCTGAACACAATATTTAATTAATAAATATATTTCAGATGATAAATGTTCTCCAGACCCTCATCTGTGCAGATATTACCCCTCAAATATTCAGTTTGCATAAATAATGACCTGTGAGCTGCAGTGCAGTTTGTTTATTTTAATATGCGTCAACAAAGCTCAAACCCAAATCCCCCAAAATGCGCAAAAACCCCCGAGCCAGACGCGGTGGTGCTGAAATGGACAGCGACACAGCATCACCTGCTGTCTGGCTGCTATGCACACGCGTGCTCGTCTTTGTCGTGAAAGCCAATCGCCTTCGCGCGCAGCCGCGCACGCACTCGATCTTCCACTTGATCTGTCACTTGTGCGTAAGCCGACGCAGCCGCACGGCGGCGGCCTCAACGCTCCCGGACAAAAACCCAAAGCAACTCCAGAAATCCCAGGAGGCGAAGGGGGCGCGCGCAGACCCTCATATCTACCCGGTTCTGAGTGGACTGCCGCCAGCGGAGGGAGCATGTCTGCGACCAGTTATCAGGGGAATAACGGCTACCCCCATCCGGCGGTGAGAGACCGGGGCAAATCCCCGCTGAAAGGCAGAAAGGGGATTAAACTCTTAGAGAATGGCACACAGCAGAAGGCCTTTTCCTGTCGGTCGCGTCTTTGTGAATCTCCAGGATAGGTGTCAGTCCTCTGTCTCTGATAGATTGGGCCACGCACTGTTTCTCTCTGTGGGTCGGAGGGTGATTGGTGGGTGATCCCTCCGCCTCTAAATCCATTGATGTGACTGTCAAACAGGAGTCATATCAGAATCGCCTGCAGTGATTAGTTCGTTGCATATATTATACTATTAAGTGTCTTTGTTGAAGATTCTTAAGCACTCATCATGTGGAACTGATCCCTGGTTACCATGGAGACCTTGCATCTTCTCCAAAGCTGTTGCCAGATTGTAGTAGCGAGTGATTATATAGCTGCAGGAATAAATGTGCATTTCTTAAACACTTTGCCCTAATTTAAACCTTGTAGACGTTTGTCATAATTTTACACCAAACTACCTCTGGTCTAAAGTGGTCAGGTGGAGTATTAGGATTAGTACTTTCACTAAAATGTTCCATATACAGCCCTATACATATCTACTGCCCTCTGCTGGATGAGTGACAGGTGGAGAGGGCCAATTTTGTTTCTTATGTTGATATGCTACAGTACATGTCTAAATGTTAATCCAAAGAATGGTCTTAGAATATTGAGAATTACACCTAAATAAATAAAATTAAATCTAAATATATAAAGTTTGATCTAAATGTAAAAGTTTAAATATAGTGGTGGTTTTAAACAAAAATATTTAACAAACATCCAAATTCAAACTGTAGAATGGTGACCTACCAAAATAAAAGCATGGTGAAGAGAGCTCCTATCCAATATTTCAAAGTCCTTTAGATATAAGGTTGTGTTTATTTGTTTAATGATAACCAGCCTACAATATTCACCCTACCTTTTTATTGATAAAAAATTCATGGTTATACAGATTCATACACTCAGTGACTCTGAGATGTTTGACAGGGCATCTCTCCACCCTGCTTTTCTTTTCTTTTACAGCAGTCTGAATTTGCATGTTAGCAAAATACTTCTAACTGACACATTTATGATTTAGAGTTCAAGAACTAAATTTAACTTGAGTTTTATATTTAAATATTAATTTTTAATAGTATATATTTAACGTTTCAACATTTTACTTTGAATATTTTGATTTTATTCTATGTATTTATGTTTAAATTATTTCTCTGAAGCTAAATACTGTTGCTTTTGGACTAAAAGTTTGGATTTCTATTTTTCACATTTCTTATATGTCCTTATATAAATCAGCCCTGTTGATAATTTTTCACATCTATCAGTGGTTAAATTGGATGTGTCAAGTGTCAAAAAGAGCCTTGTGACCCAACATGGTTCATTCAGTTTAAAAGAACACATTTTTGTTTATTTGCTGAAAATGTCCATATTTGGAGATGCAAGGCTTTTGCCCGACAGTGACATATGATAAAATGTTAGACTTTTAATATATACAGTATCTTCATCAGCATCCTCTTTTTTCCTGCATCAATACTATAGGCTGTGGATGGCATAACAGATTGTGCAATATGTCAAAATGTCAGTGCTCAGTTCTCCCTCCCTCCTCTGTGCTCCTCCTCCCTCTGCAGAATGAAAGGTTGCTGATCAAAGGAGGCCGAGTGGTCAACGATGATCAGTCGTTCTTTGCAGATGTCTACATCGAGGATGGGCTCATCAAGTGCGTATTATAGAAATGTTTCTGTCAAATGTTGCAGCTCTCATTTTGGTATCCTCAACTCTATTTTCTGAAAGTCCTCCCTGCAGTACACCTCCCACCCTTCTGCTCTTTAAAAAAAAAAACTTATTTTCTTTTGTCCTTTACTCTGCACCTGCATCTGTCCTTGGCAGGCAGGTGGGGGAGAACCTGGTTGTTCCAGGTGGTGTCAAGGTGATCGAGGCCAACGGCCGCATGATCATACCGGGGGGGATCGATGTTAACACATGCCTGATGAAGACGTACCTCGACACACAGCCCGTTGATGATTTCCTGCAGGGCACTAAGGCAGCTCTTGCTGGAGGCACCACCATGATCAGTGAGTGGGAACACCAGAATATCTGCAGCACATTTCAGATGCATCCACATGCACATCAGAACGACAAAATGTGGCTCATTCATTTCCCTATTCTAACCTTCCAGTTGACCACGTGACCCCTCAGCCAGGGGACAGTCTGCTGGAGGCGTTTGAGCGCTGGCAGGAGGCTGCAGATAAAAAGGCTTGCTGTGACTACTCCCTGCATGTAGATATCCCCCAGTGGAATGAAAGTGTTAAAGATGAGCTGGAAATGCTGGTGCAAGATAAAGGTACTCAGGTTTTAGTTGAGGTTTTTGTAACATTTACAAGTCTTCTTCCAATCCTGAGTTTAGAGGTTTTTCTAAAGAACAAAGGAAAAGGGAGATTTAGAAACAATTTAGAGCTGAATCCTCTTACAGTAAAGACTCAGAGGAGATCCATTGTCTGCTGTGGTGGCAGAGCACAATGTTTGCTTGTAATCTTTTTTAAGTAAAGAACAACAGTTTTTCTTTTGGAGCAGCTACAGAATTACAAGACAAAGCTGCGGCTTGTGTGAGCAGTTTCAGTTGGGTTGTATAACTTGACACTAGACATTTTAACTGTTTTTTTTTTAAATAATTCTTTGAATAATTATTTCTTCCCCCTGTTTTTAGGTGTCAACTCCTTCCAAGTGTACATGGCTTACAAGGATGTTTATCAGATGACAGACTCTCAGGTCAATTAATCTGATAAAAACTCATCCATGTTTATGTTGTTCTTGTGAATTTGTGACTTTATGAGTCTCGCTCTAAACCTTTCTCTGATTTTGCAGCTGTATGAGGCTTTCTCCTTCCTGAAGCAGCTGGGTGCTGTGGTGTTAGTTCACGCTGAAAATGGAGACCTGATTGCACAGGTAAGTGAGAGTTTACTGCCTTTAAATTTCCCACCAACCTCCACTGCTGCTGAGAGATATTCCTATTACACAACTCACCAACTCTCTGGAAACGACTGACAGAAAATGAATGTTGCTGCTGCTGAAAGCTCAGAGGATATAACTACTAACCCCTGTTTTATTAATGATGATGTAATGGTGATTAAGATGGGAAGCGGTGAGGATTGTGATAACATAGAGGTGATGACAAGTGTCAGTTCTGGTCCTGGAAATGATATGATGAGATTAAAGGGTAATATATTAAAAATAATGATTCATATGAGAATAAATCAGGATAATAAATGAATAGGAGCTCTGATTACTTTTAATGACATAGTGGGGAACATAACCATCACATGAGATATTAGTAAAATAAAGAAAAAGGGGAGACAGGGACTGAAAAACCCAATAGTTCTTTGTGGATCAGAAGCTGTAAAGTTTGTGACCCGCTGTACATGCTCTACATTATGACTGCATGATACTGATTATGACTGTAACTGTTTTAGGAGCAGAGAAAAATCATTGGAATGGGAATCACAGGCCCTGAAGGCCACCCTCTGAGCCGACCTGAGGAGGTGATTTTTACCTTATTCCTTTTTTCTGATTGATGTTAGAAAACATCCTGAAGTCACCCCCCCCCCCCCCCCCCCCCCCCCCCCCCCCCCCCCCCCCCCCTTCTCGACACAGGTGGAGGCTGAAGCTGTTTTCCGTGCCATCACTCTTGGTAACCGTGTGAACTGTCCCGTCTACATCACAAAGGTGATGAGTAAGAGTGCAGCTGACACCATCACTCAGGCCAGGAGGAAAGGTAAACCCACATTTTTAATGATGTTTTTACTCAGATTAATCATTTTCTTTTGATTTAAAAAATCCAACTACCCCCCTATACAGGCTCTGTGGTTTTCGGGGAGCCAATCACAGCTAGTTTGGCGACTGACGGTTCTCATTATTGGAGCAAAAACTGGGCCAAGGCGGCTGCTTATGTGACCTCCCCACCTCTGAGTCCTGACCCCACAACCCCAGATCACCTCCACACACTGCTGGCCTGGTAAGACTCCAGGATCTCTTCATGGATGACAAATCTCAGTGTTTTATTAAAATATAAAAAACAAGGTTCAGACGACCTTTTGTTTCCTGCAGTAGATCTCATAAACTGTTAGAAATGCTAATCCTTTATAATGAATGCATTGTTGGGCCAACTTGGGGGTGTCTAATTTAACTATAACCTCGACAATGTTAAAAGGAAACTGCCTGGGTGACAGGAAAGGAGACACCTGCAGAGGTCTAATTGCACTGCCTACTTTTATACATAAATTTGGTATTCATGCCACAGACAGCAGTTAGTGTGATGCAAAAGAAAAATCAGAGCAGCCTCAGTACAAAAGGAAAACAGATGGAGGGAAGGTGAAATTTGACATGTGAAGGGAGGCAAAGAAAGAAGAGAGAGAGACTCTGTGATAAAGGACAAAATCACCTTTCTGCCTTAACCCCTTTATAGTGCAGGAGATGTAATTAGTTACTTAAGCATCTTTTAAATTTAGATGTGTAGCCTAAAGTGAAACTTTTTTTAAAGCAAGAGTTTAAAGAAGTAAGAAACAAAGTTAAAAAGTAAGTGCCTTCTCATATCATTGGGGTCAACCCTAGTAAATATCTGATGATCCGCTGGATGAACATGAGTGAAACTGACCATTGGATGTTCATCT
The DNA here is from genome assembly GCA_006937965.1 of Callopanchax toddi. Taxonomy (NCBI): domain Eukaryota; kingdom Metazoa; phylum Chordata; class Actinopteri; order Cyprinodontiformes; family Nothobranchiidae; genus Callopanchax; species Callopanchax toddi. Next base: position 291,255 of record SSNR01000305.1, read on the forward strand.
AACTTATGAAGTCGATGACTTACAGTAGACGCCATGGTTAATCAACCATAGCAAACACAAAAATGACTACAACACAGTCTATTTTACAGATATTGAGCTAAAACTAAATGTGTTAGTAGCTGAACATTATTCACAACATAACATCATGGAAGATCTTGTAATAAAATTGTAAACCGCTATTTTCAAAACTTGACAAAAATGGCAATAACCACATTTCTCAGCTTAAGATGGTCTTAAAACTCGTGTTCCTTTATGAAACCAAGATTTTAATTCTGTAAGGAGTAAAACAGTTACTGTGTCTGTGATTATGGTTATTTAAGATGGAAAGCTGTGACCTTATCATGGTCAGGAGTAATGTGGATGAGACTAAACCTACTGTACTCACCTCAGACATACACACACACCCACCAGCAACTTCCAGCTGCACACTTTCAATGTGCCCCCGATTCCATAAATAGCACTTTAGACCTAGAATAAATCATCATCTGTTGCCTTGGCTACCAAGTGCCTCCCTCCTCCTCCTCCTTCTCCTCCTTCTTCTCCTCATCCTCTCTGCTTATCGATGTTTTCCTTACAACTCTAGCTTCTCTGATGGTATAACGCTGCTGTTGTTCTCCTAAATTGACAGTGTAGAGTTTCAGGTTCTCCTTCAGGGATGCAAACACTCTTTTTGGGAGCACATTATTGCCATAATAAGCAATTTCTGTGCATTAGAGTGATCATCACGAGAATAATCATTATAATTAATGAGTGAATTACAGGCCTCGCATCAGAGATTACGATAAATGCCAGTTTCATGTACAGTAAGAGGGAGAATGAGTGTGTGTGTTGCTGGTGTTATAATGATGCAGTGTATATTTATGTATTAACGGAGGCTCTAGGCAGCAGCACTGCAGCTGTGTTGCACCACTGACTTGTTCTGCTGGCTGGTTTTAAGCACCAAACCTCTACACATTAAATCACAGGCTCACTGAGGACACCTGGTGGCTGATTTAATAATAATAATAATAATTCAATCTTGACTCAAAGACTGAGCATGAACATTTTCTTTAGCTGATTTTGCTTCTGATTTTGCTAAATCCCTGCAGTTTAGGACATCTGAAACTCTGTGGTTACATGAAACACCTGACAGCACTGTGTCACCTTGTTTCCTGTATGCAGCGGGGACCTCCAGGTGGTGGGCAGCTCTCACTGTGCGTACAGCACTTCCCAGAAAGCGATCGGTAAAGATGACTTCACCTTGATCCCAGAGGGAACCAATGGAGTCGAGGAGAGAATGGGTTTTGTCTGGGACAAGGCTGTGGTGAGCACTGTGTGCGTTTGAGTGGCTGTGAGTTTGTAACATGATTAATGTTGACCTCTCCGTCACTCAGGCCATGGGGAAAATGGACGAGAACCAGTTTGTTGCAGTGACATCAACCAACGCAGCAAAAATCTTTAACCTGTACCCGCGTAAGGGCCGCATCGCTGCAGGCTCCGACGCTGACATCGTCATCTGGGACCCTGACAGCGTCAAAACCATCACGGCCAAAGTCCAGCATTCGGTGAGGACATGAGGAAACAGGGCGAGGGGGGAAAGGGGAGATGGAGGTAGCACAGTCAGGGAGAAGGTGCAAAAACTGTGGAGGGGAAAAAACTCAAAATGAATCAAAATAATTGAGGTAAAAATTACAGATGCTCTGAGACTGTCTGCCTTCAGTGGGCTGCAGAAACTTGGACACAGAAGATGTAGTTAATAGATGAAGTAACGGGGATGTTGTTCAGAATAACAGTTTGTGTCATAAAGCTGTTGTTTCACGTGTCCACTCAGACTCAAGCTGGGCTGGAGCAAAATCATTTTTTGTCCACTTGTCTTTGAAAACTCAGTTGTTTAAATCTATCTTTCTTTTCTTTGCTCTTTTAGAAAATGTCATGATAACGTTCCATAACCTCTGCTGCTTCTCTACTAACACAAGCAGAGGCTACAGGTCTCACTCTCTCATGCTCATAGGGCTACATTGGACCCACCATTCTGCACGTTTTAAATGCTTCCCTGCTTCAACTCACCTGATTTAAATCTATGACCAATTAGCATGCCTCTTCTGACACTGACATCATGCTAAGAGGGTAATGCAACTACGTATTTGAATCAGGTGAAACAGGGAATGATGTAAAACATGCTGGATAGCACGTCCTGATGACCACCTTAGCTAACGTTGCACCGTATGTGCCGGCTGTCAGTGTTGCCATGGTAAAAATCTGGATCTAGATCTGCAAGATTGCCTTAAAATGTAAAATATGTCATATCTTGCCAAATAATTTGATGAAACCCTTTTTAAAATCCATAAAATCTAGGTCACAACATGCCTGATAGGTCAGATGAATAAACAAAAACATAAAGTTGCTTCATTACCAACCATGTTTTCTGAGGTGCTGTTTATTATCAGTGCATTCCGCATTTGTGCGGAGTCCAGATTGACTTGGTGAGTCTGAACTTGTCCTGATGCTGTACAGGATGGTGGGGGGCATGAGGACAGGTATAAATACAAATACTGCAGCTTTAAAAAGGCACTTGCTACCTCATTGAAAAGAAACCAAACAACCACACAAACAAAAATATCATCTCATCTGCCTTAAATGACTTTAGATTTCATTATAATATATCCAGGTCCTTGAACTGCAAGCTAACAATCCTCCTAACAATCACTTTGCCTCAGAAAATGACCAAAGAAAGTCAAATCAATAGTTTTCACCACATGGAGCAATCCTTTGAGCATCCATGGCAGCAGATAATTACCGTAGTGAAGATGTGTAGCTCAGTTGGTAGAGTCTGTCAACCGGAGGATTTCCAGTTTGATCCCAGCTCCTGCTGGGTTACTTTTTCGTTGTGTTCCTGGGCAAGACACTTCACTCCCACTGGTGGTGGTCTGAGGGACTTGGTGGGCGCCGCTGCATCCCCGCCTCTGTCAGAGTGCCCCAGGGCAGCTGAGGCTACAATGTAGCTTATCACCATGAAGGGGTGAATGACTGTTGTGTTGTGCAGTGTTTTGGGGAGTGTAGAGCTGTATAAATACAGGCCATTTACCATTTAAAGAGCCAGTTCAAAAAAATAGAAGAGAGACAACGCTGTTATTCTAAATAAATCAAAATTGAAATAATTTTCCTTTTAAACGTAGAAATCATTTCTTTTCACAACACCGAGGTACAACTATGCCTTAAAGCTGTGATTTGTTCTGGATTTGACAAAGGTTCCTGATCCAGACTGGTGCTATCGTTGAATTATAATCCCTCTTCAGCCTATATCATTCTATTTAGTCATCCTTCTGTATCAGCCCTACCCTGTCCTCTACATGCCCCGTACCACCCGCCCCCCCTCAAATTTTCTCAGTTTGCCACATTCTGCCCCATCCACTAAGCCCCATAACAAAAAGCCTTCTCAAATAGAAAATGGAAGAGCTCTCTTTGTCCGCATGCTTAATCCTCCCTTTCTGCCTGAATGTTCTCCCTTTCCACACAGGCTGCAGAATACAACATCTTTGAGGGTCTGGAGTGCCGCGGCGGTCCGGCGCTAGTGTTGAGTCAAGGTCGCATAGTTTACGAAGGGGGTAAGCTGCAGGTCCAGCAGGGAACGGGTCGGTTTATTTCACGCAAGCCCTTCCCAGACTTCGCTTACCAACGTGTCAAATTCAGAAATCAGGTATGGATGCTTTTATAAACATTCTGGAAGAATTTAAAAAAGTGTGTGTGAGATTAAATGAGAACCAACTGAAAGAATGTCTAAATAAATACATCATAGATAGACTGTATCTATATAGTACTACAAAGAGTACTTTACATTAATGATCACATCTACTCACTCACAGGTTTGCAGGTTGGGGGTTTAATCCATTGATCAGTTTTATGATTTAATGTCTTTGGATCTTCCCTCCAGGTAAAGAGCAATCAGGGTGTGATTCGTGGGATATACGACGGCCCCGTCTACGAAGTCCCTTCTACGCCCAAATACATCACTCCTTCTCCGTCAGCCAAAACCTCACCCACCTCTCACCAACCTGCTCCGATACGCAACCTCCACCAGTCCAACTTCAGCCTTTCAGGTAATAAAGATGATGGAAACACTGTTACATTGAATTTATGGATCTAATTACTGATCTAATATTTGTTTTTATGTCTCAGGTGCTCAGTTCGATGACAACATCCCTCGTAGATCTGGCCACCGCATCGTAGCGCCCCCAGGTGGCCGCTCTAACATCACCAGCCTTGGTTAAACTAATCTGATGTGTAGTTTTACCTTCATGAGTGTGTTTGAGTGTTTGTGTACAAGAGGCATGAATGAACACCCTTGTATTTTTTTGGTAGTAATGCACTCTTTATGCTTCTAGTAGAAAAAAAGACAAAACAATGTGATTAACAATCAACCAGCTGATTTCAAACAATCACAACCTCCTCACATCCAAAAATAAGTTGTTTTTCCTCTCTCAAGCACGACCTCCTTCTTCCTCCCCTCCCATTTCTGAGTCTGCTCAGACACGGTGCTACTTTTCTGCCACCTGGTGGACAACCGAAGGAAGAGCTATTTACTTTCCTCCAGCTGCTTTCATCTTAGCTGCACACACTTCCACCTGACTCAGACGGGTCAGTCGTACATGTTGCATGGATAGGTCGTAAACTTTTGCACTACTTGTGGAGAGTTATCGCAACAATAGAGCATCTAAAACTGCGCTTAAAGCACATCTGTATTCAACAGCACAAATATATTACTTTACTGTGTTCATTATGTCTTCTTTTCCAAATAGTTTATACGTTCTTTTTTTCAGACATGTATATTTTTTTGTAAGTTTTTACCTTGACATGTTTCGACTGCTCCTGCGGTCTTCATCAGAAGTGTCACTGGTGTTGGTGTGACGTGTCGGGGCCAACCCCGCACATTTGACAGATCGGGGTTGGCCACGCCCATCGGGAAGAACAGCTGATAAGCGACACGTCACACCAACACCAGTGACACTTCTGATGAAGACCGCAGGAGCAGTCGAAACATGTCAAGGTAAAAACTTACAAAAAAATATACATGTCTGAAAAAAAGAACGTATAAACTAGCACAAATATATTTGTATGCTTTAAAATGTGTAACGGCGTTCACTGTTACCAGAGGTTTTTCTGTAAATGCAAATAAAAGATTGTGAGTTTTCCTCCATCTGATATATGCACACGTCTCCTGTTTAAGGTGACAGTAAATCAGTAGTGAAATTAGATTTCAGTTCTAAACTGATGCAAGAGGCTTTTAGAGACTTCACAGTGTTCGTCATGGTTTCCTGTTGCCAGAAATTGATTTTAAATGCTGTAAAGGTCTGAGCTCACTGCTGTTAACGGGCCTCAGCTCCCACTACTCGCATTAAAGCATTTTGTTCCTATTTGATCAACTCTAGGTGTTTTTTTAATTAATATGCTGTTACCTTTAGTGTTACTGCTGTACTTTTCTTGTTGTATTCTGGTGTCTCCAGTGGAATTACTAATAAACACTTGACTGTTGTCAAAAACATGTAAAAAAAACCATGTGGGTTTAGTCTTTTTTTTTAATATCCCTTGGTGTTAATTGTAATTTGGATGCCTAAATCATCTCTCGTGGCACCTTTTTTCTCCTAATTAACAAAAGCTTTCTGGCAAAAATGCTTTTGCAATCTAGTGCCAAAAAAATGTAGCAAAAGAGAAATACAAATGAACACAAATATAGGTGTTAACAGGCTGGTAAGTGGTGTATGATTAGCTTTTAGAAAACGGAACATCTCACTGTTTTTTCCTCATGGACTTGGTCTCAACTTAGTCAAAGTTCTGAGAATTAATGTGAAATTTTTAATTGAAATAATGGCCATTATATATAACTATTGGCTACAGAGTCTCCTGCCACCTGTGATCTGGACTCATTTGGAGTTTTGTGTATTTATGTTGTCGTTTAAGGTCTGACAGATCTAAATTCTTAATAACTTCAGTCACACGAGGTAACCAGTGACCTGATGATAAACTTCACGAAGATTTTGCTCAAACACATAATCGTGCAACATCAGTCAAAAAATGAGAGATAAATATTATAAATGTTTTGGTGACAGATTGTTCATTTCCCTTCTGTTCATAAACCCATTTTATGGCTGATGTTTTAATTTGAAAGTGTAAGTGTACTGATGAGGGCTGCATCCCATTTAGAATTTGTCTTGCTCCTTAGCAAATTTGCAAAACAGCCAGCATGCACAGTAACAGGAATGGAATGCAGCCCTCTGTGCTTTATCTAATCTTTAAAGTTTAAATGTGAAATACTCTGTAAAGGTTTGAATGTTACTCTGTAAACACCAACAGCAGATCATTGCTGTTTGTTCTTCGGTTTGGAAACATTTTTCTTCAACTTTAGGTCCAACTCACACTATTATATTAAATGAAGATCTAATGAGAGAGACATATGCATTGATTATTGCAAAAATAGTAATAATAAATTCAGACATTTTTCATGTAAGCATGCAGTCAATATTTTAGTTCTACCATTTTCAGTGTGTGAAAATGTGCTGGTTTGAATGAATGAATGTTAACTGTAAAGTCAGCACTGTAACTTTTTCGTGTTTCATTTGGAAATGAGAAAGTGAAAGCTCACAGTTACTGCAGCATTAAACTGACTGACCTTCAAATAGAGAAACATTTGAAGATCAATCACTGAATTTATTTAAAAATAATAAGGTGTGTGAAAAGAAAAACTAAATGACAGAAAAAAAAACCAAACACAAGGTTTTACTTCTATTTATAATGTTAGGATTTATTATTTTAAAAAGATTTCAGAGAAAGCGAAAAAACAGACAAGGATTTTCTTTTGGTGTAAAGGTAAAAAAAATGCATTTCATCAAATAATAATAGTTGTATTGCATTTTATTTTTATTTAAAAAAGCAAAAGCAGGAGTTGTGAATCGGTAATTTAGAAGCAATTATTTTCTTTTAGAGCAATACAAATTATATTGCACTCCTTTTGTGGCATGCTTCAAAACTCTCTTACATAGTTTTATATATTTACTGAAGCACAAAAGTGATCTTGCTTGCCTATTTTTTTTTAAGTTAATAATCACAACACAACCCTGTCCAGCAGCTCGCTGTCAGCAGGACGACAGAACGCTTCTGTTTGATCTGAGAAGGACGTCTCAGTTAATAACCTGGGAGACTGTGTTTGTTATTGATTTTTATCTCTGGAGGATGAAGATTTCTGTTCACTGAACTTCAATCAAACGGTACGGCTGCAGCCCACAAGGGTTCATAAACCAGTCATACACAAAAACAAACACACTCTTTTCTCCAGTATGTTTCACCCTTTAGACTCCTGTACACTTTCAGACGGAGGTTTAGTTGTTTTTCCCTCACTAGAAAAACAAGAAAATTCCTTACAATAAGGCAACATATCTAGTTTTTAAAATAAATATTTTACTTTTACATAACTGTTCAGACTCTTCATTTATTACTTGGCAGGCAGCCTAACGTTTTTATTATGAGGTGAGAAAAGCTAATCTTTTCTTTATAGTTTCTCCAACTTTTAATGCCAGGATCATTGTGGCTGCTGCAGGTTGGCAAATCCGCAGATCAAATCAGCAGAGGTTTATCAAGAAACGCACAAACAATATGCACACAATTAAACTTAAAAATTAAAAGTGTATTAGGACAATAGAAACAGCTGGCTCCGATGTTTTCCTCTAAGGTTGAAGGAAACACAGAGACACACTGTTTCTGCTACATAGAGAGAGTGTGTTATTAATGAGTAAACTGGCCTGCTTCATCTGATGTACCAGTCCTCCACACGTGATGCTTAAATGATCTTTGAACAGCCCCAGTGTGCTCGTTCAACAGGAGTCGTTCCCCTGATGGTAAACCCACTAGAGAGCAGCATATTCCCTTCCTCATCGTCACCGATTTAACAGACACTTATAAGAAAACATGATCTTATAGATAGATGTGAACGTGCTGTGCAGAAAGCAGACCTGAAGGCAGAGTTGTGAATAATTTAAACCATAAAGGTAAACGAGAGAGAGAGAGAGGAAGAGAGAGAGAGAGAGAGAGAGAGAGAGAGAGAGCTCATATTATTAAGTCTTGGCTACCAGTGTGTCTTAGACTTGATTTTTTTTAAACTTGTTTTTAAAAGCTGTTTGTGGTCTTAGTTCTTTTTAATTATCAGATTGATTTATGACCTAAAGCTACGTCTGATTTTAACTCAGGTGAGAACTAAATCCCACAGTGAGGAGTGTTTTTCTACACGACCCTTGTCAGGATGGAGGAGTTGATGTTTTTGTCTTTTTTAAGCAAGTTCAAGGCTTACACTTGCTCAATCTGCCTTTTAATTGCAAATATAATTGCAGCAAGTCATATCTTGATCTTTTTTTCAAAAACTTTTAATGTTTGATTTTCAGTTTTATAAATCATGTTTAGTTTTCAGTAACCACAGTAGCATTTATATTGTTTTCATTCCATTTCATGATTTGGTGTCAATGTTCTTTCTAAATGATTTGATTCTATTGTTATTAGCCCTGTTGTTGATAAACTTGAGTTAAGTTTACATCTTTAAACTATTAATTTCTAACAATTTGATTTAGGAAAAAGTTTTTAAATATTTCTTATACTTTGTCCACATATAACATCATATATGTTGATGAGGCTCTACTAATCCTAAGTGGCTAAGCAGTATTAAAAATGCACCAAACAAAAGCTCATAGCAGGTTCATATAACAGTTCTAAATATTTAATCCTTTTATTAGTTTTTGCTGTTCTAACTTTTATGTGTTTTTTCTACTGCTGCTGTTGTTTGTCTGTTCTTAACTTTTTATTCCTGACAAATGCTTTATGAGCAAAGTTTGATTGATAGATAGAAAAAGAAAATAAAAGAAAAATCTAATTCTCAAAGGAGTCTAGAGACAATAAAGAATGACAACATGTCAATAAAACTAACAAAGATCCAAATACGGAAAACCCTAAACACTGTGGCAGCAGGTCTTTATTTAAGATAAAAAAAATAAAAACAGAACTTATTTAAATAATAATAAAAATCCTTTCTCATATTTTATTCATGGATTCATCAAAGGACAAAATATCACTGGACTTAAACCTGACAAGAAAAAACTTAAAGGTTTATATAACAGTAAGCAGTACAAATATACTTAATAGTTCCAATAGTTTAACTCATCCAACAGTTTCTTTTTAAAGGAACAGCCACGACTTAAACTTCAAGAAAAAAGAGTAGAAGTTTTGTCATCGCCTGCTGAATAGAAAGACAAGAGGAGACATCCTGATGTGACAGAGTGTAATGTGTGTTTTAGTGCAGGATGGCTTCTGTCTGACCACTCTACCATAAAAGCCTAATTAGCAGAGAGCTCCCGTCTCAACAAAAGAATCCTGAACTTCATTTATGACGGCCATTACCGGCTCACCAGAGCCATTTCTTATCCCGTTGTTCAGGTTGGCTGAGCTGCCCGATCTAAGAAATCTGGTTCTGGTTCCAAACTTTTTTCTACTTGAGGAGTGCAGATGGTATGGTGCTCTTCAACACTTTTAATGATGTAGAAGTTTTATTTTACTTTTATCCCTCTGCAGATCAGCTCAGACCCCTGCAGGATTCCTGTCTGAGCCTCGTGTGTCTCACTCCTAACGATGCAGATGAACTCATTTAGGCACAGGTTGACTCCAGTCAGGCCCTGGAAACTCCTCCAGCACCGCTGACAGAATCAGGATGCAGCACAGCTCACTCCAGAATATTACATCAAAAGATGATTAATCACCAACCATTCTTTGAATTAAAAAAAAAAGCTTCTTTATTTGTAGTTTTGTTTACTTTGTATTAAGACTGCTGGGAAAAATTTATTCCTTGTTACTTATTTTAACGATGAATTAAAAATCAGTTCAAGTTTCAGATCTATTGTCTCAGAATTAGACAATGTTTATTGTAAATCCTATGAACTAAAGAAAGAAGTCCTATAAATTTTGAAAAAAATCATCAAAACCCAATCTCACATCTCTCCTTTCACTGCAGCAAGTTTAGGTGTTCATCAGAATCTTATTTCTGCAGGTTTCCCCATGTGAAACTCGGGGTCAGTGTTTTCCACTCAGACATTCAGATGATTTCCTGACTTCCAGTCCACTGAATCCTGACATCCTCTCCACAGAGAGCAGCAGAGACCTGCATCCTGCCACCATCTGCTCTGAGAGAAACCCAAGAAACAGGAAAGTGGAGCTTTTGAGGACAAAATAAAAATGTATGTTCTTTTTTTCTGTAGCAGGTCATGAAAGAGTCATAAAAATCCTTCCATCCTCTGAAGTAAACTGGCTGCTTTTTGAAAACAACAGTGACAGAAACACGGAGCAAACTATAGCTCTGCCAGTTATGTTCTAACAGTCTCCTGCAGTGCACATCCTATCGCTATGCAATAAAACTAAAATATGATAAAACGGTCTGTATTGTAAAAACAGACTGAGCAGCTGTTCAGGTTTCCTGGTTTAACTCAGTTCTGTAGCTATTTTATTTTATTGTCATATGTGCTGTTTTTATTATTCAAACTATGGACTATTTGTTTGTATTTGATTCACATTTTCTCACCCAATCATTTTACAAAAATACTTTCTTTTTACACTTGTTGGTTGGCTACAAACATTTCAATTAAAATGTAATGCATGTTTTGAATAATAAAAAAGACATTAGCTGAATGAAACCATCCAGGAAGAAAAACGTCAGTCCGTTTTTCAGGTTGTACCACTCTCTGTAGACCAGTTGGTGTCCATATTGAGCCATGTTTTTTTGTTTATTTTTAAGTGACACACAGATGTAGATTAAAAAAAAACATGCTGACCGGGACCTTTGAAAGAGAGGATTTAAGATGGATCATCTTAAATTCAATGTATTCCAGCTCAACTCGATTCATCTACAAATAAAAGTCTTTTACCAAAATCAAGTCAAACCTAATTAATTCTAATCCTGTCATAATCAATTTAAACCAATTATACACCAAATACATTTAGTAAAGTCAAATTCATTATATTAAAAACAATACTAATTTGTAAATTATTGGATGGATAGGGGGAAAAAAATTCAGCTCTTTGTCACACCTCCTTTGAAATCACTAAAAAACTTCCTGATGTTTATGCATGCATATAATGTATAATATAATATTAATGCATCCCTGTCATTTTGGGGACATCAGCATTTGATAATGACCTCCCTTTATCCCTCAGAAGGTATGGTCTTTTCAGGTTTAAATGAGCTAAATTTGGTTTAAAAGATGGTAAAAATGCAGACACCTATCTATACATGTATCTATATTATTATAGAGGCAGATTCAGCACATCAGAAAATTGTGAACATTTAAAAAAAAGCCCTTTTCAAACTTTTTACTCATATTGCTTTGATACAAATACTACAAAAGTGGAATATATTTATGAAATTAAATCTAGATGAAGTGGCTGCTGTGATGCTGTCCTGAGTTTCAGAGGATTTCACTGGATTTCATCTGAATCTTCCTACTAAACTACCTTAGATAAAAACGGCTTCACTGTTTGTTAAAACTGGCTACTGTCAAAAACAATATAAACACAGTGAACTGTACAGTATACTGTATGAGACCTGATTCATGCTGTCAATCAACCCCAGGTCCTGACTGATGACAGCTCAGTCTTGATGATCAATACTTAGTTTGTCAGAATTTGTCAGGTTAAGGTCTGGGAGTTTCCTCAACGTGGACTCTAACTTTTGATGTTTTGCTCCCTGAGTTCTGACTTTAACCTTATGACGGGGTGCTTCATTGTGCTGGATAAGTCATTGTTCATCAGCAAACTGTTCTTGATTGGTTGGAGGAGTTCCTCTTGGAGGATGTTTAGGTAGCCTTCTTTATTCATGTCTATGTTCAGAGACTATGTGGAGAGACTTCTCCGCATCCCTAAAGAAGACAGGAAGTGACTTCATCAGAAAAAATGACTTTCCCTCAGTCCTCAAGAATCCAATCCCTGGACCTTTAGCAGACCATCAGATGTTTGTCTAGGAAAAAGTGATTTCTTTGCCGCCTTTCTTGACACCAAACCATCTTCCAAACATTTTCTCTTTGCTGCAGATTCACTCACACCTCCCATTCCTGCCCTGATTCTGCAGCTGGTTCAGCTTTAGGAGATGATCCTGGTGCTGCTGGGCTTCCTTGCACACCCTAAAGTCTTCCTGGATTTTATGCAAACTGCCATCGTAAAACCTGAAGCAACAAACGTCGTGAGAATTAATTTTGGTGTCATTCCACGGCTGTAGATTTTGTTTTAATCTGAGGCAATTCCCTCCCATCTACTGGATGTGCTTTTATATAAAATCATGTTGCATATGTTATTTTCCCTTCTCCTACATGAGCACTCATGGCACAGCTTTGATGAGCTCCAGCTCAGATAAGTAAGAAAAGATGAAAAGACATAAATGAAGACCTATGGAGAAACACGGAGAGGATCAAGCCTCACATCAGCTGTCATGGCGTATGGATGAGAGAGTGTTTACCGCCTTCTGTGAGTCAGAGGAGACAGAACACTTTAGTTTTCACACCTTATTCTCTAATGCTGAACGGTAGAGGAGGCTAACTGATCGGAGATCTGCAGTAAATCTCAAATGAGATCAGCTCTGGAACATAAATGATCTTTTTCAAAAATCGAAGTTTCTCAGACAGTTTGCTTGAGGTAACTTTCACTCAAAAGAGAAGTCAGCTCAGTTCTCTGAAGGCGTCTGACAGCTCTTCAGACCATCTGCTGTCCTGGACAGTCCGCGTGGAGGTTAATATCCAGGATTTACTTCACCGGTAACATCATGTTTTAAAATCAATGAAATGCTCATCTTACATTCCCACCCCTTCAATTTAACTCCGAGTTCAAAATAGCCAACATCCTTTTATCAATTCCTCGTCTGTTTACTCTGTGAAACACTGTGATTGATCTAAAAGCCTCTCGCTAAACACAAGTCGATTCACATGATACCTGGAGCTTTTGTTGTTTCCAAGAAGGTTGCTAATTTCTTTTTCTCTTTTTTTCTGTGGGCATTAATGATTTTTCTTTTATCTGTGTTTTTCTGACTTTATTGTTGCCTTCAGAAAACATCAATCCCATCTGGAATGATAACGCCTCGTCTGCTCTCAGTGGTTCATCCTCTGCAGGTTTTTGTTTGATTATTAATTAAAAAAAAGATAAAACACACACTGTCATTTCACTACAAACCATTGCACTAATATGTAAGGACATAATTATCTGTCTTTTTAACTGACATTTCAACAAGACGTATAATCAGATGTGAGATTGTTGTAAGCTATCAACCTTAAACTGAATAAATAAATGTAGCTGAAGATTTTCCTCAGTGATTCTCTCAAACAGCATCATTAATTCAACCTGTGACATGAATACTAATTTGTATTTGTTTGAAAAAAATCTAATTAGAAGGCTGCTTTGGATGTGCATCAAACAACAGGACTGTGACCAGCACAGACAAAACGCCGTGCACCGTGAGAGCTGTAAACACAGGAAGGAGTCCCTGGAAGTTACGAAGCTGAAGATCATAAATAATTATCAGGATATGTCGGCTGCAGAAAAATTACAAATGACCTTGTTGCAGATTCTATCACTTTAATCATTATTTAGGTGTTTTTTTAATTTGTATATCAGTGAAAAACACAGAAAGTTCATGTGAAGAAGCCCAGATGACCACATGGTGTCACTGTTGCATGTTTTACAAAACAAAACACACGTTGCGGAACATTTTTTCCCCCCCGCCTTTTTTTTTTTTGACATTTTAGAGTCCTTCACACTAATCTCTGCAGCAGTTAACACCTATGAAATATTTTTTAGATAAGTCTTAAGTCCAAATTGCTTCTGCATTTGAAAAGTTTTCACAGAGCGGGATCGAGTTCAGCACATTAACCTTTCAAAGATTAAGATGATGGACAGAGCCGCATCTCGGTGCTATATCTTCAGATACGTCGGCCTGTTGCAAAATTACATTACAGACTTACATTAAAATGAGGAGTCATGCTTCAAAGAGGAGGGATTCTTTCCCCGGTGGTTCAGAACTGATCTGAAGTCAAACTTTCTGGCTTTTTGTTGACCTTAAACAAAGATCAGATCTTCTTAGGTTTTGTTCTTTGAATGCATCAAAAGCCTACAGTTTGCAGGAAACTGAGAATTTTTGTTTTAAAGGAAGACTGTTGGATCTGCTGGTCATACTTTAGGCAGTTATTATTTAAGAATATCCATCCATTCGTTTACTGTAATAAACCAACTTGGCATCTCCAGCGGTCACTGGGTGAGAGGTCGGACAGGCTGCTTTAACATCACAGGGCTAAACACCCATTCACATTCATTATTGTTGTTTAGGTGTGCAGGGAGAAACCACTAATAATGTTCAAGACATCAACATCTACTTCCTATAGGGTCACTCAAAACAAAGAAGCAACAACCACAAAAAACAGAGAAAGAATTAACATCGAGATAATGTAGAAATACTTGAAGACTAAATTTATTTTAAAATTCAAAACATTATTAAGAAAAAAAGAAAGAAACTTAACCCGACTTGGCACAAAGACCTACAGCACTCAGAATGACTTGTGTGAATGAACTATGGTGACTTGATTCTAAATAGCTTTCTTTTATCACTTCATACACAACCTGTAAATAACTTCCTGGAAGCTGCAGCATGAATTTTCACTGGAGAAAAATAATATTAAGTTATTTATATAAGCTTCAGGTGTCCTGTGATACGTATATGAGACTCTTATTTCGGAGGATTGAAGGAATTTTGAGCTCTTCTGTTCAATGAGAGTAGACTGTGCTTCACAATCAGTAAAACACCTTGTTTCATGTAGTTTACTCAGTAAAAACACACCCAGAACCTTTAGTTACAACAATATTAAAATCTGAACGAACACCGTGGAGTTCAGGAACACAAGGGGTTCACTTCCTTGAACTATTCTTGACATTTTGGCTTTTTCTGCAAACAGTATTTCAACTCTTCTCAACATTTGCACAATTTTTTTTATTCTTCGACTTCAACACTTCCATCTTTTTTCCTCTACAAAATAGCCCTGAAATGATTTTGTAACCTTTATGTTTGAAAGCCAAAATATCCAGTTTATTACCATGATGTGTATTTGGAGTCTGCACAATTAGAATGTGAAAGTCCCATTTAGTCACTGGCACACATTCATGGTGTTTAATGCCTCATTACAGCAAAACATATTAGAACATTTAATACGTAGAAGAAAGAATGACAAAAATCATTAACACCTGGATAAAATGACCTGATGTGTATTTTTACCTTTTAATCGGGAAAGTGTTCATTTATATAGAAGGGGCGGGGCTAAACACTTGTAGGAGCCACTAGGGGGCTACTGGTGTCGTTTATGCTTCAAATTCTACAACTAGTCATTATAGATTCTGATATAGAAAATCCACACCTGCATGGGTGAAACGTGCAGGCTTCCTTTAAAAATGACAAACTAACTAACAGGGCATTACAATCCTAACAGTAGGACTGTGCAGCCCCTCATTAAAAAGATTAAACAAACGAGTTGAAACTCAGACAAGAGTGTTTGAAGTTTTTAATGCCAAAGTCAAACTTTTACATGATTCATTTTCATACCAAACCATTCATTTGCTCCTCTTCATCTTCATCAAAGCAAATGCAATTAGTTCATTAGGTAATTACAGGAAGGGAGCAGCCAAATAAACCAAACAAAACAAAAAAACTGAGCCAGTCCCCTTTAAGATGAGGAAACAAATGAGAAGAAAATAAAAACTGTTTTTTCAGATTTTTTTTCTTTTTCTTCTCGAGTGCAGATTTGAACCTTAAGCATGCCGTTGTCTGTTACAGTTTTCAGTAGTCTGTTCTACAGTGTAGTTTTATATGTACAAGGCGAGGATAAACAGAGAGAGGAGAACAGCAGGGACATGGCGTCCACTGAAGGGTCTGTTTGTAAAAATGTCTTCGTTAGCGGGCGACAGATCTGAGAGATGACGCTGTCTGTTCCCCCTCTTTGTTTTGCAGGAGACTAAAAGATATTCATGTTTAAACGTGCAGTATAAAAAAAGAAATTCATGTACAGCGAGTCCCCTTAAATCCAGATTTGAGGGTTTGAAAGGTGCCATCGTGGTCCTGCCAAATAACAGCAGTTTGAAGGAATATGTGTAAGAGGCGGGGCTGCGTCGAGTCTCTTTCCCAACGAAACTCCACGGGTTCTCCGTGCTCTTTGTCCGAGTCAGAACTTCTCCCAGAGAATGTGACTTTGTGTCTCTCAGAATGAAGGGTGTCTCAGAGAAAATCCACAAAGTTTAGACTTTTTTTTTGTACATCCTCATTACAGTCCATCAAAAACAGCTCAGTTAACAGCCATGGTGGAAGATACTGAAGGCTAGAGGAGTAAATACATCAGTGGGCTCAAAGCTTAGGATTGTTCACAGAGTAGTAAAGTTTAAAGTATATACAGGTTTACAAGGTGTGATTACACAAATAGAGCATCTCTCAGCCTGATTACCCCCTCTCTAAAGGTGAGGAGGCGTCATGATTACTACTTTTTTCACCCCCCATCCGTCAGTCAAAGCAGCAGCAGCAGAGACAGCAGGTTAAACACCTGAGCCGGGCGCTCGCTCATTATCCCCCACCACCCTAACAAGGATGTCTCTTTAGTCGGGGTGATCCAAAACAACCGGATGAAAACACGGGATGCACTTGCTGGCAGTTTGCAGTAGTGTTACATTTGCCTATCCAGACGTTAATGAGATCAGTGCAGATCAAGAATGGAGACGAGAGAGGAGAAAGGAAACTCATTAAGACCGCAGGGACGACCTAACCCTATTATCCCTATCGCACCGCTGAGCCACACACACGCACCGATGATGGGAATTAAGATGTGTTGGCCTCGATCCACGCCCACTCTTCAGCACAATGCAGCGGAGTGTGTCAGGAGTGGTGTAGCGGTGGCTGGTGGGAAGGGCGAATGTGAAGGAGGCTTGTTATCAGCGCGCTCCAGCACGGCGCGCCGTTTGGGCGTGCTCAGGTCAGCGCTGCGCGGTGAAACGGGTAACAGCAGAATTTTAAGCTTCTGCAACAATGTGTTTCTCCTTCCTATTCTCTTTAGTTGCAGCCTCCGGCACTTCGGAGCTGTAAAAAACTAACTGAGAGAAACATTTACCCACTGAAGCCAATTCCCCGTCCGCCAGTCGCTATCTCCATCCCCCCACGTTACAAACGTATCCAAACAGTCGTGCTGTTCCCAAAATGCGTGACGTTTTTCTTAAAAAAGACAGAAAAAAACAAGTTTGCATTATCTTTCTATCATGCAGTCTCTTTTTCTTTCCTTTTTTTTTTCTTACAGAGATTAGACAGACTCGGTTTTTTATACTTACAGTAGGCAGGAAAATCTCCTTCTCCAACATTTTCTATTAATCCTTACAGTAGATGTCATTGAAATTCTCTTTAAAGTTGCCTTACAGATCTGCCAGAGAGATGGGTAATTATTTAAATACATTTCATGTTTAAATACTGGCTGGAGAAGGAGCAGGCAAAATGCTACAGCTAGTTTAATGAGGCAGCATGTTAAACAAAACGCACACACGCAGATGAGCTGAGCATCTTAATAGGCGTTTTGTTTCCGATTAAGCGTTAATGTGATGAGTGTCGTTTGTGTGTATTTATGCGTGCGGGATTTTTTTTCTGTATGAAAAGTGGATGCAGGTTATGTGCTTGTCTATACTGCATGAGTTAGTGTTCACATGCTAATGTTTGTGTGTTTGCATGCTTGCACGTGTGTGTATCATCATATATGAGCACTGTTCGGGTGCAGTAGATGTGTGATGAACTCTGTCTGCTCTGAAAACAAACACCCGCTGCTTTTATCAAATACGCACTTATGATATATACATACAGACTGGGTCTAAAGG
Source organism: Callopanchax toddi (assembly GCA_006937965.1). NCBI lineage: Eukaryota > Metazoa > Chordata > Actinopteri > Cyprinodontiformes > Nothobranchiidae > Callopanchax > Callopanchax toddi. Next base: position 309,180 of record SSNR01000305.1, read on the forward strand.
GAAAATAAGAAACGCACATCGTCACATGAGGCAGAACACTCCGGGACTAGTGACACTCAATGAGAACCTTGTAAATAGTTGTATCTGATCGCTGTATAAAAGTCTTTGAGTTCACTTTGTTCTGTTTGTGACGAACATACGCCACACGCTATGATGTAGGATTCTCATGAAACTGGTTAATATTCCCCCCCACCTCTGTTACGAGACAGTTGATTATGTATTTAGAAAGTTTGACTGGTTTGAAAGAGATCCAAACTGCTCATCAAAAACCCGCTTTTTTTGTACAGGATGAAACCTCAGCAGTTTTTTCGTTGCAGATGATTCACCGCTGTAGCCTCAGACGCAAACAGAGCATCGTCTTCTTCACTTAAATAGCTCTACAGTCAAAGGGTCAGGCATGCATTGGAGTCCATATAAAAAGAAGAAAAGACTGTCCTCCTCCATTTAGACACACAGTCTTTGCCTGTAGGTAGCTTCCAGTAGTTGTAAATAAAAAAAGTTTTTTCAGAAATTACTCTCAGTCCGAGAGATCCAAAGAGTTGATCGATGATTCGCTTAAGTTTAAAGGCCTATCACTATTAGTCAGAATCTAAAAGTTAACAGTTCGATGATAGCTTTTGGATTTTATCCCTTTTGATATTTTCACATCTTCATAGGCTAAAAGGCCCGTCACGCTGATGGATTGAGTTCAGTTTTAACTCTCTTTTTCCAACAAAGGAAGGAGATGATGGTGGTGGTGGATTGCTCCACCGAGGGGCCGTCACAGGTAGACCTCGCGGCGTGACAACGTGAGGCAGGACGTCGTCTTGTAGTCCCCTCCTGTTCGCGCCAGCGGTATGACCTCAGGTGGGTTCTGGCCTTCTCCTCCCTCCTCCTCCGGCTGGCGCCTCCCGAGGCTTGCCCCGCTGAACGTGTCGTAGGAAGCTGAAGTCATTTTACGGTTCAGAAGGTTGCGGTTGTGATCGCCCATGTTCCTGTTGCGGTCTCCGCGACCCAGGGTGCCAAGAGGGTCTCCATTGACTAAAGGTAACCGCTGACCTTCTCCGCTGACCACCACGCCCGGTTCGGAGCTCCCCGCGCTGCCGGCGCTCTCGCTGTCGCTTTCACGGTCGTTACCGCGGAGATTGTTGTTGTCGTCTCCTGGGGCGAAGGTTGAGAGTCGGGGAGGGTCGCTGCCGTGGCGCTGACGCTGCCGTGGCGACGGCCGGACGGGCATCCAACACGTGTCCGAGTGTCCAAACTCATCACACTCTCTGGTGCACTTTCCTGTCAGAGCAACATCTGGCAGCTGTCTGGCATCTGGATACAAGAGACAAAGCAGGGTCAACAAACTGACAATAAGCATTCTTTTATTTTGATTTCCTCTTCTTCTATTCAAGTTCTGGAAATAGAAACCCACACGGGTAAGTTAAAAATGCCACAACTACATTTGAACTGTGATTTTAAGAAAATGCCCCTTGAGGAAAAAAAAATCAAATACTTAAAAAAAACAACAGCAGAAGCTGAGCTAAAAGTTAAAAGAGGGGGAGAAAATAAAATAAAGATATAAACAAACAAATAGATGAAACTGTTGTTATTAAAGGAGGGGAGCTTGAAGGGAACATGACAGAAACAGAGGAAATGCTGTTGGAGCAAAATGAAAATCGCTGACTTCTGAAGAATGTTAAAGTAAAGCACCCAGCTGCGCTCAGCACTACACGGGAGGTGAAAGGTCAGGTCAGCCCCAACAAGCACTAATGCCACAGGGGAATGTAATTATCACCAATTTGAATCTAAAATTCTTAACGTGCAAGGTGGAGATCACATGTTTTAAAGATCTGCTACATCCCATGAGTGAGCAAGGACACTGGTGACTGAATGCTGATTTTCTGCAGGGGTTGAAAGGCTGTGCTTCTTTAAACCAGCTCAAAATGTGTTAAAAGACTGAGTTGGTCCAAAGCCCAGAGTGAACATCAAAGACGTTACTTTCTCCCACTGAAGACACTGCTTCCGAAACAATTTTTCTTAGATTTCTTTATGTTTTATGACTACGTAACACATTCACACGGTTCTTGTCTAGTGGCTGGTTTAGTACAACTTAACTGAGAAACGGGCACCAATCTTGATATTTATCCTAAAATATGACTTGATGAAGTTTTTGCTGGGTATTTAAATAATCCTGTTGGTAGTTTTCAGCTTCACTTCTATGTATTTACATTTATATTAACATGAGACGTGATTACATAAGCAGTACGACGCTTTCATGTTTCCTGTCCTACTCATGTTCACGCTTCCTGTCTGCTGCAGCACTCAGTGAAGAGGCTGACGTCAGGGTCATTGTAACATCTACTTGCACCTATATTTGGAGCATGGACCATAAATTCATCATGATGCAATGCAGCAGAATCATATCTTCCTTCTCCCTGCCTGCAGCGCAGGGGCGCTAATTTAATTAGCTTTTTTTCCACAAAATGTACCTTCATTTGTGTCCATGTATATTAGATACATAAGTTCCTTCTGCTCACCTGTCTGTACGGTGTTTGGCTGTTAATGTGTGTGTGTGTGTGTGTGTACCACTTGTCATTGACAGAAGATGATTTGCTGAATTGAACGCAGCTCTGCTGTTTAAAATAAATAAATGAATAACTAATTTATAGTTAGCCCAAACAAAGCTTTGCTGGGATCAATGGGTGTGCACTGTGACACGATGGACATTAGCTAATATTACCTTTGTGTTGGGGGACAGGCTCTACTGATGAATTAGCTCGAGACGTGAAGTACTCATCACTGGGATCGTGATCAATTTGCTTGCAATCTAATTTTGGTGTAGTCTTATTGCTCAGTCCTACCATAAAGCACATAAGCTATGAGGAGAGTTTACCCCCCCTCCTCCCCATCTCACTGGAGGAGAAGCCATGGAGCAGATGAAAGCAGCTAAATACTTGGGTCTGCACATGACCTCTGACCTTACATGGCCAGTACAACTAAAAATGCTCACCAATGGCTCTATTTTATGAGGAGGCGTATCTGTCCAAAGGGAGCGTTGTGGCATATCAATACACTATTTGGAAAATTTCAAATTTGTTGATTTTCTAACAGTCGTGTCCTTCTGTGCTGTCTTCCGTTAAGTCCACTTTGACTCAGACAGAGACAGATGGTGTGATCCGACACTGATGCACATTGACCTTGGACTTGACCTCTAATTTGTTAGAATCTCTTTTTGGACTTTTTGGTTACCATTCATATTATCCTTCTATTCAGTTTATCATCAGCCTATGGAGGTTGGTTGTGAATACTATGTCCAGCTATAGTCAGAGGAGCATCCAGATGTTTGGAGACGGTCTTCACTCCTTTACTTTTGCCATGCTGGTCGATTATTGTCTCTATAATCTCAGCTTTCTATGGTCCGTGTTCAGTGTGGTACACACCCTGACACCAAACAGCACTGTGACTACCATCTACCCTTTAACCAGGCACTGTTTTAGTCATTTGTTATTCAGAACCACAATGTAAAAGCATTGTTTTTAGTAGATTTTTCATAAAATGTTTAATTATTACCACTTTTGTCAGTTTCAAGTTATTTCACTGATCATTGGAAGTTATTTTTTCAGAAGGGTACCAACAACTTATTATTTTACGTTTGCCTGAGTAACACCATTCATTCCCCTACGTCCCCAACATGCTGCTGAATGACAAGACTAAATAATCTGATTAAACTCGGTCGTACATGTTGCAAAAAATCAGATTATGATCACATCTGCTTTTTCACTGAGACTAGAGAATCCATTTATTGACTGCGTTTCTTAAATCTCCTTTCCTTAAATCTCCATAAGCATCAGCAAATTTAATCATAACAAGCACATTATCATGCATGATCATTACAGCCCACAAATTCTGGGTTCAAACCCTCCTTTCATCTGACTGTGACAAAAACTTATTACGCTCCAAAATGTTCCTAAGCCTTCAAACATTGATAAAAAAAAGGAATCAGTATTTTTCTGGGAGCCCACTGAGCACCCCAGAAGTATTCTGTTAGAATGGACACGGTGACCTCGTGTGCCGCCGCTGTTCTTCGCTCGTACGACCCATGTGCAGAACAAAAAGAATGTTTGTCATTGACTGGGGAGGCTTAAGGCCACGAGTGAGACTTAAGATTCTGTCACACATTAGCTTTTCAAAAAAAACAAACTCATCTCATAATACCCTGAGTCCTTGTACGAGAATACTTTTTTTGTGCAGTCAGTGGATGCAAAGACATGCAGGACAAATGCTTTATAGTGTAAAACTCGCTTCTATCATGAGAAGAGAATAAAGACTCCTGAGGTCTTGACAGCAAGTCAGCGCTCCACTGAAAGATTTCCTTTGGTGTGTTTCTGTGAATGTGTAAGAGAAAAACTGAAAGTGTGTGTGTGTGTGTGTGTGTGTAATCACAAACATCCTTAAGGTTTTAGCAGCATAAAGTCCATGTAGCCTTAAGTAAGTGTATTTGGTGGTTTGTGAGGTTCAATTAACTCTACTGATTGATTCGTTGATGGCGTCCTGTGCGGTGTACCGTTCTCCACGTGCTCCTCTTCGCCCACGCTGCCCTCCGGTGTGGTTCTCTCGTAGCCCTCCTCAGGAAGTGGCAGCGCTCCGAGTCGAGGCCCCGATGAACTCTTGCTGCTCGGCGTCTCCGAATCTTCCAGGCCGCTGTCATAGCAACCGCCGTCCTGGGGTTGGCTCACAACTGAGAAGGTCACCCGGCGAAGGGTCCCCTGCAGGAAAACACACAAACACAATATGGGATTAATCATCCAGGACTCCTAATCTGGGACTCTAAATCTGAGGATTAGGGTGTTGGGCATGGTCCGCAAAGACATATTGAGATTATCTGACCGTGTTGGTCCTGATTATGGGTTTAGCTGCTACAGTGCAGGGTAATAGTCAGCAACCAATCACAGCAGCGCTTCAAAGTTTTCCGATGTCTTTTAATCCCAGTTGAGATTAATGCTGCTGGACATGTGTGGTGTTTACAAACCTTCGGACCGCCCAGAAACACTTCTCATCTGGACTGGTGCCCAGTGGGAACAGCTGGGTAATACAGAGACCTGTCTCAACACCACCTTGTGTTCTAATGTAATGAAATACGAGCTTTCTTTGGTCAGGTAAGGCAAGCAAAGAGCTGATGTTATTATAAAGTTCTGTTTTTATTTATAAATCTCCACCAGTAAGTCTCAGTTTGACCACACAACTCATAAAATGAATGTAAACACCTCACTCGTCTTTGATACTCAGACTAAAAAACGAGATCTAAACTATTCTTGTTTGCATTTTTTCATTTATTTGAGGCAATCATAAAAATATTTAAATGTCTCATCAAAAATCACCATATTTTAATTACTTTTTAAACAGTTTTATTAGTTTATTTTTCAATTAAGATAAAGGGATTAAAATCTGCTTGAACAGAATGTTAAACAGTCAAAGCAACACGTCTGTGTAACATTTCACTATTAGGGAGGTTAAAATGTTTTATAGTTATTTGAAAATGTAGGACTCAATGTTTTATGTTTACTGAAGCTTTGGCATTTTTTGGTATTAAAATTAAATAAAAAATGAATATCTGGAGTTATTTGCTTGCATATTAATGTGCATTATTAACTAATATTCATGTGACCTTAGCAACATTTTGTTTCATTATATTAGGGGTGAACAATCTGGTAATCATATCAGGACTTGTTTTCTTATGGTAACATTTTAATCATGATTTTATCACAATTTTAAAAATACTGACTTTTACAAATTATTCCTTCATTAAAAAATCACCACATGTGGAAATGACATGTTTTAAAAGTCAAAAAAGCAGAAATTCACCAAAAAGTCAGCCAGTGCTCAGCAACATGGGCTCAACTGGTGGTCGACAGATCTGAAACTCAACAATCAAATCTTTAGAGGGTCCATGAATGACACATTGCACTAACTTTTAAATGATTTTCTGCATGGAAGTTTTACTTCTACGATGATAATTTGAAAGTTATTCAGAAAATAATAGTGTTTAAAAAACGTTTTCTTTGCGATAAAAAGAAGTTGGTCATAATCAGAAACAGCAGGTCAGAGCTGTATAAAAATTAGGGTTGTGTATCAGCAAGAATCTGGCAATACAATATGCACCACGATACAGGGGCAACTATATGATAGTTTGCGATATATCGTAATACTGCAATTTGATATATTGCAATAATCCATGGAAGCGGAGGACTGCTGAGGACTTGTGACTGCAGCCAACAAGTGGTCGGAGGTTGAAATGCAATGCAAAAATGAACTTTTTAAAAGTTTTAAACATAAATTGGGAATAAGAAATTGATACTGTTCTTTACGAACAATGATTTAATATTGTAATACAAAATATTGCGATATATTGGTGCATCGATTTTTTTTTACACCCCTAATAAAAACAAAAATTGGTATCGGCCCACAAAACCAGAGTCAGTGCACCTCTAGAGAGTGAGTTATCCAGTGAAACGTAGAACAATTGAAACCCTTTTCATGTGATTGGTTAATTTAATTTTTCTGTTAGGGTGTTCTTTTTTATTGTTGCACCTTTAATCATATAAGAAAGTTATAGTTAAAGTACTGTTGCCCTGTTCTGTGGTTTATTTTATTTTATTTCTTTTTTCTCTTTTCTTTTCTTTGTCTGTGTTTACAAGTTAGTTTGTTTTGTTTTATTTGTTTTTTTGGTCTTGTTTAAACAAAATTGTGAAAAATATTTCAAAATAAAGAGTTGGAAGAAAAAAAAGAAAGTTATAAAAAGAGCATCTGGGCCAAACGACAGTTCTGAATAGATTTGAATCAGTTTGTGCAATTTTGCATTAGACAGAATGCACCCCATAGACGATGCTGCAATCTCTGCTTTGGCAGATTGTCAACACATCCTAATCCTTCATGATCTGATATCATCACATCACCCGGCCCGACGTTTAACTGATGCTCCGGCTTCTTAAAATTTCATTTCCATCAGTTGTGTTCTTAATCTAAAGAATTGCATGTATTACTTCGGAAAAAGTTTGAAGGTTTTTGCGAAACGTTGAACTCATAGCTGTGAGCTGTTCAGACAGGCAAAAAATAAAAATAAAAAAATCTATCACCAGTTTCCTTAAACGAAGCATTTTTGCAGTGGAGGTGGTGAGAATCTCCAGTATGTCATTCACACAAACTGAACATCACAACCGCTGTGACATTCACACACAAATCACCCCAGTCTTGTTAGCAGAGCGGCTTCGGCTTTAAGCAGAAAATAAGACTGTTGGTTCATGCTGAGAAAATATCGGAGATAGTTAAATGACTCCGTCTGGCCTGAAGGGATCGCTCTGCGCCGGGATGCCTGTTTCTATATGACATCCGTCCTATCTGCTCCCAGACTCACTTATCTGCTTACAAAAATTACAACCCTTTAAATCTAGATCTACTTTGAAACATGCAGCGTATGGAGAGAAAGTGAAGGCAACAGAGAGAAGAAGGAGATTAGGGCGGAAAAAACTTCAGCTCCGAATGTCACCCCTGGATAATCTGCAGGGGAGCTGATGGATGGCTGGTATGAAAACTCAAACTGTGGCAATTCTTCTCTTTTTTTCCTCTCCCTGCTAAGCAATGGCACTGAAGAAAAATGAAACATTTGAACAGTTCAAACACTGAGCAAGCAAGACAAGAGGGCAACGCAGTCAAATTAAACGCAGAGAGGAGGAAATTAACAGTCCTAATGACTTTTAAATGAAAGAGATGATCAGATTCTAATGGAAAAGCAGCAGTTTTTGGAATCTCAGAGGCTGCATCTCAACTCTCGACAGACTAACTGTAATTTTAGAGCAGCAGCTTAGATTAAGCAGTGCAACCTCTTTTCAACCTGTTCAGAAGAGGGCCAGTGGCACAGAAACAGAAAAGTGCATAAGAGAGTGTGTGACTCACATTATAGAGTCCTAGAAAACAGGGCAGTTATGATTTTCTGGTAATCAATATGGAAAAAAGAAGTGTGGTCACATCACGATACGTTGGATTTCTTACCTCAGGAATGTCAGGACAAATCATTTCTCAGCTTAAAAGGCGGTCCGAGCATTTTATTAGAATCACAGAACGGCATTTCTGTGTTTTTGCCATCAGAAAAAAGAGTTTTTCATGAAGATGAGAATGTAAATTTGGAACTACTGTATTTCTAATCACAGGAGAAGAAAGATAAATCACAAGAAAAGAGAGAACATACAGTTCTCCATCCTTTACAGAAGACAGACTGCATCAATAGAAGGACTGGATCAATGTTCACGAATCTGAATGACTTCCCTTTTAGCAGATCGGAACATACAATTTTTTTTTTTTTACAAGATATTCATAATAATGTTCAAAAAATGCATTTTTTTCCTACAAAACTGAACTCAACTCTGAATATTTTACAAAATATCCTCTACTTTAAACCTACTGAAACTACACACAGAATTATTTTATTTTTACCAATTGTATTTTCATCATGAAGCCTGCAAAATTATCTTCACAACACTCGAAAAATGTTCAGCGAGAAAAAGTCTGCAGGCATCCTAGTAGCCCAAGGAAACAGTAATTCAGCAAAAATATGCTTTGAATTAAACAACGCTGCATGCTGATTTAGTACCGTGCATTAAGAGCTGCACAGACTGATGAGTCTACAGATGTAAACGTTATGAATCAAACTAAAGTTTGACAAATTAAAATGTCAACTTGATAATCGTTTCTCATAATGCCATGATGTGTTGAGATGTTGGGCCCAGGATGCAGATAGAAGTCAGAAAGTAGGAGCAAAACTAAAACAGCTCAGGAAGAAAACAACCAAATGGTTTAAAACCAAAACAAGCAGGGGCCACGAGGGCAAACAACAGGATGTGATGATAACGGAAGGAAAACCAGGAGTAAACAGAGCAGGACAGGTGATTACTGGATGAGAGACAGGTGGGATGATGGGAAATTTGAGCTGGAAACTGAGTGGAAACCCATCCATCCATCCATCCATCCATTTTCTGTAGCCGCTTATTCCTCCACAGAGGGTCGCGGGGCAGCTGGTGCCCATCTCCAGCGGTCAAGGGGCGAGAGGCGGGGGACACCCTGGACAGGTCGCCAGTCCATCGCAGGGCCACACAGAGACGAACGAGACAAACAACCACACACCCACTCACACCTAAGGACAATTTACCAGCCCAATTAGCCTGACAGTCATGTCTTTGGACTGTGGGAGGAAACCGGAGCACCCGGAGGAAACCCACGCATGCATGGGGAGAACATGCAAACTCCACGCAGAGAGGCCGCAGAGCCGGGACGCGAACCCACGACCTCCTTGCTGCGAGGCAACAGTGCTAACCAACTGCGCCACCATGCAGCCTCTCTGAGTGGAAACCTTGAAACTAAACTCAGAACACAATGAGACCAGAGCTGTGAACTTGTAAAGTCAAGTTTGAATTTGGACTTTAGCTAAAATCAATTATAGAAACAATGTAATCAAATGGCTTTTAGTTTTTTTGTCACATCCATTGTGCAAGCTCTTACTTCCCTCCAAATGATGCACACTTTAGTCTCTTCCAATGGTGAAATCTCAAATGTCGTGTGTAGCGATGCAATCTAAAGAATCAGTTTGTGATCAGAATCAGCCAATAATAAACCCGACTGCAGCTGATCTGAAACTCAACAACTGGGTCCGTGAACACACCATTGCCAAGCAGCAATAAAACAAGCAACGTTTTCCTCAGTCCAGTGAAAAAAACCAGTATCCAAAACCATTACTGCCCCTAAAGACCATGATGATGCACCTTAAGTTTTGTGGTGTTTGAAACAGTCAGCTCAAATACAGTAAAGATGGCAAAGGCCAAACACACTGATGACATATACCTAATTTTCTCAACATGTAGTGTGATGCAGTGTCCAGCAATATTTTTACTACAGTTCCATTTTCCTGCACTGACATTCCTGAAAAGACACATTTATGTGCTCCTCCTCCTTTCTTGGGCATCTGGGCTTCAGTAGCAACTCTTCTCTGCTTTTATAGCAACTCTGTCTGTGTTTTTTTGTGTGACTGATGGATCAACTATTAATTAGTCTGTGTCTATTCATGGTTTTAACTATTGTCTAAATAATACAATTAAAAAATGAAACAACAATATGTAGGAAAATCAACATTATACACTTGGAGAATAAAATAAATGCTACTGAACTTGGAACTCTTTTTTACCTTTAATTAGGGCTGGGCAATATGGCCTCAAATCAATATCATGATATATTGAGGAGTTCACCTCGATAACAATAAATGGGACGATAATAATCAGTACGCTCAAAAACTAAAGCTGTCCACTAGATGGGGCTGTGGCAGCATAGTTGCTCCACAGACTAAACTTTCCTGCAAACGCAAAGTATTTAAGATACAATCTGTTCTATTCTACAGATGGATAATACTGCATCATGTGAATATTGTCACATGTGAGTTGTTAGGTAATCAGGTTCTCTATAAAGTGTGGTTGTTCTGCAGGTGGAGGATGTGTTTCCTTGACTTGTTGCTGCTAGTCTTTCTGCATAGTTTGACTTTTGTTTTCATTACATCCTACTTGCTGAATTCAGTATGTTGCCAAATGATTGATGAAGCATTTTTCTGGGAACAAACTTCTCTTTGACCAAATTTAACACCGCTCCAGCTTGTAGCCCACTCGCGGCTAGTAGCGGGTAGCTATGAGAGGCTGCGAACGGCGAGCAGCCCGCTAGTGACACAGAGCGACGAGCCTATGATTCATATTTGAATTATTCTCCATTTCCTTGTGTTTTCTTTCCTGTTACAAACTGGATGGGGGGAGTCATGTGACTAGCTGTGACGCCGACTCAAAGGGAAATGGACATCTGCAGCCTACTCACATCTTTTCATTTTTAAAAATACCAGACATACCGTTATGGGCAAAATGATGGTGAGTTAGTAAATTCGGTATTCTGTAATTTTCCATTTACTGCCCAGCCCGACCTTTAATTATTATTATATTTGCTGTTAAAGTTTATATTTATAATCATGGGTTTTACTAACTGAATTACTTGGTTAAGTTTAGGGATTCTTTTGACATTTAGCTACTCAAACTTCTCCTATGAAACCTTTGTGTGATACTTGGGTATTATTAAACACGAGGTATTTTGAACCTTGAACTTTTTTTTTATTGTATTGTCATTTCCTAAATGTTTTTTTGTGGTTTGTTCTTTTAAGTCCACTGGTCCAGTGGAAATCCTGAAATCAATTTGTTCATTCATCAGCTGTGTGAGTCAGTGAGGATTCCTGTGTGAATTCAGAGATCCAGCCTGCAGCACAGGATGAGTCTTGATCAAAAGAGGTTGAAGTACTAGTTATAGCAGCATGTTGGTGGTTCTTTACTCTCTGTGCTTTATTGCAAAATTCATCTGTTCAGCCACGATTCCAACTAATTCAATTTCCTCTGCTCCTGGTCAGAGCTGCTCCCTCTCATCCCGATCATTTTATTTTCCATTTTTCCTCCTTTTGTCCTTCTTCCCTTCGGCCGATCCGATAGTTGACTCTGCTCTTCACAGCTGTAACTCTCCTCCTTTATCCGGTTCCCCCGGCTCTTTCCCTCCTCTCCCCCCCCCCTCCTCGTCCAACTCTTACTCTCCTTGCCAGTCAGTTTTATGATGCAGCGATCGATGATAAGTCCTTGACCTCGTTATGCGTCCCTCTCCGCCTCCCCCACAGCAGAGTTTATTGACCCATAACTCCTCCACCAACTCTAACCCCCTTTCTCCTCCTTTTTTTCTTCCATCACATCTTCCTCCTGATTTCAGAGTCTTGTACTGATTGACAAACCTCTCTTCTTTTGCCAGATTTGGGCTACTTTTAGTTTCGACTGAGTGACCACTCTGCATGTTCCCTCTGGCTTCTCCCCAGTGCTGTTCGGTATTTTTGTTACATGTTCGTTTTATTCGTACTTCTACGACTAAAAAAAAACAACGCTGAAACTTTTTTTATTGTAATCAATTTAAAAAACGTCTAAGAGAACATCTCTTCCTGCTCACCAGCTCCTTGGTGTTCTCTAAAGCGTTTCCCTTTGTGTTGACGTGTGTTTTCTCTCATTTGGCTGACAACCTGCACTAAAAGCTGATTACAAAATGTCCCAAATAGCTACTAAATGTTAGCCCACATTTATCACTAGAAACACACACATACACAAACACACACGTACAATTAGCTAAGGGCCAGCATGGGCTATGAATTCATCCCTGATGGAATATTAATTGAGTTTGACGAAGGACATAAAAAACCTTCCTCTTAATTTGACACAGGCCATTACGGTTCAATACTGACATGAGAGCCCTCTGCACGGCGTGCACGTGAGTGTGTCTGAACGATTGTGTGTCTCTGAAGCAGTGCAGCTATATAGTGCAAACATTTCCCGACACGGAGCAGGAGTTGGTGTACAAATCAAAAAAGACGCACGATGGATCCGAGCTAAGAATAAGCAAATGAATCTCGCTGCTCCGAAGCAGCAAAAAAAAAAAGTTCCCAATATAGAAATAATTTCAGGGTAAGAGTTTCTTGCAGTGCACACGAGTGTGTTCGTATGTTGGTGTGTATGAGTGAGACTTCACACCTTTATGTTTGTGTTCCATGCGTATGAGTGTGAAAGTCTAAAAGCCTGCAAGACGTGTTATGTCAGCCTGCGAGAGCGCTTGTGTTTGTAGTGTGAAGACTGGCATATGTGCGCGCACGCACAGGTTGGCTCAGTCATCAAGGTAATTAGTGTGTAAACCTCCTCGCTGTCGGTTCAAAGAGAATTAACGAGCTCTAGTTAATTAACAGTCTCCCTCTCTTCTCCTTACATGTGTCTGCATATTGAACGCATGTGTGTGTATCTGTGTATCTTGAATTGTGTGTGTGTGTGTGTGTGTTTGGACTTGAGTGTCTGTTTGTTTGTCTGTGCCTTGCTTCATTCTGGTCTGCATAATGAATTGACAGGATGCGGCTTATGCATAAACCAAAAGTACAAATATGATTGTAGGACATGAGCCACATTTCCTGCTGCATCTCTGCTCATCCTTGCGTTCGACTCCATCTCCGATCGGGAACGCAGCCACCGAGTAACAGCTGATCTAACTTGTTATTAGTTGGTTACAGATGCTCCGCCGTTTCGCCTTCATTCCTAACAAGTTAGGTTGCTTGTAGCGATGCCAGCTGAGGTCAAGCTGTAGTTGGATTCCCACCAAGGAAACAAAGACCTTCATTCATTTGCTAACCTCATCAACATGGAGAAAAAGTCAGAACAGGATGCATATTCCATATCTAACCAGGCACCTTGACCTTCACTGTGTTCCACGACCGAATACTAAGACCACGCGAAGTCATAGGAGTTTGTTACCAGCCCTGAATCATGTAGGAGTCTGAGTGCTTGGCTTATTTATGGTTCATGCTTTGGACTGAACTCTAAAGTGCTGTGTCAGAGGTGGAGAGGTGCTTTAATGTTTCGACACTGGGACAAAAACTCCCTGACCTGCTTGTACTTTTTTTTAAAATTCATCACAATCAACTTGGGAGGGGCTGAAGGCAGCATGCAGGGAGGAAGTGACCTAAGAATTTAGACTAATAAACATCAGGTCCTGGACTTTTAGTGTGATTAAAATGTTCTGTCCCCTCTGTGTTTTCATAAGGTTTCATCCTTTATTTGTTGATGGGCAAAATGCTCAAAGAAAGTTTATGTGAACGTCCTTCATGAAAAGCTCATTTCTTAAACCTCGTCTCGTCTTCTTCCGCTTATCCGGGTCCGGGTCGCGGGGGCAGCATCCCAATTAGGGAGCTCCAGACAGTCTTCTCCCCAGCCACTTCTACCAGCTCCTCCGGCAGGATCCCAAGGCGCTCCAGGGCCAAACCAGAGATATATTTTCTCCAGCGTGTCCTGGGTCGACCCGGGGGCCTCCTGCCGGCAGGACATGCCTGAAACACCTCCCTGGGGAGGCGTCCAGGGGGCATCCTAACAAGATGCCCGAACCACCTCAGCTGGCTCCTTTCGACATGGAGGAGCAGCGGTTCTACTCCGAGTCTCTCCCGGATGTTCGAGCTCCTCACCCTATCCCTAAGGCTGAGCCCGGCCACCCTGCGGAGAAAACTCATTTCGGCCGCTTGTATCCGCGATCTCGTTCTTTCGGTCATTACCCAAAGCTCATGACCATAGGTGAGGACTGGGAGGTAGATCGACCGGTAAATCGAGAGCCTTGCTTTCCGGCTCAGCTCCTTCTTCACCACAACAGACCGGTTCAGCGTCCGCATCACTGCAGACGCTGCCCCAATCCGCCTGTCGATCTCCCGCTCCCTCCTTCCCTCACTCGTGAACAAGACCCCGAGATACTTGAACTCCTCCACTTGAGGCAGGACCTCTCTCCCGACCTGGAGTTGGCAAGCCACCCTTTTCCGACCAAGAACCATGGCCTCAGACTTGGAGGTGCTGATCCTCATCCCAGCCGCTTCACACTCAGCTGCGAACCTCCCCAGCAAGAGCTGAAGGTCAGAGCCTGATGAAGCTAGGANNNNGGACCACATCATCTGCAAAAAGCAGAGACGAGATTCTCCTGTCACCAAACTCCACCCCCTCCACACCACGGCTGCGCCTAGAAATCCTGTCCATAAAGGTTATGAACAGGACCGGTGACAAAGGGCAGCCCTGGCGGAGTCCAACCCTCACTGGGAACAGGTCCGACTTACTGCCAGCTATGCGAACCAAACTCACACTCCTCTGGTACAGGGACTGAATGGCCCTTAACAAAAGACCATCCACCCCGTACTCCTGGAGCGCCCCCCACAGGGTGCCCCTGGGGACACGGTCATAAGCCTTCTCCAAATCCACAAAACACATGTGGATTGGTTGGGCAAACTCCCATGACCCCTCCATCACCCTAGCGAGGGTAAAGAGCTGGTCCACAGTTCCACGACCAGGACGAAAACCACATTGCTCCTCTTCTATCTGAGGTTCAACTATCGACCGGACCCTCCTCTCCAGTACCCTGGAGTAGACCTTTCCAGGGAGGCTGAGGAGTGTGATCCCCCTATAGTTGGAACACACCCTCTGGTCCCCCTTCTTAAAAATGGGAACCACCACCCTGGTCTGCCACTCAACAGGAACTGCCCCCGATGACCACGCAATGTTGCAGAGACGTGTCAACCACGACAGTCCTACAACATCCATAGCTTTCAGATACCCAGGTCGGATCTCATCCACCCCCGGGGCTCCGCCACTGCGTAGTTTTTTGACTACCTCAGCGACTTCTGCCCCAGAGATTGGACAGTCCGTCCCCAGGTCTCCCAGCTCTGGTTCCTCATAGGAATGCATGTCGGTGGGATTGAGGAGCTCCTCAAAGTATTCCTTCCACCGCCCGACTATAGCCCCAGTTGACGTCAGCAGCTCCCCGTCCCCACTGTAAACAGTGTGAGCAAGTTGCCGCCTTCCTCCCCTGAGGCGCCGGATGGTTTGCCAGAACCTTTTTGGAGCCGACCGATAGTCTTTCTCCATGGTCTCACCAAACTCCTCCCACGCCCGAGATTTTGCCTCGGAAACTGCCACTGCTGCACCCCGCTTGGCCCTCCGATACCTATCTGGTGCCTCTGGAGACCCACAGACCAGCCACGCCCTGTAGGCCTCCTTCTTCAGCCTGACGGCTCCCCTAACCTCTGGTGTCCACCAGCGGGTACGGGGGTTACCGCCACGATTGGCACCGGCTACCTTGTGACCACAGCTAGCAACAGCCGCCTCAACAATCGCAGAGCGGAACAAGGCCCATTCGGACTCAATGTCCCCCACTGCTCTCGGGACGCGGTCGAAGCTCTGCCGGAGGTGGGAGTTGAAGACCATCTTGACAGGCTCTTCTGCCAGGCGTTCCCAGCAGACCCTCACTATACGTTTGGGTCTACCAAGTCTGCGTAGCATCTTCCCCTGCCATCTGATCCAACTCACCACCAGGTGGTGATCAGTTGACAGCTCCGCTCCTCTCTTCACTCGAGTGTCCAAAACATACGGTCTCAGGTCAGATGATACAACTATAAAGTCAATCATCGACCTGTAACCTAGGCTGCCCTGGTACCAGGTGTACTGGTGGGCATACTTATGTTTGAACATGGTGTTTGTTATGGCCAAACTGCGACTTGCACAGAAGTCCAATAACAGAACACCACTCGAGTTCAGATCGGGCGGGCCGTTCCTCCCAATCACGCCCCTCCAGGTCACGCTGTCATTGCTCACGTGAGCGTTGAAGTCTCCCAGCAGGACTATGGAGTCCCCAGTAGGAGCGCTATCCAGCACTCGTCCCAGGGACTCCAAAAAGGGTGGGTACTCTGAGCTGCTATTTGGTGCATAAGCACAAACAACAGTCAGGACCCGTTCCCCAACCCGAAGGCGCAGGGAAGCTGCCCTTTCATCCCCCGGAGAAAACCCCAACATACAGGCAGAGAGTCTTGGGGCTAACAGAAAGCCCACCCCAGCCCTCCGCCTCTCACCCGGAGCAACTCCAGCATAGAAGAGGGTCCAACCCCTCTCAAGGACTCGGGTTCCAGAGCCAACACTATGTGTCGAGGTGAGCCCGACTTTATCTAGCCGGTATCGCTCAGCCTCTTCCACAAGCTCCAGCTCCTTCCCCGCCAGAGAGGTGACGTTCCATGTCCCGATAGCCAGTTTTCCCATCCGGGGATCGGATCGCCAAAGCTCCCGCCTCGGTCTGCCACCCGATCCACATTGCACCGGACCCTTCATGTTCCTCCTGCAGGTGGTGGGCCCACAGGTGGATGAGCCCATGTATCCAGTTCGGGCTGGGCCCGGCCGGGCCCCATGGGCGAAAGCCCGACCACCAGGCGCTCGCTCACGGGCCCCAACCCCAGGCCTGACTCCAGGGTGGGACCCCGGTAACCCTCCGGGCCGGGTACACTGGCTCGATGATTGTACTTGCATGAAGAGTCTTTTGAACCGTTCTTTGTCTCACCCCTCACCTAGGACCAATTTGCCATGGGTGACCCTACCAGGGGCACAAGTGCCCCAGACAACATAGCTCCTAGGATCATTAGGGCACTCAAACTCCTCCACCACGATAAGGTGACGGTTCAAGGAGGAGATTTCTTAAACCTATCAGTAGTAAATAAGAATAGCATCATGCTAATACTTTAAACTACATAACGATGATTTTCTGGATTTGATGCTTTTGGTTTTCTAAAGTGACTAAATAAAAACCTCCTCATAACATAACCCTGTCATTTATGGGACCCACCCCCACCCAGTGCCAGAAGGTCTATAGTTCCAGCCTAATGGGATTTCACAGCTCCAAGTAGAATCTTTATCTCCACCTACAACTTCAAGTCAAGCTGCTTTTAGATTTTGAAAGTGGGAAGTCAAAACTTTTTCCTTTAGCTAATTTTGCCTTGTTATTTACAGCAATTACATAATAATTATAAATTAACCCTAATAAATAGGAGAATTAGTAATTATCTACCACTTCGACTTTATTTTTTTATTAGACCATAAATAAAGTTATGTTATTTTTAATTGGGGAAGGACTTAAAATCTATGAAGCCTGAGTGGTAAAACTTCCTGACAGGGAAAATCTTACGTCTTATTGGTGCTTTCATGGAATGACTCCAATCAAAAGTTAAAAGTTCTCAGTTATGATTATTTTATTGAATCATTAATAAACATCCTACCGTTACACACACTTGAAAACATTAATCACACATTGACTATCTAAGCAGTAATTATTAGTATTAGTCCTGAAAAACTTGAACATGTAAGGGAAGGAGAAATAAACTGGGATTTTGACGAGTGCTGGTCAAGTGGCATACAGTTTCCGGTGTTTCCACTTCAGAACTTCTACTTCCTTTTTTTTTTTTGGGGTGATTCTGTTTCCACTACAGAAACCAGAGATTACCAGAGTAGAGATTTACCCCAGTAAACAACCACAGGAGGGAGGCAGTACCTTTAGAACCACCAGGAACCTTTATAGGGAAGTACTTAGCTCCTAATTGACTAAGTATTCCCAGAATTTCCAATGACCATCTATTAAAAATGTTCATATGAGAGAACTGAGGAAACTACCTGTTGCTGATTAACAGTAATGCTTCACATTGACTTAAAATGTTAAAACCAACAAACAGACTAAAAGAAATGTTGAAGGTTCAATGAATGAACAGACCTGGAGCCTAATCCAGTGGACATGGTATATGGAGTACCATGCTTTCCAACCTGCCTACACATGAGACTTGCAACAAGACAATTCCCAGATAGATTAGGTGGAAAAATGTTTAAATCTGAATAAAAATGCCATTCAAGAGTTTTTCTACTTTTGTTTGTTACATAAAAGTTTGAGCAATGAAGCAAGGCGATGTATACTATTTCAGAATGCTTCAGATGTTATTGAGTGTAATTGTGTTCACATTATGTATTGTAGCAGAAAGCTGCAGCATTGATCTCCAAAGGAAGAAAACCCACGGAGATCAAAAGAAGAAGAGATCTGAGAGTTCATGGTTCAAAAGGGTCAAGAGAGGATAAAGTAGTATTTTGACCAAAGCACAAGTATCCATTAAGACCTCAGGAATCTGTGTCAGCTCGTGAAAATAAGGTTGAAACATGTTTCCACTGACAATGAAAGCAGGCCTTTTGCTCCAGAGTTGAGATTTAATATAGATGCATGTGTTTAAAAAAAAAAAAACTATTCAATTTTCCAGGCTTTCTTCTTGTTTCAAGAACAGGAAGCAAAACTCAAAACAACAAAAGGCCTACCAGTCCCTGTGGGAACGAGCACCTCCTGCTGCCTTTCATGTCAGAGTTTTGAACTGACATCATCTAATGTTGAGAAATAATGGAGTTCTAGCAGTTTTGATCAAATCTTGAAAATAACATTATGCAAAATACTACAAGACCTTGTGTGATCAGAGTATATGTTGGGAATGACTCACAGCTACTAATACATCATTTAAACATCTGCCACAGTGACTGATTCAGAGCTGTTTTTCACAGTTAAGGTGGCCATCAGTTCATTCAAAAAGTTTAACAGATCAACGGTAAAATCATTATCCCCTGCTTTTTTGCTTTTAACACAAACAGAATGTGTTCAACTATTAAGGAGATCTTCACAAACAAACAGACAGAAACAACTTTATTGTTTAATTATTGTGCTAAAAGACAAGTCTGAGGTAAGAGCAGTCTTTTTTTTTTCCACAGCAGCGGGTTTGTTTTCGTGTTGACAAATCAATGAGCCAAACAGAAATCAACCAGACATCTGAGATCTCCTTTGTAATCGCTCCCTCCAGACAGCTCAAATTTTCCCAGCGTTGACTGAGGGGCTCAGCTTTGTAAAATTCTCTGCCAACTGTCCTTGACTGGTGATTTAAGCTTGATGAGACACTAAATTTGATGCCAAGCATTCATATTTCTTTCTCTTTTTGAAAAATTTGTTTGTTTATTTGCCAGAAATGGGTTCACGCTACCCTGACTGAATAATGAAAGTCTCAATTAAAGGCCAGATTGATTGAATTTTTAGAAAATTTAAGCATTCAGGTGGACAGAAAACCCCACCACAAGCATTCAGGTGGACAGAAAACCCCACCACAAAAAAAATAAAAAAATTTGCAGATAAATTAATATATTTAATGAACTGACGTTTAGAGGCTATTTTGATTCCAACAGCTCCATGCAAGTAGATTTCTTCAAATCAATACAACAGCTTAATACTAGTATTTATCCTCCCCCTGTTTCCATTAACGTGATCACCTATTTACAACCCTTTAAATAGCCGAGCTGATTAAATGTCACTCATATGCACGCTGCAGCGATAACGGTGCAAAATTTATGTAAGGTGATACAGCAGTGTGCTGCCGGAGCGCACAGTGAAAGGGAATCTGTTTGTGTTGACACCACATGGACGGAGTCCAGAGTTCATATCTGGAATGTTGATCAGATGAATTGACCTTTGCTTCCGCTCTCGTGTTTTGCCTCCACTCAGAGATCATGTTCTGCAGATGGCAGACATAAAAAGTGCGTCTGCTTGAAGAATGTTGGAACGAGTGAGCGAGCTGAATATCCAAAACGTGCTTAAAAACTCAAATATTACCATAGAATGACAACTTTGTCTAAAAGCAGAAATGTCACTTTTTGCACGACTAAACTTGGCAAATTACCTGGCATCAAAGACACCATTTCACCATTTATCTACTCAGCATGGCTGTAATTTTTTCCCTTTTCTGTGTTTTTTTCCCATCATTTTAATTGCCACTTAGACTCTCTTTGCCTTTCCAGGTGTCTATTTTTCCCTCCTTGGGGATTTTCTCACAAGCGCCTCAAGTGTGAAATCTAGTGGTGAGAAAAACTGCATGAATATCTCGAGTGTTTGGATCTTATCTACACAAATAAAGTTCAACAAAGTTCGCTTTTTGTTTTTCTTTCTTTTTTTTATCACCAGTCCAGCGAGACAAGGATAAAGAAACATAAAACTTTGACTGTGCGATTGAGTCATGGGGCCAGCTGTTATGTTATATTTGCTGATAAATGTGAGAAAATCTATTTTCCAAACCTTTTGCTGTTCGGCTATGCGCTGAAAACAGAGAAAAGACAAACTTGAGGCAGAAAGCATTTTGTAGCCAAGCAGGACTGATGGGTTAGAGTTTATTTAAAGAAGATGTATTTAAAACGTTTGGTAGAAATAGAGAACAGATCCTAACTTGTGCTCAGGTCCATGGTGATGTAATGTGGGTTTTAGGAGCAGGTTTTTCTTGATGTTGAGACGTGAATATGTCCTGCGTATAGAGGACAGTCTGAGTCAAACTGACAGGTTCAGGTAAAACATGAGAAACCTCCAGAGAACTCATTTTCATGCTTTTGTGAAAATTTATTTGAGTAGAAGCTGAGTTAATATTTACAAAGTACATTTTAATTCAAATGAATGGACATCAAAATAAAAGATTTAGGGGTTAT
Organism: Callopanchax toddi; assembly: GCA_006937965.1. Taxonomy (NCBI): domain Eukaryota; kingdom Metazoa; phylum Chordata; class Actinopteri; order Cyprinodontiformes; family Nothobranchiidae; genus Callopanchax; species Callopanchax toddi. Next base: position 330,119 of record SSNR01000305.1, read on the forward strand.
AGCTACTTGGCCATTTATCCGTTTTCTTGCCTTTATCCGACATCCCTCCCCCTATTGACTCTCTCTCCAGCTCCTCCTGTTAGACCATAAGGTAATTCCAGGGGAGGACGTACAAATCTCCTAATAAGTTCTGAATCCACTCTGAAATCTCCTCACACTGAGACATTCTCAGAAAGCGTCCAGAAGCAGATCCTTGAACCACCTCAGTTGACTCATTTCAAGGTGAAGGAGCAGTGACTTTATTGTGATTTCCTCCTAGATGATAGAACATGGATGGAGCTGTAAATAGAGAGCTGTGAGAGACAAAGGGCCAGTTTTACATCCAGCTATCACCAGAGGAAGCGTTGTCATCATGTTGTCTTCTGTTTATCCAGGTCACAAGGGTAGCCCTAGCAAGGAAGCCCTGACTATCCTCTCCCCAATCACTTCCACCAGCACCTCCAGTGGGATCCAATGGTGTTCCCAAGACAGCGTATTGATACAATCCCTGTCGTTTCTGGTATAGGATGGGGTCGCTGAGACTGGCATATGTGCTATTATAAATGCAGTCCCAGATCAATCTTCTCACGCTCAAGATGAAGGCTGCTATCAAGTCTGGGGAATGCCCTTCGAGGTCGGGCGTCTGTTCCCAGCCTCTCACCTTGCTCCACAAAACTAGCCATAATATCACCAAACATTAGACCAGATTTAACTACCTCTACTAGACAAAGCTAAATTTACACATCCTAACTCATTCTTAGTTACTAGGGGGGATAACCTTTCTTTATCTGTTCTCTGACTTCCTTCTGGTAAAACCTTTTACCTTTGGCATCACGTTTTGAGTGACATTGAGATGAATCCTGGGAAAGCCCTGGGGTCTCTTCCTAGAAGGACAAGTCTGAACCACCTCAGCTGGCTCCTCCTAGCAAAACCCAATCTTTAAACTCACTCTGAAATTCTGCTGTTTTATTAACAAAGTGAAAAACGACTCACATTAAATACAACCAATCTGTCAGAAACATCAGAATGTGTGAAAAAAGCATCAAAAGATGACCTAAAATACAGGATAATCATCCCAAAAAATGCACAAAATCAACTTTGAGATAACTTTATTGGTGCAGAAAAAATGCTGAATTGAGAATCTCCAAACTAAAGATCTCTGTGGACTGGTCACACACCCAACACCCAACAATTTAACTGAACTATGGATCTTCTGCAGGAAAACAGCAGAAAATCTACCTGACAGGTGACACTTATACTGGATCAAAGGGCGAGCTCATTCTTTGTTATGGTCACATTCTACTGGGTTTGATATTAACGACAAGAAAATCATGACAGGTGGTTAAACATTTGCATACCACTGTGGCACACAACTAAACAAAAGTTAAAAAAAGAGAGAGGGGGGCATCAAAGACTCTTTTAACCAGCATTTCTGGTGAGTAAAGTACAAGAAAAAAAAAAACAAAATCAAAGGGACAGACACGCAGGATGTCTGCCCACCGTCGGTTTGTAGAAAGTAAGAGACAAAGAATTCTGTTTGACAGCGAGCTCTTGTGGTATTTGCAGAATGCAGAAAATGGTTTGCAGCAGGTTGTAACTCAGCTCAGGGATGGATGAAGCAATATGAGCAGCATTTCATCTGTTCGTCTGACTCACAGATGTTGGAGGCGCCTTATTACCACAACACACACTCACATACACACACTCATCCTCCATGCAGATGCCATAAATGCACGCATTAGGCACACCTCTTTGCTTCCGTGCACACTTGCAGGTGCACATACACACACACTCACACATTTATAACTATGCAGCAGCATGTTGCAGTGGGACCACCTCTGCAGTAAGAGCAATCCTCCCCTCTGCATACTTCTGTTTTCTCTACATTTACCCCCCTCTTTCTGCCTCCTCTTCTTCTTTGTTCACTTTCTCCTCATTTCCTCCTCCTCTGCTTTCATTTCCCTCTATCTTAGCGGTCTTCTTCTTTTTTCTCCCCCCTCTATTCTCTTCTTTCTTTCCTCTGTCTCAGTCTCTCCCTCTACATTGCTCCCTCTAGAAGCAGGTGATGTAGAAGGGTGCTCAGCAGTATCTGACTATCAGGCCTGACTCTGTGAGAGGAATGATAATCACTGTGCTGCACTGCAGAGAGAGAAAGAAGAGAGGAAGAGGCAGGGAGAGAAAAGAGGGAGGGAAAAGGGGCACGGGGTACTGGAAAAGGGGGGCAAGTGCGGCAGTAGAAAGGGAACGGCGAGGATTGAGATGAGGAGAGCAAAGAGAATGGGACAAAGAAGAGGAAAAAAAGAGGAAGAAGTAGACAAAGAAGAAATGCAGGAAAAAGGTTCAATAGAAAGATTGGATAACGGAAATTGAGCACATCTTTAGTAACACACACCGTCTTGGTGTCATGCTCCCGCTTTCCCCCTTTACTTTTCCACCTCACTAATCTCACTGCTCCTGTGCACACACACTATGCAGCTGGAACGACACCATCCCCTCCATCACAATAGCTTGTAGAACAGCAGCCCCGCAGCAGAAGGCAGAGCTTTAGCCTTGTGTCTGAGCGCTGGAGAACATTAACTGCAGCAGCGAGGTCATCTGATCGACACTATGCGGACCCTTTCTTTCTCTCTCTCTCTCTACACTCCTCCTCAGACTGCTGCAGTCTGTTGCGAGCCTCCCTGTGGCCAAAACTGGAATTACAGCCACTCTAGAGCCTACTGCTGGCACAAGTGTCCCGTGAAGGTTTGTGTGCTCTGCACAATAAATTCATTTATTAAAACCCCGTGGCTTATTATCACGCCCTAAAGTGTGAGCATGTGAGCTTGTGGGTAATTTTTTTGGTATGCATTGTGTGTGAGTGTGTGTGGGTGAGTGTGTGTTTCTCTGCAGTGACAAAGAGACTGTTTCAGTGCAAGCGGATCTACTGCATCGCCGACCACCTCGGCTTTGTTACCACCAAGCTGTCCACTCTGGCACTGCTCTCTCTCTCTCTCTCTCTCTCTCTCCCTTCTCCCTGTCTCCATCTGGGCTCTCCACCCTGCAGATACACATTGGAAATCACTGACTCTATTCACAGTATCGGACCCTTTGAATGTTTATCCTTTTGTGCAGCTCTGGCTGACTATGGGTAAAAAACAAAACACGGACAAAAAAAGCCTCATAGAGTGAGATATAAAGCAAGGCTTTCCGGACAAATGCCCATGATTCTGATTAGCTCCTTTGTTGGTGTGTGTGTGATGGTGATGCTCATCACTTTCCACTGCTTGTTCTTTAAAACAGTCATCTCCTTTAGTATCCCTGACAGCAGTCATTGTTAAGAAAGATGCAAACAGGATGGTGGCACACAACCGGCCTTCTGTGTGCATGCGTGAGTAAGAGAGACCATACATATGTATGCGTGCTACTTAGATGGAATTTACAACTGTGTGTATAAGTGTGTGTGTGTGTGTGTGTGTGTTTTTTTTTATATTAGTGTGTGTTGGGTCCAGGGTTTTCCCACCCACTTCCATTGTCCATTAAGGTTGACCAGATGAGGAGCAGACAATGACTTCTCTGTGGGGGCAAAGTGTATGAAAAAGAAGAAGTTGGGTCGTGGCTATAGATACGTAATCTCACACAAAAGACTGGTGAACAAGCACACACACACACACACAAAACAACCTCCCTGTTGAGAGTGATTAGGATTGCTGCGGTGAACAATAGACAGAGTCAATAAAAGACCTTGGAGACATCCGGATACAAGAGGAAGGTCTCTGCCACCCCTCAGCCCCCCCCCCCCCCCCCCCCCCCCCCCCCCCCCCCCCCCCCCCCCACACACTCACTCACTACTCCATCCTCATTCATTGTCACATTTTTCTTTCTTTTCTAACCACTTTTCTTCTTTTTACACCACATGTCCTTTATTTCCGTATAAACCCATCACTTTTACCTCTTAGCATTTCTCTAATATACATTTTTTTAATTCTAATTTCCTCCTGCGCTGATACTTCTCCTTTGTGGCGCTGCTGTCTTTCATAAAACGGACACATGGGCTAAGCTGACAGCGGCTGCCACGGCGCTCCATCGTGTCAAACTGAAATCCATCCTGTCAGTTCAGAATCAGTGTCACTCCTTTTTACAAGGTTAAAGATAGCTTTGCTTAATGTGCTGTCAGATACAAACAAACACGTGCTCCACAATGGCCACACACACACACACACACACACACACACACACACACACACACACACACACACACACACACACACACACACACACACACGGTAAAATGAAACCCTCAGCACAAAGTCCAAGAAAGTAACACATAAAGTCACGTTCATGGATTCAGATCTGGACCATTAATCTAATTCATATTTTAATTTTGACTTCAACAAAAAAAGCTTACAGGTCTATTTCTTCCATGTATAAAAACAACTTTTTTTAAATCACAACTGACTTCCTGCAGCTCTTCTCTTCTTTTATGGCAGCACTGTCTGTCTGTCCGTGTTTTTATGTGACTGATTGATCAAATAGAACAGGAACTTTAATTAAACTAATGGTTGACTGTTATAAACGGTGAGACTGCTCTCATGATCTATTGCTGCCTGATGCTTTGAATACTACGCCCACTTTAATCACCAGTAAACAGCACACCTATGCTTCCTGTGGATATAAACCAGTGCCTGTTACATGGGGCGTCGATTTGACATGGACGGTGGTGACGTGTCACCAATACCCAGCAATCACTGAATTGTCCTCACATATAATTTGATTCAAGAATGCAGAAATAGCGATGCATCTCCACCAATAATACATGCAGCCCAGTGGACCGAGGTGCTGTCCTGCTGTGCATGGACCTGTGTCCAGGGGAAGGAGGCGTACGTGTCTGGAGCACCTGTCTGGGTCTGGGCGGACCGGGCTGGACTGGCCATCAGGCATTTTCCTGGTGATGGTAACTTTTGGCCGGACCGGGACCAAAGTTACAGGATGCATCGCCTTAATCTGTACTTCCTGTTTCAGCGCACGCTCGACCTTTATACTTATACGAAATTTATACTTTATTAAGAATATGTTTAGTATTTATATAGGTTTGCACAAGTTATGCTCATGGATATATAAAAAATGGTTAGAATTTACAGGACAGCTTAGTAAAAGTAGTAGCAGTGATTATGGTACTGTCAGAGTGAGAAACGATCCTGACAGCTTTGTGTCATAAAGACCTAATCGACCAATCTGCAACAGCTGTCAGACTGACACCAGTTATCCTTCTACATTCAAACCACTTTTAAAAGTGTGTAGCAAACGGCTCCAAAGTTCATTTAGCCTCATTTGGTGTTCATTTAAAAAACAGGTCTAGATTTATGTTTAAGTCAACTCAGCCCTCTTGGTTCAGTGTCTTTTGTGTGCAACCGTGAGTCCAGAGTCCTTCCTGCAGCCAGCAGAGCTGCAGCATGAAGGACGGCATGAAGAACAACGGACAGACGTCAGAATAAATTGGCTGCTGGCACTTTGTGGCTGAGCTTCTGTACAGGAAGTTGGAGGGAGACTATCGTTAGAAAGGTAAACCACAAGGTCAGCAGTGGCTGCTGTTGTTACCACGGTAACTCAAACAGGTAGCATCTCTAGCAACAAATTTGATCTGATCGCTTAAATAAAAGCTGACTGAGAGTTAAAGAGGAAAAAAACTGATTTGTTAAAACTTAAAGCTCACAAATGAAATGGAATATATTTGCAAGACCTTAGATATGTTAATTCATTCTCAAATGGTCAATTTTGACGTTTTCTACAGTCTGAAGAGGTCAGAGAGGTCAGGTGAGCAGATGCTCCTCACTGTAAGGACGACCACATTAAAGTAGGAGGGAGATCAAGGTTCTGCTGCAGCCGTGCACAAACTCTCAAACATTACGTCAAACTAACAATGAACACCTACACAACCAGAAACAAAAAATCTTTTTTATTCTTTGGTAAATAAACAGAAGTCATGACAACAAATCTATCATATCACAGAATCCATCAGAAAATAGATTTTTTTTGTCTAGAATTTTATACTGAGATGTGTATCTGAAGGACTTCCTGATGTAAAAGCACAGTGCTGATAGAAAAAATAGATTTAACTGAGAATTTGAGCCAAATAAAATTCCTGACCAGGTTTTAGTCAGTTAGTGCAATGTTAGAACAGATAGTGTAACACTTCCTTCCTACATTAGGATCATAACACAGTGGCTGACATGGACAATTGATTTTGGTCAGAGTATCTGAGACTGGAGGATTCCTGCAAACGATAATCCATGCATTCCATTGGGTCGTTCTACGGGTTTAAATATGATTGCATGTAGATAAACGGTGTGTGTGTGTGTGTGTGTTCTGCAGACAAAAGAAAAAACTAAGACATGAAGCATAGTGTGTGGGATTCACAAATGCATTAACAGCATCGAAATTATGCACATTTAATCATTATCACCACAGCAACACAACGTGTAAACAATGCAGCGTTATTCATAGGGACAGAAAATTATGATGTGCTATTTATTTTGACACGAGGCAAGTTTACAGACACAGCATTAGCTGCCTTATGCTAATAGGTGCTGGTAATGCTAATGAATTGCTTCAGCTGCAGAAAAATGCAGTTTAATTCATCACCTCACAGTAAAGCCATTTAAACTGAATAAAGTCAGAGATAATCATCAAGTAAACAAATCTTGATTATTGTATATGTTCATAAACACTTTCAGCAGGCAGGAAGTGATCAGGATTAGAGTGTGTCACACTAAAAGGGTCAGGGCAGAAACTGATCTTCAACAAGTTCTGTTCCCAGGTGTTATGATTGTCAACACACTCTAACCTGTCAAAATCTCATATCACACACACTTAAATATATGTAGTGGTTCCGTCAAACGTAGAAAGTTTTAAAATGTGCTCATAAATGAACTTGAACATGAATCAACCCTTAAAGATAAGGTTTAACCCACTAGCGTTTCTGATGCAATCTAGCAAACGCAGCAACGTTTAATTGACTCGTCGTCGGCTGACTGCGCACATCCCTACAGGAAAAGCTTGTGTTCATCTAATGTCCTCTTAAATGAAGAAAACGTGACCACGAGCGTGCGAATACGTGCATTTGGGTGAACTCCGTCTCAGCCCTATCACCACTGTGACAGACACAGTGCCACTGAAACGTCTCGGGGCGCCTCGTCCAACGTCTTGACAATAGTCTCAGTGTGTGTGAGTGACAGAGAGTGGCTCGGGGACACAGAGGGGGCGTTATGCTGGGTAGACGACATGCACGCAAATACACACATAGGGGCACGCGCACTCACACATTAAAGTGGAAAGACAGTGCACTCTTTCTCTCCCGCTGCGCTATCTATCATTCCCTCTTTCCTTGACGCAGAGAGTCTCCATCATTCACACACTCTGTTTTCTTTGACGCAGAGGAAAAACATAAAGTAACCTTCTCCCTCACTTTGCTTTTTTCCCTTTAATTCTGTGTGTGTGTGTCCGTGCATGGGTGTGGACTGTATAATTAATATGGCTTTCATTTACTTGGAGCTATGAAGTATGCTTTTGGTATGCAAACAGAGTTCTTGCTCGTGTCCGTGTATATGTGTGCGGCTGAGTGTGTGCAAGTGCTTGATACACCAGAGACGGAGTGCAAAGTTGGGCCACTGAGCGGAAGGAGGGGAGTTAATGAGAAAGCAGCAGAGAATCTGAACCGTTCCCGTCGATAACCTCCCACAACACTTCAAGGCTTCATGGATACGTCGGACCCCTTTTGGAAAAATATGGAAAGTCATATTTAGCAAACTTCAACAGAGCGAATTCCTCAGTCTGACCCATTAAAATGCAACTTTTGGAATTAAATTGTTAAAGACTTGTATTATTCCACAGGTTCCTGGGGAAATTAGTTCAGCAGCATCTGATGAAGCTCTCGTACAATAACACATAAGAATATTTTGCACTGTTCCGGAGATGATTAAATGTGCTTTTTTAAAACATCTTTCTAATGAAGTGATGGTTGTGCACTTTTTGCAAAAAATAAAGACATTTAGGACTCATCCAAACTGATTAAGAGATTTTAGCTTTATTTGTATCTCCTATCCATGAAAACCATAGCCGCACTAAGAATGTTCTTCCTTTGTGTTTTGATATGTCATTAATGTAGATGCTCTCGCCACCTAGTGGAGCGGAGGGGGTATTTCAGCATTTTTATCAAACAAATACAAACAGTAGTCATTTCATAGCTTCCAGTTATCAGGCTCCTCTCTGGGTTTCTAGTATGGCAGCTCGATTATGGCAAAAATGATAATCACAATTATTTTGATTGAAATTGAGATCACGATTATTTAAGATGATATTTATTTACCGTTGATAACAAAAATATTACTGAACAATCAGTGAGCAGTGGCTTTGAAAGAGTTTCAAAAAATACATATAAAAATGTGCAAATACTGATAAATAACAAGACAGTGCAAACGTTTGCAATATAAAAACTTTAACACCCTACTGTATAATAATTATACATATAATAATAAAATATCAAGGCAAGGTGTCCAGCTACGTACTGTTATATCAAACTGAGGTCTGTAGATTTAGTTTAGCTGCCTGAACAAAAATAAAACAAAACTCTGAACGTAAAATTTTTTAAAAGAAATAAATATAAACTGAAGGAACGTTGAGAGGGTTTTCCCCTCTATGCTCTGTTATGGGGTGGAAATTTAGAACTGGTTCCAACAGACCAATTCCATCGGAATTGTTCACCTCCGACTTTATCAATTCCTCACAATTCTCTTGTTTCTGGTTTTCCCCAAATTTTGCGTCACAGATGGAACCAGCGTTGGGTCCACATCCGAACCGCTGTAGCGTCTTCACAGACGAACGCGATGAACTCACAACGAACTCTGGAGGAAAGGAGCTGCAGTGGATCGGCCCAGCAGTCGTCCCCCCGGCTCGCGCTGTACCGACCGGAGCGGATTGTTGGACAGCTGTTGGAAAAGTGAGAGCTGCATAGCTGCATGCTGTAAGAGGTGCACTTGATTTGCCACTCGGAACAGCGCGAGAGTAAACCGCAAGGGAGGAGCTAGTAATCGGCTCAGTCAGTTTTAATGATCGTGTAAAACCCAGATCGTAATCACGATTAAAATTCGATTCATCGAGCAGCCCTAGTTTCCATCTGTGAGGACGACACTGTTGACCTTTCCTTTTTGATGAATCTTGTAGTTTAGGTTATCCTGGGTTATCCTGACTCATCCCTTCAGTTTTGCTAGTTAGTTTAATTATACATATATAAGTCTGTTTTTATTCCATAGACGTATCTAATGGTCCAACTCTTCTGTGACTGTCTCGTTTCGTCCTCTCAAGCTCCTGTTGACTGAGACAGAATGCTGTCCATCCTGGTTCCACAGGAGGTCTCTTCCTGTTCAAAGTGAGTTATCCTCTCTACTGTCACCCACTACCCTGTGCTTGCTCAACATGAGAAGTGCATTGAAGTGAAAATTTGATGCGATCTGAATTGAACTGACTGCATGTAACTGATTTGAATTTGAAACCGTCCTGATATGAACTAGACTTGGTTTTTTTTGTGTGTGTATAGTGCATTGATGTTGTGAATCAAATGCATAAGAAATTGAACAGAACTGCTGGGTTTCCATCCATCCATCCATCCATCCATCCATCCATCCATCCATCCATTTTTTAACCACTTCATCCAGGAAGGGTTGTGGGGAGCTAGTACCTATCTACCCAGCAGGCTGGGTTTTCATTTACTAAGAAGTGAAGCAAGGCAGATTTGAAGCAAACTTCTAATAATTCACTGTCAGTGTACATGAGGCTTGTTTATATGAACTGGTCTGTTGTGAATAAACTTGATTGTATGGTGTTGTCAGCGTATGCTAGTATTAAAAATAAAAAATGACATAAAACCAGTCCTTGTGGACATACACATCTACAGAGCTGCTTTCAAACGTGTGATGATGTTTATGCTTCCTTGTCTGAGAGCATTAGTTGTGTTTATTCTGGCTCAACAGTAAATCATTAATGCAATCACTCACTTGAGCAGCATGTTTGGCATGATGAAACTCACTGGCTTTAGACATTCTTATCTTCATTATGTGCAACTAATCTCTTAAAGAAATGTCTAAAACGACTTCATGTGAGTGTAGGAATCAGGTTTTTTAACAAGTGCAGATGAAAACCCAACCACCTACCAAACTTCCACATTTGAATTTGTGACATTTGACTCAACTCTGAGTCAGACACTTTGTAGAAACAAATGTATTTGATAATGCTGACATAAATCAAGACATCCTATGTTTAAATCGGTTTCATCGCAGTGCCACATTCTACACAAATCCCCATACGGGAGATGGGAATGAATTATTTAAAAATTCATGATGATTATACCACTTGAGAGTAACACTGCTTTGGAGAAGACAGGTTTTTTTGTAGCACTGCCTCAGAAATCAAACAAAGAAACAGTTTTAAAAAAATCCAATTAGTAATTTAGTAAACAATTCTGAATGTAATATTTGATCACGACTGGAACCCCACTGCTGCAGCTTTGTGGTTTCGATCCCCTTAAAATGTGTCCGTTCGTGGTGCGCACGCTTTGACATCTTGTCTTTAAGAAAATTCAAGAGAAACCTAAGAAAAAAAGAGGAATAAAAACCCAAGGAAGGGGGGTGTTTGTTGAAGTGAAACAGTTGATTCAACATATTTTTGACGGAAGGCTCCCTACACGGGCGCTGTTGGATTTAAAAGCGGCGCTGTCAGCAAAGGCCGGCATTAAGAAACACTTTCACACATCACATTCTAATCAAAGCCCGCTCTTTTTAACAGCCATGAAAGCTTTCATGTTAACACAACACCACGACCAAAGCTTTATTCACGCTTTTTAAAAAGGGACTGACCGGTCAATGAGCATGTGTGTGTGCCTGCGTCTGACAATACACCGTATCTATGTCAACACACTCTGTCCTTGCTTCTCATCTTACCGGTGATACTTTGTGCGACTCCCTCAGCCGTGCGTCTGTGATCCCCACTTACGCTCTCTACACCTGAGTGTTTGTGTGTTTGCATGCAGGTACTTAGGGATGTGCATATTTTCCAAGCCGTCTCAGGTTGTCGGCTCAGATGTGAGCATTCACTTATCCAGCCAATTAGACGCTGCCGTTTCATCCCCGTGGAAAGCTGTTTGGAGCCTTAATTGGCAGACAGATTTGCATTACTTTGATTACAAGTTTTTGTGAGTGCGTGTGTGTGTGTGTGTCTGTTTGTGTGCTTGTTTTCAAGTTTACGAGTGCGAATCTGTTCAATAAAAGTGAGTTGTTTTGTTTATCTCTTGTTTTTTTTTTTTACTCAAGTGCTTTTGGTTGCCATCCTCAGAATATTACAGCATTGTTCAAAAAGAGACCAGAGCCTTTTAAATAATGTAGGTCTGATTTGTGCCCGTGCACATTGCCGGCCCATTAGGAAGCCGTTTTATGGTAATGCTGTGCAATTATTGTTACATATTGGGGGCAAACCATCGATTTAAAGTGCAGTTTGAAACATCGGAGTTCGCTTTGCTTTTTCTGTATGCAAACAGGTAGAAACAGTAGGGCTCTAGGATTTCAATGATGCGGAAAATGCAAACGCCGTTGAGGACGGAGTCACTGTAAAACATGAAACATCATGGAATTTTGCTGAAATGTGGATGTGATCTAAAATATTTGGGATTTTCTCAACAATCTATGCATTTTTCACACCTTGCCAAAGAGCCTTTACAGCAAAACAAAATTCGTGCAATGTCTTTGATTTTTGGACAACAACTTATTTTTCTCAGCACAAGTGATGAAACTATATAAAATCATGCAGCATAATGATTGTGATGAAATGCATTATATTTAACAACATTATCAAATTTGTGTTGAAAATGTGCCAAAAGTTCTCCAACAGAAATCCTTGCACAAACAATAAAGTCAGCAGCATTGCTAGTTTTCTAGCTGTCTAAATGTGTTACTGTTGATGAATTGCTATAATCATGTTTTGCAGTCACATATTTAATCTCTCACTCTCAGTAGACAAAACTTTAACAAGGAGTTCAGTACCTGCTGTAGATTAAATGAACAAATATAACAGGCTGATTAGAGTCTGCAGGATGCAAACATCTCAGCATTAGGTCTGTTGTGTTTTCACGAGCAGAGAATATTGTCATTTTATTGCAATGACCTTGAAATGCTCTGATGCTCGTGTTTTAGCAGTTCTTTAAAGCAAATGTGCACTCAAACTCTGGTTAGCACAGCAAAAGAAATCTGACAAGCAATTCACATCTCATTTCAACAGCTGGCTAAAACGTTGACTCTGCAGCAGCTGGAACATAGCAAGATGCAGATGAGTTGTTAGATTTTTGTTTTTCTCATCACTTCAGCTTTCTTTCCTCATATGGAGAGATTTGTCTCTCCCTCACCACTTCATGGAATTTAAAAATGAAAGTCTCACAACAGATTCGGTCTCTCTGGGGGCCTAAACTTCTCCCGCGCTCCCTCATCGCCATTTCCTCACGTCTGGGACGTTATATCAGTCAAACAATGGCGTGTGCTTTCAAATGGCATGGTAACCAAACATGGTGTTAATGGTGAATTCGTAAAAAAAACTTAAAGTATAAAAACACCTTACTGTGATAGTCTGCATATAATTGAACAGACGCACAAGAAGACGATTCATCAATAAGTCCCATCAGAACAGACAGGAAGTGAAGAGTTTCAGTTTCCTTCCCGTCATGTGAAACACGTGTGTGAAGGATTTTATTTTACAGATACACTCAAATGTTTTTTGATTTACTAATTTAGGGAGATTTTTAAAAAGAAAGCATTGAATATTCTGTTGAACTAAAAATATTTCTTGCTGTACTTTTGTTAAATTTGTCAATTTTCATAGAATGTTATGTTTTTCTATTAACTTGCTGGAATGTTATTAATCCACTAAATTAAAAAAAAAATGCAGAAATTGGGAAGCAATAAAATGGATTTCATTGGCCTGTCAGTAGTCAAGTTACTGTGTGTGAGTGTGTGTGTGTGTGTGTGTGTGTGTGTGTGTGTGTGTGTGTGTGTGCGTGCGCGTGCAGGATGTGCTGCAGGTTAAAACATGGTATGATTACTTAGACAGTGAATACATATATGGGTCTAAAGGTCCAACTATTTAATACCTCTGCTTGAGGGCACCGGCTTGATCTGAGTTTTGGACCACCTCTTGATGTGTGTGCGTGTGTGTGTGTGTGTGTGTGTGTGTGTGTGTGTGTGTGTGTGTGTGTGTGTCTGCTCACATTAAAGCAGGTATTTCTTATCCAGTCTATATCTGGCATCAACAGGCCAGTGGGACTGAACAAATACACAAATCTGCAGATGTACTCTCACACATATATTAGGCGAAGCTCGGGTCAGCGGTGTAATATGGAACATCGCTGCAGGCAGAGGCCTGCCCACTCACATTTATGTAACTTCTTCAATAGGGCAGGTAGAAGCTCTCGTTTTCCTCCCTCTTACACACACTCTCACCAAAATAGCCTGAAGAGTGTGAGCTGGCGTTACTCTCAGGGAGAAGCTCCTTCTTCTTCAAACTCTAGACCCACATACCTCATTTCTGTCTTTCCCATTCCATCTCCTCCTCCTCCACTCCTTCCTTTCCTGTACTCCCCCCCCCCCCTCTCATCGCTCTTCCACCCCAGGCAATACCTAAGACTGCATTCTCGTTTTGTAGCTTCACATCTCTCCTCACCACTCACCGAAGCATTACGCTGTTATCCTGGTCACCTCACATGTTTTCCTACCCAAATCTCACAGCTCCTCCAATCCACCTCCCGCACTCTGAGCCGTCGGCACCAACCAGGAATTTCCTTTCTCCTCTCTCCAGACACTTTCTGTCTCTATCTCCACTTTTATTTCTTCCCATATCTTAATCTCGATCTTCTGATTTATCTGTCTTCCATCAACAATTCCAGAACAGATGGCTACATTTAGCCCGGAGCAAAAACACTGGCTTTGGACTACAGCCCTACCAGGGTTACTCTTTTGCATTCACGCAAGATTTAATGAGCTGATAGCCGGCGAGAAAATGTGCTGTGATTCGCCACGAGCAAAAATGCATAAACCATACTGCGCGGTGCAGATATTCACACCTTAGGGTTGTTCTTTGGTAGCATGCTTAATTATATCCAATTAGAAAAAAAAGGGGAAAAAACAAAGATTAAAGCTGTCTTTAACTACAGTCTAAAAACAGAGGGAGGGAAAAAAAGAAGAGAAATAGAAAGAAGGGGGGTGTTAAGAGCTATTTGTAAAGTTTAAAGAAATTATTAAGTGTGATGGGGGGGAAAGTTGGGAACCATTAAAAACACGATTAAAAACGATGGCTCCAGATGGAGAGTGATGAAAGGAGAGGAAACCACTTAGCGGGAACAGTGAGATCAATCAGAAGGAAGGCAGACGGAGGAGGATATCACTGTGTGAGGGGTGTGTGTGTGTGTGTGTGGGTGTGTCTGGGGGGGCTCCAGACAATAGGAATGGAGGGTTTTAAAGTGATTCTTTTTACTGAATGATCTGCAAAGCACTCACCTCAATGACACACAGAGCAGGCAACTAGTAGGTGTAATAATAATAAATTATGATCATTTTCTCTTAAGGTTTGCAGGCTGACATTGTGTTGTCCTTTTTATGAGTCCTTTTTTTACATCCTCATTGTTTTCTGTTCATGCAAAATCTCCACAAAGTAAAAAAAAACACTAAAAGTTGATATTTGCTCATCTATATGTAACATATATATATGCATATAAATGTTAGGCAGCTGCCTGACTATCAACATTTGTATAAATCACCTGACCAATCAGATCAGACTGAGCCTTTTAGGAGGTGACCCTTAAAGAGACAGGTGCTAAAAATAGTGTTTCTAATTCTACGAACACACAGAAGGCAAGTCTGAAAAACACATTTCTGATTTTTATTTCAAAACCAAAAGTCCCTATAGGGTTTTGAATCGAGTACCAATCGGATGCTTTTCAAAGTGACTTCAGTCTGAAGAGTCGTGTTGCGTTTCTTCTGACTTTTACATCACTGAAGTGTGACAGGACTCAGCTCTGACTGAAGGGAGGCGGGAGGTAGCAAGATCAAAAGTAAACAAAAAAAATCATTAAAAATATTTTTGTCATCTTTAATTGTGGAAAAGCTTCAGAATGGATTCACCCATGCTGACGTGTGTAGTATAACACATCAGGGTCATACTGGAGCCTCGTAGATTGTTTTAGATAACGTAACAAAAGATCCTGGGAAGCGTTTATGAAAAGAAATAGGTTTTTTTTAAATAATAAAACATGTAAACTTATTATAGTGGACTACAAGAAATAAAGCAGGAATTAAAGCTAATGTGGACTTTTTGACTTTATATTCATAAACTATCAAGTTTTGTTCAATTTTATTGTTATCATCATTAATAAAATACAACCAGGACAAATAAAACATGTATGTAGTAGTAGGTGACTTATTTTACATAATGTCCAAAAAATGATGGTAAAAGGGCAGATTACCCAGATGTTAAACATATAACAAAATGATTCAGTTGTTTTAAAGACGTTCTATAATAAACATATTATTAAATAGGGGAGCAGAATGAGGAAGATGTAAATCTATTCACTCACTACACTACAGACAGACACTTTTCACAGCATTGTTATCAGCAGGGCTCTGATAATGATGAGATCTGAGTTTGAGCCTTGCTTCAGTAGCTTTTTATTTTTCTTCATCTTTTCTTTTCTTATCAATCTTGCCTAAATGTTAAACTTCTATTAGACTAAAGAGATTCAGTCCCTCAGAAAAACATTACACATTAGGTCAAATTTAGTCAAATTTTATTTGCTTAATTTCTTCAGTCCTAAAGATGCTCACCAGGGGTTCACACACCAACTCCAGGCTGCTGTTTACATTCAATCTGCCTGGAAGATCATGAAAATCCCTACTTTTATTAACCCTGAATATTTGAGGCTCATGAATAGCATGACATTGTGCAATTTTTACTTTAAATTGTCTTTTTCACAGTAAGAAATGCAGATCTTTTATCAAACAAAAAACAACCATAGGAAAGTTTTTATTCCAAAAACTGCAGGGACAAAAGTTTGTACCTTCACTTTTTTATAAATACCAGTGGAGTTCCTCCACTATACTTAATTGAATCAACTGCTGCTCCTGTCACCTGCAACATCCCCTCCCAACACAAACAAATACAAATCCCTTTAGTGTCATTTGGGCCAACTTACAGCCATTCAGTTTGACGCTATACAGTTTGACTTATTCAATTTAGTAGAGTTGGACTCAGCTCAGTTTTAAATGAATTTAAGTCAATTTAATTCAATCCAGCTCAAAACCACTTCATGCCAGGGGGGGATTCGTTTGTGTAGGTGGATAAAACCAGCCACGGGGCTACTAAGCTGTCTACAATCCGTGCCTTGTGTCAGGAAAGAGCGCCGTTGTTTAGCAATATTGGGTAAAATTGCTCAACCTTCAGACAGCCATTACGGTAATGCTGGGAGGCAGATGAGCTGAATGCAGAGCTGTACAACAGAGCAGAGATCTCAAGAAGCAAATAAAAGGAAGCATCTCAGTGAGGAGCTCGCTATGTAGGTCTTTGTGTGTGCTCGAGAGCACGTCTGTCTGAGTTAAAAGAGCGTGTTTGTAAAAGTCTCTGCGGATGTGTGCGATTCCTGGAGACGAGTGTGTGCCCGGGCTTGCGCGCATGACTCGATCCGGAGGGAAGTGATGTAAGAGACGGAAAACTTTCCGATCAGCTCGCGCGTCACCGTATCTCCATCAAACTCTTGTTTGCTTGCAGTGAAATGTGCACGTGCACAAAGATCTGTAAGGGTGAGTAATTATAATGATGCACTATTACAAACACAAAAAGGCGTGATTCAGTGGGCACGTCTGTGTGTGTTAGAGTCACAAGTGAGAAAGTGTCTGCTGTGTGCGCCTCTGCCTCAGCTTGCCTCAGTGTGAGTGTGTGTGTGTGTGTGTGTGTGTGGGAATGACGTTCCCACATTCTTGCCATTTCACTGAGAAGTTGAAACAAAAGCTGAAGGGAGGACTTGTTAACACGGTAACATTATCAGCCGAACAGTCTGTCTCTATTAACTCATATAAACAGCCGAGACAGAAGGGGAACTTCCAATCTCATTCCAGCTCCGTGATCTTGATGTGAAAGCAGAATAATGACTTATCTCATTTTAAACATCTTTTTTGTGTTTAGTTTCTCCGAACTTGATGTCCTTGGCGGCCACACAAACCGCTCCATTTAGGACTTTTAGGAGAATGGTCTGACTTTTATTTCCTGACTATAAATGACCAATTTTAATCTCTAATCCTCACCTCACTGAGGTCTATTAAATTTAGCCAAATCCCTATTCAACCCTTCCCTATGCACCTTAGCCAAACCTTATTCATTTTGTACATTTACATGAGGGGGGGTTGGGGTGTTCTACATCAGTATGTGAGCTTTGCCTTTTAGCTCAGCTCCTTCTTTACCTCAACAAAGCAGGACAATGCCTTCATTAGAGAAGACGAAGCCGTGGTCCTTCAAACAAGATGGGGATAAAAAGACAATGATGTCACAGCAGTACGGTTACGGTGCACCGCTCTAGCTCCACAAGAAGAAAAGTTGTCGACTTCCTGTACATACATTTGATGTATTTACACTAGTTATTAGCTGAACACGGGTTTATTTCAGAACCACTGTATTTTGTATAAAAGGCGTAGCGTTCTCTGAGTCTATTTAAAAACCTGTGATGTTTTCTTTACTCCTAAATGGGTTTACATGTTTTAATTTTCATGAATATTTAAATTATTAAAGATACAGCCCCAAAGGCACACATGTGATAACAGATTTAAGCATCAGAACTTTTCCTTCTTTAATCTATTAATCATCTCTTGTTTTTTTTTTCTAGAGGTATAATATTTCATTTAGGACTTTTTTTTAAATGTTAGTTTTACTACAAGTTCCTCATAGCTTCCAGCCCAGTTTTCATTTTCTGGTTTGTCATTAATTCAGGAGAAAAGTGTCTGAAATGGCTGCTCCAGGATGAAATTGTAATCAATGATGATGTCGGAGTGACTTCCCACCTGACGCATTTCAACATAAACCTGATCACGAGCAGGTAAATCTCTTGTTCTCACGTGGATGAAGGTCCACGTTTAGTTTAGTAACACAAACTGCCCAATTACTGCACACCAAGCACATCTGATGGCAGCAGCAGCCCCGATAATAACGCTCCACGACGTCACGCTGCAAAACCTGCTTAGGAGGTTCGTTTTTAAGGAACAAACAGTCCAACGTTTTGACCCTGTGATTCACAGACCTCACTTAATCAGGAATCTGAGGGTTTAGCTGGAGCAAGCAAGATTCATAAACCCACAGAACCCAGGGGATCCCTCTACCAGACACTGCAGGACACCTTAAGGTCTGATGTTGTAGAAGCCTGCAGCTCGGAGTAGTTTTGAAGCCTTAAGCAATATTTAATCTGTGGTTTTAATGCAATTACCAATCAAGGCAGTCTATATATGCAAGACTACACCTTTAAAATGTAACCTGACTTGTGGTCAGATGCCCAGATAAATGTTTAATGTTTCTGCTGCAGGTCCACTGCTGATTTAACTAAACTACAGACAAAAGGTCAATTAATGCTTGTTGCTGCCAAACTTTGAAACACAACACTGATCTGAACGAAAAAGACATCTGGTGTTTTTGAGTCTACACCTTTGGAATAGAGCTGCAGGAGTGAAACTTCCTCCAGACACCGTATACCTGTACCCATACGATGCTGATCGAGCAAAAAGAAAAATCAATGTTTACTGGGTACGCGTGTGTTCCACCTCCGCTACATAACAGAAACACCTCTCCTTTTCC
Source organism: Callopanchax toddi (assembly GCA_006937965.1). Taxonomy (NCBI): domain Eukaryota; kingdom Metazoa; phylum Chordata; class Actinopteri; order Cyprinodontiformes; family Nothobranchiidae; genus Callopanchax; species Callopanchax toddi. The sequence goes on from SSNR01000305.1 coordinate 348,989, forward strand.
TTGTACTGTTTCAACCCTTTCTTCGTCTCCTATCATCATCCTCTCAAACTCTGTCTAACTTTGTTTTCTGTGGCTCATGTTCCCTCTCTGATGTCCGCTGAAGTCCCCTCCCCTCGGCCTTCGTCGCGGGGTCAGTAGATCAGTTTTCAGTCTGGCTCAATGGGTGATCCCCGCTTTGGTTACCTTGTCCTTCTCACCTCCCGCTTACCCCCACCTCCTCACCTCTCCACACACGCACCCCTTGAGCATATGGTTGGCTGCGTGGCCTGTACTCGGCGCAGCTTTGGTGTGCCGGTATCATCATGACTGGGGTTACGGGTCGGTTACACGGTGCTTGTGTAAAGAGAGTAAGGGAGAGTTGAGGCCGCGTCTGTTTGTTTCTGGCTGACAGCGCGTTAACCTCTACGAGCCAAGCGCACGCCACATGTGATCGCGGGAAGCCTGCGCGTAGATGCGTTCATCCGGCATGCCTCTAAGTGCGTCGAGGGGTGAGTGTGTGAGCCTGTGACAGACGCTCATCATATTTAATCCTGAGGGGATTTTGTAGAAATGAAAAGCTGCTTTTCAATTTTATAATCCAGTAGACCTAATCTCTCCAGCCACGCTCCTCCATACAGTCCAATTAGATGAACAAGTCTGTCCGGATGAGTCCTATTTACCACAAACCCATCCCCAAAGCCACCAGAGTCCAACGGTGACCTTCACTAAGCGTTACAGAAGCGAGCAATGCGCATAAAGCTGCTCTGTCAACCCACCTGTTTTCACTGCAGTCTTGGCCTTGTTAGCAGGAGCATTGATTGGACTCGGATTCAATTTTTTTTGAGTGCGTGTGTGTGGAAGTGGGTGTGTGTCTGCTTCGATTCGGTCTTCGTGGCACCGAGCTCTAAACCCCCCCCACACACACACACTTAAACACACACACACACACCCGCCGGGTCCAGAGCGAGAAAGTGCACAGTACAGTAAAAGAAGTGGCACTAGTGAAATTGCTGAGTTGATACATTCTCAGAGGTCAGCGTGGCGCTCGGACGAGGCAACAGAAGCAGCGGTGGGGTGTTCAGATTTATGGTCGGGCATATGGCAAAGAAAGCGGGAGACTGACAGGAAGGAGCAAAGGGTGAGAGTCAAAAAGGAGAGGTATGGAAGAGAAAAAAGGGCAAAGAGCTCCATAGGGTTATATTACAACCTGCAATAGCAGCAAAGAAACCAAAACAGAGGAAACCGGCACATGAGCGTTAGATTCAATGACCTTTGCTGTCGGTGAGTGAGGACAGCAGTCAGGAAAAACAGTTGTGTGAATGTGTGTGTGCATTGTGCTGTAGTACTTAGAGGGTAGAACCAGGCCACTTTGCCATATTGGCTGCAGGGCCATGTGACTGCTGTGATCATTAATGTGCCCTGATGCCAACGGGTATCCTGATGACCCACATCTCAGCAGTCCACTCTCACTGTCTGGCTGCCACCCAGAAACAGACCTCTCTCCGTCTTATGCCGTTTCCCTGCCCCTCCCCACTTGGACACATCTGCTCTACCCTTCTTCGTCTGTTAGAGCTCAGAGTACGGCCTCTGCCCACGTCTAGGACTGACTGAAACAAGAACCTGAGGCTCATGATGGGACGTGTTTACACTTGATCTATTCTGTCTAAAAAAAGTTTCCTCAAATGCATTTATAGTGAGGTGATGGAAAGTTGTAGATAGCTATTTGAGTAGCCTTAGTGTAGAGAAATAGGGATTAGTTACAGATTGAAAAGCTAACAACTAGACTGAGGAAGATCAAAATAGGTCTTTACCATTTAAAAACAAATCTAATGAAACATTTCAAAAAGTGAACTCAATGTAAATACCCATGTAATGTGAGCTCTATGGTTGTGTAAATGTTTGTGTTAGCATGAGCTGATGTCAGACTAGGTATTTTTAGCACTCTATCAATTGATCAACATAAGCTGTGGTAGTTTTATACCCTGATTGAATCTCAGATATATTGTCTGAGTTGCAAATAAAACATAGCGGTTGTCTGAGAAAAGCACTAAAAAGAAGGAATACTCTGACACTGATACCAATGCCTGCATCTGGTATTGGTCCGATACTATAGTCACATACTCGTACTTGTTAATGGTAAAAGTACACCAATTCTACAGAAACAATACTATTTTACATAAAGTGGCATTCAGCTCTCAGTTGAGTTGCAGAGTGAGACAACAGCAGCTAACTCTGCAGTAATCTCTGAAGGAGATGAAGTCAGTCAGAATTCATGCTATCTGAACCCTCACGGTTCCGACGTTTGCCTCGGCAAAGTACACACAACAAATCTGTTAGTCCCGTCTGATTGACACTCCCAAGCATTAGCGTGTTTTGTTTAGCGGTGTTTTGCTAACAGCTACGACAGAAGAAAAGCAGTAGAGATGATTAAAGCTCTCTACATGAAAGGTGCTTCAGAAAAACACAGAAGCTTTAAGATCCAACGGTTTGGTTCTGATCAGCCGAGGAAATGTTCAGTCTGCAGAAACAGCAACCGCTGCAGGTATGGTATACTGTTATATCATATAATCAAGCACTGGCATGTTTCACATTTTATTTATTTAGTATTTCCACATCAGATGTTATTTAACTTTTTTCATCAAGTTCAGATCAGATTAACTGAAGCAACACCTCCTATTTATGGAACATTCTCAAACTCAGAGAGAGAAAAACCTTTCTGCATGGGGTTGATCAGACTTTCATATCGACTCATAACCTGTAGGATTCTGTTTATTATGCTGCTTTAAATAAAAGTTATGGTCTATTTAACAAAAAAGAGGCTAAACTAGCATTTGGCTTGTTCTGTTGCATGGTATAGGCAAGTACTCAACTATAGGTACTTGTACTTGGTTTAGAAACATTGCATTCCTACAAAAAAGGAGTTATGAAGACGAGTTTTCAATAAATGACACTGATATATTTTTGGATGATATAAAAATGTATAAATCACTTAAATATTCAACTGTTTGGGAAAGTTAAACAGAGCATGTTTGGAGCTCTGACCATTTCAAACAGACTTTCTTAATAAATCGAAGAAACATAAAAAAAAATGTTGCAAAAGCAGTTTTATCTACTATATGGAAAATGGATTTTCAAGGTCACAAAGTGCTAATTTCTCTCTGCGTCTCTCAAAGTATCAGCTGGAGGGCAGATATGTAGTCTGCTCATATTGTATTATACAAGTATTATGGTAAAACTTTGAGAAATATTGAACAAGGAGAAGCACACTTTAAGTAGGATGACTTCTTTAACACATCGATGTGACCGTGAACAAAATCTCAAACTACAAAGATTTTTAGTCTTATAAGTGCTCTGAAACGTTTCTGCTTTAAATATGCAAGAAATGAATAATCTCATTAAATGTGCACTGATTAGCATAAACCAACATAATGTGGTAAAATATATACAGATATCACATATTCATCTTTTGCCAGAAAAAAAGGAACACAATAAAGAGCTGAAGGTGTTAAGCGGTTGAGTTGACACTAAATGAATCACGTTTATTAAAGAGATAAAGATTACTCATTTTAATAACATTCTTGCAGTGCTCGATCTACTATTCCACCCACTTATCTTGTTCATTTTTAGATTTATTCAGACTCATTGATATAGATCTCCTTCCTCCCATCCCTCTTCCCTCCTCCTCACTGAACAATCGCGCTTCAAACACCTAACAAATACTTGTTGCCTCTCTGATGCAATCTCACCCTCCAATCCACAACGCTCAGTTTTCATGACTCTCGTTTTTCTCCTGTAAGAAAAAAAAAAAAAAAAAAACCCCAGTCGGCATGATGATGTGCTGATTTCCAATGAGGAGTTTTTAATGTTTTCACTGACCCAGTAAAGTAGCTTTGAAATTCACAAGTTTCTTTCCTTCTGTCGCATTTACTCGATCTTTCTTCCCCCTCCTAAACTTCCATAAATCTCTCCCACTCCTGATCTAATGCTACTCCAATTTCTGCTGGCGCCCCATTTCCCTCATTTGGCACGTACACGCCACCTTTTACTCCCCGGGTCTATCTCTCACTTGCACTCATGTAGAAAATGCATATGCCTTCATAAAATAAGCAGTCCCTCAAGCTCAGTGACGGGAACCCACCAACTCAAACGTGTCGCCAAACTATTCGAATTAACAAATTTTGACATTTAAGTGAGCGCAGTCATGCGTGAGTCCTAAACACACACACACACACACACACACACACACACACACACACACACACACACACACGCACACACACGCGCAGCCCTGGCTGTTAGATGTTTTGAGGGTGGGGGTGGGTGGTAGGCGAGGGTGCACCCCACTGCACCAGGGGAGTTAATTACCCCACGTGATCAATAATTCATTAAGCTGTCAGTTTGTGTGTCTGCGCGACTCCCTATGTGTGCTGGCATGTTTTGAGAGCACGTAAGCATGAACGCCAAACTCTCCCAGTAAGCAGTTTCTTTCCCAGGGAATGGCAGATTAAGAGGATTGACTCCGTAATGGATTAACCTCCGGAGTTTTGTGTGCGTATGCATATGTGTGCGTGTGTATGTCGAGCAGGATCAGAGTGCCCATGTATGAATTGATTAGCCTAAGAAGCTCTTCTCCTTCCCTTTTAATGACCACATCAGCATTTTTTCCACAAGCTGGATAAATGTAGAGCTGTCTGTCAAGGAAATGAGACACCGCCCCCTTTAAGCGGGGTTAGCTGTCACTCAAATATCACTCTTGGGAAGACTCCCCACGGACAGCAGAGACCCTGCTGTGTCAGTGTGTCTACGGTGATAGATGGTGCCCGTGCCTGTGTATTATTGTGTGTGGGTAGAGGAGTGACTGACCAGCTCTATGCAGTATTTATTCATCAGCTTTCAACTGCAGCTTCCGGAGAGAACGCCAAAGCCAGCGCTTCCATTAGCTATGCAACTGATATTGTTTATGGAATAAATATATATGCTAAATGGAAGAAAGATAACAGCTTGAGAAGGAAAACAGAAAGACAAAATGACCAATTACCCAGTGTTTGCCCACTCCCTCTGTGTCGTTGCTCTGACTGAACTCATCAGGGGTTCCAGCAAATGGTCACAAGCATGTATAAAATCATGCATGTATGCAAAGTTCCCATCCAGCAACAGTATGGGTTTGACTCATGTGCTCTGCAGTGGATCCAGCTAAACCCAGGTCTCACGTTTGACACACACACACACACACACACACTCTGAGAGCAGGAGCTTGCCACCACAGGACGGTGAAACGAAAACACGTGAGCACACACTCTGACAGCTACTTTGTAGAGATAAAACGGTTTGCAGGCATTAGCAGCAGGGTGTGCAGGACGTACGTCAACTAATGTGGGAGTAAGAGAAGATGAGGCCCTGATGGAGCCATAGAGCAGCGAAAGAGTCAGAAAGAGATTAGTTTAAAAAAAAAACATTGAAATTAAAGGTATTTTATGTCAGATTTTAAAACTAAGACCATCTCATGTTGAGACATAACAACTTTTTTGGTCAAACTTTAGAAATAACAATGCATGAAGCTGAAGCAATAATGCAAGAGCTCCCAATTCTGTTCGCATTTGACTCCAAAAGTTCCTAGAAGTTTTCTGAAAACCTGTCCAGAGGTTCCTGAGATGTGTTGCTAAGAGACAGGCAGGATTGACTCCAATAGTAAAGCTTACAGGTTGGAGTATGTGACAAGGTTGACTCACAGCTACTACCACATCAGATTTCACCTATCTGTTATTTTGACTGAGTTTAAGCCAATCAGGGGTCTTCTAAGGTCAATCAGTTATTAATGTACAGTCTGTGACTACTTGAAAGTTTCATTAAACTAGTAGTTCATGAAGTATTTTGCTAACAGACAAATTAGCATGTGCAGACACAGACCCAGTGAAAACATGATCACCTGTCTTTTGGTAGTCAGTGTTGGGTATGGGTATAAGAATAAAGGAGGAACAGAGTTATTAAAGTCTGTTTCCAGAGCTCCTACCTGTTTGCTGTACTTGTTCCCAGCCTGGCAGCTATAGTCTGAGCACTGGTCAGATCCCAGGGACATGGCGTCTGCGTTGCCACTACCCCCTGTACTGCTGCTGCTGGAGCCGGCACTCCCCACACATCCACTGCCCACAAAGGTGTTGGAAGGAGGCAGCTCCTGGACCGCCTGGTGTTTCTTTCCCTCGGCTGGGGGGGAGTGGGGCTGTAGATTCACTGCAGGCAGAGGTGAGCTTGACTTGTAATGTCTGGCCAGATCGGGGCTGGACTGGTGTCTCCTTCCCCCGCCCATCCGGGGGCTGCTGGGGTCACCGTCCACAGCGCAGTAGCGGGCCGCCAGGCGCTCACTAGCGCTGCTCAGATCCTCCTCATCATCATCACCATGGCGACGCAGACCGTTGACTGTAACAATGCCGCTGTAGAGAGATCTGTCGGATTTCCCTCCACCTCCAGCCGTACCACCGCCTCCAGTGCGCTTGTCCCGCCGAGGTTTACGTCCACGGTCTGACCCCCCACCCCGGCTGGCCTGTGGCTGAGCCCCCGAAGGGCTGAAGAAGTCCTCCTCTGGCTCCTTTTTTCCTGCTTCATAACCGTTCTTGCCCTGAGCGCCGCACTGTCTAGCTGTGACCACGAGGAGAATCACCAGGATGACCGCCGCTGCTCCCGCCAAGACACCGATGGCAACGCTAAGGCGCTGTTTTCCCAAGGCGCGCTCACTGTCTGGGTCTCCAGCAATGTCCAGCGACAGAGGAGCCATCAGGCTTCGGGCCACCTGTGACAGAAAAGATATTAATAAGTTAAAAATAAAAAATACAGCAAGTAAATAAAGACCCTAAAGAAGTTTCTAGAAGGGTGTCTGTTAGAGATGCCACAGTGGGTGTGAGCCACAGAGAAACATCAAACAGCATCTTCATCTTAATTATACTTATCATTCTGTTTAGTGTGGGAGCTTCACTGTTACTCCCAGACACACAGAGTGTCACTTAATATATAATGGCTCTTGCCTCCCAGTTGCAGCATTTTCAGGCTGCGTCTAAAATTCCTCACTTATGATCTTGCATCTTCTACTGCGGTACGAGGAAATTCCTCAGATCAGACTGCTTAAAGTTGATTAAAAGAATAAAAAAGGGAACTTCAGACATGGAAACTAGGAGCAAGGAGGAAAAATTGTAAATAAATCTGAAAATCAAGGCAAGAGAGGCAGACTATGACTACATCCTCAGGCACAAACACATCTACTGTCTCATCAATAAACAATGTCCCTATTGTAAACGATAGCGTAGGTGTGGATTTGTTAAGGATTTGCTATCACAATTTTTGCACTGAGAATTGAATGGGTAGACAAAGAGGAGGGTACTTAAAACATGCTCTCGTTTTTGAAGCCGTTTCTTTTTGCTTCTTTAAAGGTCTTGATTTTCTTCTGTTAAGCTAAAAGTCGTCTTTGTTGCGAGGCAAATCCATGCAAATCCATTTAAATACTGTATCTATACTTGTTTAAAACACTTTGTGTTCTTATTTGAAATAAATGAACTCCGGTTAAGAACGCATAAGGGCATCCATATAAGAACAGCAACGTGAGCTTGCACTCTAATAAAAAGATCATTAGGAGAAAGTGGGTTATGCTGGAATGCAAACACAACTATTACATGAGGTCTGTAAAGTTCTGCTCAGCAGAGCCGTGCTGGTAACTTTCTTCCAGAGCATCATTATGCAAACCAAACACAAATTTAGGCGCGGTGATGCATATGCATGTGCAAGTCCACACTGAGCATAAGCTGTCTGTTAGGGAGACGACTCATTTTGCAGCCTGAACCTTGTCTAGGAGCTCTGACGACAAAGTCTTTGGTCTGGCAGGACTGGAGATGACAGACTCGTGTAATCCCTACTCCAATAAGAGCGGGTCTGTAATAAGGTTTGCAGAAACGTAAAGGGAAGAGAATGAGCCCCTAGGCTTTGAAGTAAAATTAACTATCGCACAAGCTGCAACAAAGCATTAGCTTATAAAACTAAACTTTGGAAGTTGCTTTCCAAGAAATACTCGCACACACACCGCGTCTACATTAGTCACTTTCTCTGCTTCTGTCCCCAGAGCCAACAGTGACATTGTGTTATATTTCATTGTTTCATCACCATCTGTCTTGAGGTTTAAGTTTCATTGTTTGTGAGTTGTGTTGGTTTTGTCCCATTGTTCTGCTTCTACTGCAAAGGCCCTCTTTGCCAGGCTCCACTCTCCCATCAGCCCCGCTGCTCTTCTTTTGCCTGCAGTATTGCTTTCCATTCTCATTCTGCTGGGCATCTTTTCTATACTGCTTCCCTGCTCCCTGTGCTGGCTGCTGTATTGTGTGTGCGCAAGACAAAGAAGAAGAAAAAAGCAGCAGAAGAGTCATATGTACACATGCTACATGACAGCATGGGGCGAGTCGAGTATGCAAGGCATATGTGAAGCAGAAAAGTGTTGGAGGGTATGCGGCTGTGAGTCAGCTCTGATTTGTGTGGAGAATTCTACACCGGCAGCAGCTCGTGTGAGGCCAGCCAGTTGAGACGGGCTTTATGTGTCTGAGGAAACCTCAAAGTGTTCAGAAATATAAGCAGCCCCTTTAGTACTGCATCTGAACACATCCCCAAATCCCAGCGGAGCCTCCGATTCTGCTGCGTGTGCTTTCTTGCTGGACTTAGCGTGGCTGTCTGTCTCCTCCAATCTCCAAGGATTAGATTATTAACATGTCACCGCAGACGCCCTGGTATGTGACCAAGACAGGGAGCTCTCCCATGACCCCACTACTGACCCCTAGCTCATAAAATATCAGATCTTTAATGTCGCTCAGCACATTTACGACTCTGTATAACAACGGAGAGCTGCACTTTCAAAGGACAGGATGCACTTGTTGAAAGACGCAAAAACACAATCAATGATCTTAAGATGGGGCTCCTGATCTGAAATCAAATACAAAGCTAAAGCAGTATCACGAAAAGTCTTAATCAGCTTTACAAATTCACCTCTTATGCACAAAGCTCCTTAAAGGTTCCCAAATGACAACAATGACAAGCATGGTCTCAAATGTCAATTTCCTCCTTCTCGAGCTCATACCCTGCAGCATAATATTACAGATAATTATCAAACATGCGGTTCACCCAGTACTATTGGATAGAGAAGGACTGGAGTAATTTTCTGCTGCGGTGCTGCAGCAGCAGCAGCCGCTTTCGTTCCCTAATTGCATCTGGCATCTATCCACCACCCGGTTTGACTTCATTATGAGATGGAGGTATTCTCTCTTAAATGACTTCTACTCAATTACGCCACCAAGTTCCTCCCTACAATCAAACTAAACTGTGCATGTTGTATTCAATGACGGCTTTCATAGCAGCTTAGACGTATTACGCCCTATTGTTTGATTTAATAGTCCCGGTCATTTAGGCTCATTGCTGATAATTCTACCTCTTACCAAGGGTTCTCTTCTAATCCTCACCTCCTTGATTTTTTTCCCCCTCCTTTTTGTATTTCTCTGTGTTGCACACATGAGATGTTCTTCTCCCCGGCTAGTGGTGAAATCCTACAGCTTTGATTTGCACAGAGCTGTTTGTCTTTGTTCAGAAAGTTATCGTGACATGAAGAGATGCCAAAGCTCTCAGCCTGCGATTATACAGAACAGTTCTTGTCTTTTCTTTTGCTCAAAGGCAACATTTAGCTTTAGGTGTTATTCAGAACAAACACAGTTCACTCACAGGGCCCTCGAAGTGAGATTTTACTCGTTTTATCATTTTAACTGTCCAGAAAATCTACACTTACAGCGAATGCAACAAAAACTGAGGGCACACAGGTGTTGCAGTATGGATTATAAGGGGGTGAGTGAGCATCGTTGGGTGAGTTCTTAAAGATTGTGATCTTTGTCATCATGGAGAGGACACATAGAGGGAAAATGACACAAACATACAATCAATTATCTTACTGGTTTCAGTTCCAAACCACCAGCCTCTTTTTGCCCAAGACCCTCTAATCTATCTAACCACGTTGTACTGATGTCATATCTATATGATTAAAGCAAAAGTGAAGGAAAGTGAACAATATTAGATCTGCTTGTATCATACTGCAGCTATTTACAAACTACAACTACTAAAAGCATTTTGAAAATAACATGCTTTTCTAAAAAGTGCCTTATGTCATCACTAAGACCTAATGTAAGCTGGGCTGCTTATGAGCAAACATTCAAGAGTTTGTGGTCATGCCACTTCATTAAGATGGTTTTTCCTGGACCATCAGTTCAAAATCCACCTTGGTCTGTCATTAAACGATTCAGGAAAAACTGTAACATATAGATCCAAAACAAATAAGGTAATAGTTCACAAACCATTCAAGTTAGCTTAATGCTACTTCCCCAGATATCAGCCAGTTATTCAGATGTCACATTATAGCTGTTATTTTTATTAGAGATGCACCAATACCAGATTTTTTCAAACAGAGTACCTATATGAGTACTAATAAATGCCACTGATCTAAAGCATGGCTTGGTACAGCAGAAAAAATAAGCCTTGCTTTTTTAAAATATACTTTATAGTTTATAGTAGCTGGTCATGTTACAACAAGAGAGGATCTGTCAGCTGGTTGCTTCAACATAAAATAAAAGTCACATTAATCTGAAGTAACGGTTGATGTCTACTCGTTTATTCTGTGTAGCTGTTAGCAAAACGACGGTGGCTAAATTAAACATGCTAATGCTTTGGGAATTAGATGGATCACTGGTACTTTACTGAGAAGAAACAACACTGTGAGGATTCTGACAGCGTGAGTATACTGCCGTTACATTAAAACAACAACAACAACTACTACTAATATTACAACACAAGTAAATTGACTCTATCAGCTCCAGAGTTAGCTCCAGTTAGCTGCTGTTGTCTCTCGCTGCAGCTCAACTGAGAGATTAGCATCATGCTATGTTAAAGAGTATTGTTCCATAGCATTAGAGTACTTTAATGAGTACATGACCTTAGTATCTGACCGATACCAGTATCCTACCAAGCCCATTTTATTAGCATAGCCACACGCTTAGGAACCACAGAATTAACAATAGCAGCAATTAGCAACAGCCTTCTTTAGGTCTAAATTATAAAACAAATATCACACAGCTGCATGTGCAATTTTTCAGAAAGGCGTATTCGTAAAAACTGAAACTATCACACAAATGCATTCAGCTGTAACAACTGAAACACATTTTCTGTTTATAATAGTCAAAAACAAGTGAAATAAAGTTTGATTTTCTTGTGGAGTGTGGAGCAAAAGGATCCTATTTCTATATTGACAAATGTCATCAGCACTTTGACACATTTTCCTAATTTATTTGACCTTATTAGTCTAAAGGCTGTAAATTTCCCACTGAATATCTCAGCGCAACCTCAGGCCTGAACGCTGTGCATCATGTGACATGCACAGACCTGACTGCTAAAGTCTTTTTGCTCAGAGAAAATGTGCTAATATGTGGAAGTTTCAGGTGTGGGTTGAGACCACGAGCTGTTTGTCTCAGAACAAACAATGGTACTACAAGGCCACTGAGACGATTTAATTATCAGTCAATACAAATTACCTTTTCCGCGCCAGAGATTAAGTTTTAGTAATTATTACCTGTCAGCATTTATAGCTTAATTGAACATTTTTAAAGCGTAATAGGAAGCACATTCAATTAATGTGAGAGCAGAGCAGAAAAGAAAGATTTGAACCAGCAAAGCATAAGCTAAATTTGAACACATAATGTTCTAGTTAATTCTAGTATCTCAGTAATGTCTCAGAGTCTTGTCAATTACCTCTGCACACAAAGTGGCTTTTTCAAGCTAACTCTAATTTTCCCGTGAAGCCCTCTGTTCAAGGAGACCGCACAGATTCATTCAATAATTGCAGCGAACATCTTTCACGTCCTCTTTTATCACCTTGTGAAAACGATTCATTTTCTTTACTGACTTTCTCCAAAATCTGGCCAATTCTACTCAGTGCCACAGTGCAGAACTCTAAACCTCATCAATATGCAGGAAAATAGTGAAGAGACACTCTTTGGCTAAACTTCCATTCAGATGCTCAAACATACTTCAACCTACTCGGTATTACAAGGCCAAAACTGGGGCAGGCTCATCTCTCTCCTCATATCTTCTCCAAAAAACTTAACCCTAATGCTCTCTTTCACATGCACACACACACACTAATACACACACACAGCCACACCTAACGCACTCAGCTCCGAGTTCAATGTACCATAAAAAAGAACCACTTTAGTAATAACAGTTATTTTAACCACACAGTCATTACAGCAATGCATGCTGGACAAAGAACACACTCTAGGACTATCTAACTACAAAAAGGAGATTGTCAATTGAAAAAAAAATTTTTTTCTATCAGAACACAAATATAGAGACTATTATGTGACCAATAATGGTGGAAAATGGCAACACTGAAGGCTGCAAAAATGTGTGCAACTATCTTATTTTACCAGGAAGATTAAGTGTTTATCTGCTTTTGAAATATTACGTGTAAACTCTGGTAACAGTATACGAACAACTGATTAATGTTTGGAGTCAACCTGATTCTAGATGACCTCCACAGCTAATCAGTGTTAGCAAAAACATGAATGTATGTTTATCAGTCAAGCTAGCAGACGCAGAGCTCAAATTTGGTGTGATGGTAAATGAGAGTTGTTTCAACACATACTCCAAGTGCTAGCTGATCACACAAGAATTTTTCAGACTTTGCCATCGGCTATTAAAATTAGCCTTGTTTTTCAAATCTCATAAACTACTGCATAGATTTGAATGAAACTCCCTGCAATGAATGCTGTTGCTTGCAAATCTACAAGTGAATCATTTTTGGAGACAACTCCATTCAAAACGGTCATTACAGGTAATCAATGGCAGACACAATAATCACTGTAACTTAGTTTTACTGATATTAAGCTATGGGTCATGAGTAATACACTCCTAGTGCAAACAGATTGTGTAAAATGTGGTGATTTCATGTAATCATGTGATTTCAAACTTTGACCAAAATGACTATAATGCCATTATTTACCAGCATCGGATTATCTTAGTTTAAAAGTCTGCTATAAAAGTCGGGGGGATATGCAGTCCTTCAAGAAACACTGGGGCTTTTTAGCTCCATATGCATACTGGCTGGAATCATTTAGAACAATGTGCATCATGTGTGAAATTACCTGTGCATCCACAAGGGTGGCATTAGCCAAGCTCTCATTAATGAAGACATGAACCAGAGCTGTGGCACATAGAGAAGGGATGCCACTGTCATTGACTCGGATAACCAGGCGATGCAGACCTTTGTGGCGCCGCTCCAGAGGCTCTGCCAGGGTGATAACTCCATTTGTGTGTCCAATCTCAAACAGTCTGAAGGGATTTCCACCCACCAAAGCGTAGCGGAGATCAGCATTTGGGCCTGTGTCTGAGTCGATGGCCGTTACCGTCCTGACAATGGTGCGAGCACTGCTGGCAGGCGGGAGAAGGGTGTAGGACTCGTTGGCAGGAGACGTGATAGAGGGCGCGTTGTCATTTTCATCTGTCACAAAAAGTGAGACCGTGGCTGTGGCGGTTTTGCGGGGCTCGCCTCCGTCCACAGCTCGCACACGGAACGTGTAGGTGGAAAGCTTTTCACGGTCAAATGACGCAGAGGAGAAAATTGTTCCGGTATTGTTCTCGATGGAGAACACCTCTTCTCGTTCTTTCTCACCATCTTCTCCCTCCACCCCAGCTGCTTTCGAGTCAGCTCCATCCACCTCTACAAACAGGCTAAGCTCTGCATTCTCGCCTTCGTCAGCATCGGTCACTGTGACCATCCCGACTGGACTATTGGCGAGGAGGTTCTCCTTGACGTAGAATGTGAATATTTCCTGAACAAACTTAGGTGCGTTGTCATTGCGGTCGGTCACCTGGACAACAACAGTCGAAGAGCCTTGCAGAGGGGGTGTGCCTTTGTCTTTTGCAATAACTCGCAATTCATATCTTTCTTGCAGCTCACGGTCCAGAACCCCAGTAGCGCGGATATCTCCATTGTCTGCATCGATGTAAAAAGGCCCGTTAGAAGCAGGATCCAGGGAGTACGCTATTTCAGCGTTCTTACCACTGTCTGCATCTGTTGCTACTACAGTGACTACCCTTTCACCAGGTGAGTTGTTCTCAGCAAAGTGGACCTCCACCATGTTCTGGGCAAAGGTCGGGGCATGGTCATTGATGTCTACCACTCGCACCATCAGAGAGCTGTTACTGGATAGACTGGGGCTGCCAGAGTCAACTGCCACGATTGTCACACTGTACTCTTTTGTTGCTTCATAGTCCAGCAAGGCGGAAGTGTGCAAGAAGTATTTTTTCTTGTTCCTGTGGAAACATATAAAAACGTATTTTTGAAAGCAGTAGTAAAATTGATTCTGTTTCACAATGTTGACAAACAAAATCCTGGTGAAGCCCCTTCAAAAAAAAAAAAAAAGATGCTAAATTTAATCACAGGGTTTTGCTGGAATTTAGGGTCTGTGAAATCAATTTTAATCATTCTTTAGAGCGTGTTTTTCTCCACAAATGTGTTTTTTTCTGTTTTATTTTTCAGAATGTTGCAATCCTTTAATCAAAAATGTGTTTTCCAAAAATGCAACTGTGGAAAAAAAACAAGGTTTGAAGAATGAGTAAAAGGAATTTTAAAGGGATGAACATTTTTTTCCCCTGTGGAAAAAAATCATAACAATTAGGATTTCATACAAATACCCAACTCTATCCTTAGAATAGCCCAGATTTATACTAGAAACCATCATTTAGAAGTGAGACCAGAGAATGATCTTTGGAATTGCGCCCTTTCTTGTTGATTGACTACAGCTGTTAATAAATTGCCAGTGAAGCAATTACTTTTCTGTCAATCAGCCACTGGTTGAATAAACAAATGATTTTCTCTCTAATACGCTTTACTTTAATACACATTAGATTTTTATTTTTAGATCTTCGTGCATCATCTGCAGAGACAATGACAGTGGAAAAACTGTGACTGTGACATTTTAATCAAATTAACTTATTGATTTAGTAAAGCCCTCTCATGATTACAGCTCCAATGAATCTTTAGTCAAGGAAAGCCCTCCATCCCTGATAACAGCCAGTCCTACTGCACAGGTCACACACTGTGTGTGACGGCAGTAACGTCTTAAAAAGGGCCTCGACGAGTTCCTCCACTCCTTGAATTCAATAGCCACAGGCAATGTTCTTAAAAACGACTAAAGAGCATTGACATTTGGAGTCTGTGAGGCTGAAATTATATAAAAAAATGTAAAAGCCTTAACCTGAATGGATATTTAGACTTATACTTTACAGATCATATGACAGCCTGACTACTTTGTAGCCTCAGTCGATGAGTGACACTGCTTGAACTTGAGCTTAAATTAAATTTCAATGCAACAACACTTGAGGCACTTTTCTTCAAACTCCCAGTTTAAAAAGTGAGGAGAAAAATGCTTATTTGGAAGCTGCCTCTCCTAAAAATAACTGAGAATCCTGGAAAACATAACAAGACGTCCATCCATCCATCCATTTTCTGTAGCTGCTTAATCCTCCACAGAGGGTCGCAGGGCAGCTGGTGCCTATCTCCAGCGGTCAAGGGGTGAGAGGCGGGGGACACCCTGGACAGGTCGCCAGTCCATCGCAGGGCCACACAGAGACAAACAACCACACACCCACTCACACCTAAGTACAATTTACCAGCCCAATTAGCCTGACAGTCATGTCTCTGGACTGTGGGAGGAAACCGGAGTACCCGGAGGAAACCCACGCACGCACGGGGAGAACATGCAAACTCCACGCAGAGAGGCTGCAGAGCCGGGACGCGAACCCACGACCTCCTTGCTGCGAGGCAACAGTGCTAACCAATTGCGCCACCATGCAGCCCATAACAAGACGTATGTGTCAAATCCATATGAAATTAAAATTGACCCAAAATGAAAATGAAGTACAAACAAAGAGATGAGTCAGGATGTTTCTTCATATTAATTCAATAGATTGTTCAAAGGAGTCAGTTACTGCATACAGTGGATAAACTACTATAAAACAGACTGCTCAGCAAAATGTAAATGAACTAGAATCTTACCATTGTGCTAATGTTTTGAAATGATAATTTATTTTGAGGGAATAACTCTAAATTAGGTGCCTAATGGTGCATATACAATTATTTTGAGCCTAATACCTGCCTTACAGGTGAGGTTTTATCCACCCTGAGGTAAAGCGGCGCATGACTTTGAATCATAATTCAAAACGCATCACCTCTTCTCAGTTGCCTAATATTACTTACTGTTTTAAGTGCCCTTAAGACAAATGACAAATGCTGATTATCAGCAGGTAGGACCTAAAACGGTGTCAATGAGATTCATTATCCATGTTGAAGTCGTTGATTTGGAGTGATGAAGGAAGCAGTGCAAGTCCCGAGTCCTTCATTAGAACCAGTCACTTACAGAGACTGGATCCCTTTGGTTTGGCTTACCTGTCAAAGGCTTCGTCTGCAGGTAGAGGTGGGAGTGCTGTTTCACCCGCCGGCTTCAGGGTGAATGGAACATCTCCAACAACCGTGCAGGTCACAGCCCCATTCTCCCCCTGGTCTCGGTCTGACACCTGAACCAGAGCTACAGGCGTGTCCACCAGAACATTTTCTGGCACCAAGGCCGCTCCATCTCGGACAAGGATGCGTCCGATCTTTCGGATCTCTACCACCGGGACGTTGTCGTTCTCATCTCGGACAGCCAGAACCACCGTGGTGCGGTCAGTACGCGGAGGCTGACCCCGGTCTCTGGCCATCACTGTGAACTTCAGCTGGGCCACTTCCTCTCTGTCTATCCTGTGGAGAACACTCAGCCAACCAGTTGCTTCATCAAGACGCAGGAGGCGTCTGACATTTTCAGTGGCAGCTCCAAGCACATACTCCACCTGCCCATTGACCCCAATGTCCCGGTCTGCAGCCCTGACCTGAAGGACAGGCGTGCCTGGGGGGGCGTTTTCTGTCATCTCTGCTTCATATGTGGCCCTTTCAAACTGCGGACTGTTGTCATTCACATCAGTGATAGAAACACGGAGCAGGGCCTGGGAGGAACGTGGTGGGTTCCCCCCATCTCGAACCCTGAGGACCAGCTCGTAAGAGTCTTTTTGCTCACGATCCAGTGTTCCCTTCACAATGAGCTGTGGCTGTTTGTCACCATCTGGTATATCTGCCACTTGCAGCTCAAACACACTGCTCCTAACTCCTCCTCCTCCACTATCTCCACTTCTACCCCTCCGGTCAAGTCCATCCACCCTGGTAATGGGGTTTCCTCCTGCTGTGCGTCTTGTTGAACTCGACCCAGCTCCATTATCTTGGATGAGCTCATACCGGTCAATGCCATTCCGCCCAAAATCCCTGTCTGTAGCCGTGGGGAGCAGGTAGAGGGTCCCGATGGGCCGGTTCTCCTCCACTGACAGCTGCAGGACAGGTGAGGGGAAGGAAGGCGTGTTGTCGTTGATGTCTGTTATGACAACTCGGCCTTCGAACAGGTCCACCCAGCTCTGCAGTGGACCGATCACTGACACCTCAAAGTCCAAGAAGCACTCGTTTTCATCAAAGATCATCTGGCACTGCGGGAGCTTCTCCCTGTCGATGCGCCGCGGCCCGGTGGTCAGCTCACCTGTCACGTTGTCTATCTTGAAGTATTCGGAGCCGCTCTCCAGGGCGAAGGTGACGTCCCCGCTGCCCGTGCCCGCGGTGAGGCCCAGGTCCGCGGCCACGTTTCCTATCTTTACATCGGGCGGACCCTCTTCTGCCACTCGGTACCGGAGAGCTGAGTCTGCACCGGGGAGCTGAGTCAGCAGCTGCAGCTGCAGCAGGACCACGAGGCTGAGAGCCTGCGCCGCGGAGGAGTGCACTGCACCAAGCCTCGGCATGGCTCCTGCTCCCTCTCCAGACCCCCCCAGCTGCGGCTTCGCCTCTTGTTTCCTGGTGTTTTGTGGTTTGGTGGAGCTCTCAGCGTGGGTGTCTGATTTATCCGTCCTTACCTTCTCTCTCTCTGTCTGTCGCTCTCTGCGGACTGAGGTCCGGGGAAAAGCTTCTCTGTAGTTCACTTCAGCAGCGCAGGATCCTTTCTTTTCATTCTCCTCCTACACTCACTGCTGGGGTTTCAACTTCTTTTATAATAATAATATAAAAAAAGATATTCCGCAGTCTTGCTTCTTTTTTTTTTTTTTTTGTTCAAGCCATAAAGATGTATAAAAAATCCATCCTGCTGCGGAGGGAGAAAAAAAACATCAAAATTCAGCTTCTCTCTGTTTCTGATTAATCCATTCCACTCTTCCTCCTCTCTTTTCTTCTGGATCAATCAGTGGAGTATCCAATTATCACACGAGGGTTTTGATCACTTCATATCACCATCTGAGAGTTCTCTTCATTCCAGTCACATTTGGGACAGTGGCTTTTTCCTTACTTCTGCAATGCACCACTACAACACAAAGAAAGGACAGAAATGTTTTCGCTCAAACGCTGGAGAACAAACACACCAGCTTTATTTAATAAGATGAGTTAGTTGGAGAAACAGTCGCGCCTCCTTACCTTAATCCAGCTGCGTTTTCCTGCTTTTTGATCCCCCCGCAGTGGAGCAACGTGCCAAGCAGTCAGATTCCTTTACGCAAGTTGTGAAGGGACTAGAGAGCTGTTCAAAGCGAGTTTCTGCTCAAGATTTCCTCATAAATGGGTTTTTTTTTTTTTTGGTGGAGGATCTCTGGTTTGGGCTGCCCGACACCAGCGGACTCCGCGTCCGGGATGGATGGATGGATGGATCGGTGACGGACTGAGAGTAGATGCGTCTTTTTTTTCCAGGAGTCCCGCATTCACTCACTCCAGAACCTCCTCCTCCTCTTCTTCCTCCTCCTCCTTCTCAGTTTTTTTCCTCCTCTCCCTTCTCACCTGCACTGCTCGGGACTGCTGCTGCCTCCGGTCTCCAGCGATGCTGCAGTCTCCCCCTTTCTCTCCCTCTCTCTCCTCACTACTGCAACATTTTCCCCGACCACGTAACTCGATCGCTGAGCTGTAACAGGAGAGGCAGCAGAGGCGGTGTTGGGTCGCTCTGAGTGTGTGTGTGTGTGTGCGTCGGTTACCGGGGGACAGACCTCACCCCCTTCTGTCATATGAAGATTAAATGGCTCGCTGTCCCGGCCGTTGACAGCTCCTGGTGGGAAAATATCTTTATTCACACATTCATCCAAAGGACAGAAAGAAACGGGGAGAGAGAAAAAAGGAAAAAATAAAAAGAGTGATCTGGCATTAATGCAAGTCAAAGCAGGGCTCAGTCACATTTCTGCTGGTGCAGCTGTTTTTTATTGCCGGGGCAAGCACGGAGTGCGCTCATTCTTCTCTGAAAAGGAGGAGAAATTCTCATAGAAGCTTTGGAATTCTCGTGATGTCAGGGAAAATATACTTTTTGTCACATTTATGCCCCCAAAATTCACATTATAACCTCCTAAATTAAGTTATTTATTCATAAGTGCGAGAAATGAAAAAATAAAAAAGGCGCGCGTGACTTTTCTCTTTTTGTGTGTGTGTGGTTTAACACCTTCTTCTGCTTTTTTCTTTATAAATAAATATAAAAAGCATTTGTATTCAGACGCCGTGTTGTTTCTTTGTCAGCAGCAGTATCCACTACCTCCTCCTACACACTGCTGAGTGGATGTTGTCCCTCGGCGGACCGACCTGCTCGGTAGGAGCGCATTGCAGCACCGGGCTGCTGTTATAGAACACTACCTGTGTTTCCGCGCTGGCGCTCTATTAACCCACCCCGTCTCCTCCTCCTCCTCCCGCTGCATATCTCATTTTCAAGCTAGTCAGGCCAAAGCAGAAAGTGCCAAGCAAGCTGCCCGCCAAGAGAGAAGGGAGTTCCCCCTCTCTCCAACATAATGGTATTGACGGAGAGCGGCTCCCTCCGTGTGCGCACCCAGTCGTCAGTGAGCGGTTTATGGCTGACGGAGAGTAAACAAAGACTGACAAACTGCTGCAGGAGGCCACGCGCCTCTGCTGGATTTTCATCTCCTCTTTCTCCTCCTCTGTTGTTCCAAGAGAGCAGCATTAGAAAGAGTGCATGCATGCACCTCTACCAGCCTTATCCATTGGAATCTACTCCAGTTTGGATTTTGGAGAGGGTCAAACTCTCTGAATTTTGATCAGTTTTAGGTTCGGACTTAGCTGTCGTTATTAGGGTTGCATGTTCTACTGCTTGAGGCAAATCACTAATTAGATAATCTCATGGCAGCAACTCAATGCACTTAGTCATCTAAAGATAACGGCGTTTAAACGAGCATCAGAATGAGGAAGGGAAGTGATTCAAAGGGATATTTTGGTCGTTTTGAAGTGGAGTTGCAGTTATTTTTTCTACGGTAAGCACCATGCCCAGCAGGGGCATCTCTTAAAAGTCTAGAAACAGGAAGTAGTCCTCCAATAGCAATAGATAATGGTAATAGACTGGATCTGTATAGCATTTTTTCAAGTCAAGGACTCCAAAGCCCTTTACACTACTGCAGTCATTCACCCACTCATACACAGTGTTGGGTAGTATCGGAATACATGTATTTAGAATACTGTATTTAAAATACTATTTTGACGTACTGTATTCCGGTACAGTTACTATTTTTAAACATGGTATTCAGAATACAGTTACTTTCGTAATATCATTGGAATACTTGGAATACTTGTGTCTCCATGTTGTGTAGGTTATCTATCCCATAATGCCCCTAAACAACGTGCCTCCATTACCATAACAACCTTACCAAAACTAGAGGGTACACTCCCGACCAGCTGGTAGCAACAGGTAGCAGCCTAGCCTCGTATGGATTCAGACCAAGAGATGAAGTGGTTGGAGGCACAACCGCAGCTGAATCAACCTACCAGCAGTGGAGGAATAAATGCATTCACGTCCTGGAAATTCAAGCTAACTTTCACTCTAAAAAAGGAACGGGGCGAGCGAAATATGATGGTGCAGTGTGATCTTTGTCTGCCAACTAGCTGCTGCTATCTCCTACTAGCTGCGTCCAAAGACTCTAATCTAATCTGAAGAAACACCTTAAAGTTAGTTTTATCTTTTTAGTTTTGCTTCCTTAGTGCTTTATTTAACAGCCTGTATCGTGTTAGTTCTGTCATTTCTCACATTTACAGTGTCGGTGTTGTATCTGAAATGACGTTAGCTTGATGATGATGTTGTGGTTTCCCCACAATTGTGGGTTTCATGTTAAGAGCTTTCCATCTGGAGAGCAATGAACATCACTTTGCAATCGTGTTTTATAGGGGAAGTTTTCTAAGTATTCCAAGTATTTAGAATACAGTACCAGGATTAAGCAAAGTAATGGAATACAGTAAAAATACATTTTAAAACAGGTATTCAGTATTCTGTAACTGAATACATTTGCAAAGTATTCTCCCCAACACTGCTCATACACATATGTTCACATGCTGATGGCAGTAAGCTACATTGTAGCCACAATAGCTCTACTGGCAGAAGCTGCTGTACACCAGATGCTACTGGACCCTCTGCTCATCACCAGCACTCAAGATGGGTAAAGTGTCTTGCAAGGACACAACAATAAAGTGACGTGGCAGGAGCTGGGATTGAACCAATAACCCTCCAGTTGCCAGATGACCACTCTGCCTACTGAGATACTGCCACCTAGTCAGAACAGGATAGACTGCTGTCCAATGGTGGCAAATGAGCTGCAAATTTTGAAGTAGTTAAAACAAATCCTGCTCAAAAAAGTCACACCAATGCATTATTATTATGGTGTTTATGCTGCTGCAGCAACAGTAGCATTGTACTGTAAAATGACATTGCTGAAACAAACTAAACAATGAGACTGTTCAGTTTGTTTCAGCTGAACAATATTACTATGCTACTGTACATGTTACTGCAGCAGCCATAAACAAAACAATCTTATGCAAAATAATAAAGGTTTAAAAACAGGTAGTATAGCGTTCTAAAGCATGGGAATGACTTTTGAGCAGGAGTTGTTTCAGGGCTAATTTCAGGCTTAGCCACTGCTCTGTCCTCAACAGTGACTCCTGATCTGACTATTACTTCAGTCAGACAATTTCCTCCCATTTCTAGAAACTAGTCTCTTTGAGTGATGTCACCAGTGGGTAACTGATAGAAGACCACGTCAGAATGATCCAAAAATCCCTTGAAGTAAATAAACTACTTGGCCCATCACCTTGCTGAATCTATGCCATGAAGAATTAAAGCAGTTCTGAAGGAAAAACATCCAACTCAGTACTAGGAATGTGAACCTAATAAAGTGGCCTGTGAGTGTATACATCACAGTGTAACAGAAAATTCATTCAACCATCAAAATATCATGGAATGAACTCGTGTTACAGAGTGAATCTGATTGTCTGTAGAATACACTCAATTGCCACGCTCAGATTTGGCAAACCATCTCTCACCGAGCAGACTAATGGATGCCAGAGTGAGTCAGGTTTGGGTGTCTAAATCTGGGACGACTTAGGCTTAGAGCACATTCAGTGTTGTATCGAAAAAGGGGGAAAAGGGCCTGGGTTTGGAAAATACAAATAAAGTTTCAATCCTTAGTTATATAGTATTTACTTCTGATTACATAAACTTTTTTATATTTCTTGTAATTTTTTTCTATACCTTCTCCTTTCTATTCAGAGAATTGGTTTCTACCTCCAGCAGTTACTGGGCAAAAGGTGGGACACATCCTGAACAGGTCGCCAGTCCGTCACACAAACTGTAGTCAGTTCTCTCTGTGTGTGTGTGTGTGTGTGTGTGTTTTAACAGAAGGCAGAAGGACTGCAGTTGAAATAACTTGATAGAGACTTCTTAGCTTCTATAATAGGAGCTTAAGATAAGCCATCTGTGTTACAGCTGTATGTTGACTGGTTGAGACAATAGCCCCTTTTAGATCAGTTCCACGATAAACACAAAAACACCTCCCTCCCCCACCCCCTTTATAGCTCACTTTGCCATTCATATCACACAACCTGATTCAACAATACCACAGGACTATGTGTGCTTTTAAAACATGTAGCCAGGCTACTGAAACCAAACAGATGTAGAGAATAGATCTGACGTAAGCGCTAACATGTTACGATGAGCTCTGTGTTGATTCTCTTTCAGGCTACTGTCCTCCCAGGTAGCCATTTTTCAGTATGCACTTCTTATTTTTCTTGGAAATGATTTTCTTGCTGGTTGTTTATGTGTTTTAATGTTCTAAGGCTGGCCAGCTGCACAGATTATTCGTCCCAGCTCACCCTTTCATATTATGGTCATAGGCTGTGTATGTCCTGAGGTGGACCAGGGGGTCAACTTTAACACTTTGTTCTGTCTGACTCTTTTAGGTGATCATCGAGGCACATAGGTCACAGAGTGAAACAGGTAAATGTACCTGTAAGTCTGAGCCAAAAGGAGCAAATGGATCCATTAGATTTATCCACTAGTATAAAATACTGGTAAACCTCATAAAAAAGTTTTTTATAATAGCAACAACAAAATGTAGGAAAGCCACAATGTTACCTGGGTTTCATTAAGTCTACATTAATGAAGGAATCTATACATTCAGCAGGTACATTTTCTGTATGTTGAAGCTCCACGGTCCCCACAATGATGTGAGTGATCGGATCATTTAGTTTTTCTGTTTGTTGGTTTATCTGTGACAGCACTGGTTAAATACATTACCTCTAGAAGCCTCCTCCTTGAACCGTCACCTTATCATGGTGGAGGAGTTTGAGTGCCCTAACGATCCTAGGAGCTATGTTGTCTGGGGCACTTGTGCCCCTGGTAGGGTCACCCATGGCAAATTGGTCCTAGGGGAGGGGTGTGACAAAGAACGGTTCAGAAGACCCTTCATGGAGAAGCAATCTAAGAGTCTGAGTACCCGGCCCGGAGGGTTACCGGGGTCTCACCCTGGAGCCAGGCCTGGGGTTGGGGCCCGTGGACGAGCGCCTGGTGGCCGGGCTTTCGCCC
The DNA here is from genome assembly GCA_006937965.1 of Callopanchax toddi. Taxonomy (NCBI): domain Eukaryota; kingdom Metazoa; phylum Chordata; class Actinopteri; order Cyprinodontiformes; family Nothobranchiidae; genus Callopanchax; species Callopanchax toddi. The sequence goes on from SSNR01000305.1 coordinate 372,970, forward strand.
ATGGGGCCCGGCCGGGCCCAGCCCGAACCGGAAACATGGGCTCATCCAACTGTGGGCCCACCACCTGCAGGAGGAGAGTGAAGGGTCCGGTGCATTGTGGATCGGGTGGCAGACCGAGGCGGAAGCTTTGGCGATCCGATCCCCGGATAGGAAAACTGGCTATCGGGACATGGAACGTCACCTCTCTGGCGGGGAAGGAGCTGGAGATTGTGGAAGAGGCTGAGCGATACCGGCTAGATATAGTCGGGCTCACCTCGACACATAGTGTTGGCTCTGGAACCCGAGTCCTGGAGAGGGGTTGGACACTTTTCTTTGCTGGAGTTGATCCGTGTGAGAGGCGGAGGGCTGGGGTGGGCTTTCTGTTAGCCCCAAGACTCTCTGCCTGTACGTTGGGGTTTACCCCGGGGGACGAAAGGGCAGCTTCCCTACGAATTCGGGTTGGGGAACGGGTCCCGTCTGTTGTTTGTGCTTATGCACCAAATAGCAGTTCACAGTACCCACCCTTTTTGGAGTCTCTGGGACGAGTGCTGGATAGCGCTCCTACTGGGGACTCCATAGTCCTGCTGGGGGACTTCAACGCTCACGTGGGCAATGACAGCGTGACCTGGAGGGGCGTGATTGGGAGGAACGGCCCGCCCAATCTGAATCCGAGTGGTGTTCTGTTATTGGACTTCTGTGCAAGTCGCAGTTTGGCCATAACGAACACCATGTTCGAACATAAGGATGCCCACCGGTACACCTGGTACCAGGGCAGCCTAGGTTACAGGTCGATGATTGACTTTATAGTTGTATCATCTGACCTGAGACCGTATGTTTTGGACACTCGGGTGAAGAGAGGAGCGGAGCTGTCAACTGATCACCACCTGGTGGTGAGCTGGATCAGATGGCAGGGGAAGATGCCGCGCAGACCTGGTAGACCCAAACGTATAGTGAGGGTCTGCTGGGAACGCCTGGCAGAAGAGCCTGTCAAGATGGTCTTCAACTCCCACCTCCGGCAGAGCTTCGACCGCGTCCCGAGAGCAGTGGGGGACATTGAGTCCGAATGGGCCTTGTTCCGCTCTGCGATTGTTGAGGCGGCTGTTGCTAGCTGTGGTCGCAAGGTAGCCGGTGCCAGTCGTGGCGGTAACCCCCGTACCCGCTGGTGGACACCAGAGGTTAGGGGAGCCGTCAGGCTGAAGAAGGAGGCCTACAGGGCGTGGCTGGTCTGTGGGTCTCCAGAGGCAGCAGACAGGTACCGGCGGGCCAAGCGAAGTGCAGCAGTGGCAGTTGCCGAGGCAAAATCTCGGGCGTGGGAGGAGTTTGGCGAGGCCATAGAAAAAGACTATCGGTCGGCTCCAAAGAGGTTCTGGCAAACCATCCGGCGCCTCAGGGGAGGAAGGCAGCAACTCGCTCACACTGTTTACAGTGGGGACGGGGAGCTGCTGACGTCAACTGGGGCTATAGTCGGACGGTGGAAGGAATACTTTGAGGAGCTCCTCAATCCCACCGACGCGCATTCCGAGGAGGAACCAGAGCTGGGAGACCTGGGGACGGACTGTCCAATCTCTGGGGCAGAAGTCGCTGAGGTAGTCAAACAACTACGCAGCGGCGGAGCCCCAGGGGTGGATGAGATCCGACCTGGGTATCTCAAGGCGATGGATGTTGTAGGTCTGTCGTGGCTGACACATCTCTGCAACATTGCGTGGTCATCGGGGGCAGTTCCTGTGGAGTGGCAAACCGGGGTGGTGGTTCCCATTTTTAAGAAGGGGGACCAGAGGGTGTGTTCCAACTATAGGGGGATCACACTCCTCAGCCTCCCTGGAAAGGTCTACTCCAGGGTACTGGAGAAGAGGTTCCGGTCGATGGTTGAATCTCGGATTGAAGAGGAGCAATGTGGTTTTCGTCCTGGTCGTGGAACTGTGGACCAGCTCTTTACCCTCGCTAGGGTGATGGAGGGGTCATGGGAGTTTGCCCAACCAATCCACATGTGTTTTGTGGATTTGGAGAAGGCTTATGACCGTGTCCCCAGGGGCACCCTGTGGGGGGCGCTCCAGGAGTATGGGGTTGATGGTCTTTTGTTAAGGGCCATTCAGTCCCTGTACCAGAGGAGTGTGAGTCTGGTCCGCATAGCCGGCAGTAAGTCGGACCTGTTCCCAGTGAGGGTTGGACTCCGCCAGGGCTGCCCTTTGTCACCGGTCCTGTTCATAACCTTTATGGACAGGATTTCTAGGCGCAGCTGTGGTGTGGAGGGGGTGGAGTTTGGTGACAGGAGAATCGCGTCTCTGCTTTTTGCGGATGATGTGGTCCTCCTAGCTTCATCGAGCTCTGACCTTCAGCTCTTGCTGGGGAGGTTCGCAGCCGAGTGTGAAGCGGCTGGGATGAGGATCAGCACCTCCAAATCTGAGGCCATGGTTCTCGACCGGAAAAAGGTGGATTGCCAACTCCGGGTCGGGAGAGAGGTCCTGCCTCAAGTGGAGGAGTTCAAGTATCTCGGGGTCTTGTTCACGAGTGAGGGAAGGAGGGAGCAGGAGATCGACAGGCGGATTGGGGCAGCGTCTGCAGTGATGCGGACGCTGAACCGGTCTGTTGTGGTAAAGAGAGAGCTGAGCCAGAAAGCAAGGCTCTCGATTTACCGGTCGGTCTACGTCCCAATCCTCACCTATGGTCATGAGCTTTGGGTAGTGACCGAAAGAACGAGATCGCGGATACAAGCGGCTGAAATTAGTTTTCTCCGCAGGGTGGCCGGGCTCAGCCTTAGGGATAGGGTAAGATGCTCGGACATCCGGGAGAGACTCGGAGTAGAGTCGCTGCTCCTCCATATCGAAAGGAGCCAGTTGAGGTGGTTCGGGCATCTGGTAAGGATGCCTCCTGGACGCCTCCCTCGGGAGGTGTTCTGGGCATGTCCTGCCGGCAGGAGGCCCCCAGGTCGACCCAGGACAAGCTGGAGGAAATACATCTTCAGTTTGTCCTGGGAACGCCTGGGCGTCCCAGCTGAGGAGCTGGTGGACTTGGCCGGGGAGAAGGTGGCCTGGGCTGCCCGACTTGAAATGCTGCCCCCGCGACCCGGACCCGGATAAGCGGAAGAAGGCGAGGCGAGGCGAGACCTCTAGAAGCAATGGCCTTTTGGTGCAGCATGAAAATACAAGAAATGCTATATGGTCACAATTGCAGTCTCAGGTGAAATTCAGAGATTTCAAACGTATTCTAACCCAATGTTCAAAAATAGTTTACATTGTGGAAAAAATGCCATGAAACTACAGAAATACTGCATATTCATAACCAGATATCTGTATAGAGAAAATAATCCCAACTGAGTCATCCATAAAATACACAGTCTACATCTTTTCCCTGTGTTTTCTGTGTGTGGACCTAATCTCTTTAAATGTGCATGTCTCATCATTTAGAATTGTAGGTTTCACTATATAATGCAATGAATGATTTATATATTCATAGGCAGTATTTTTGTTTATGTTCAAAACTTTATGCACATTTAGGAACACCAGCTGTGTTTTAGGATTATGTTTTTAGAACTCATATAGACACATCTTGACATTTAAATGACCCACAACACCCAGATAAATGCAGTTTGAGGCTACTATTGAGCCATGGAACATATTTTTTAAACCAGATTTAATGCAAAGGCAGTATAGCTCAATGACGACTGTTCTATAGGTAGTTCTGCTTTCTGGGTCGGGTCGGTTCAGTCTCACTTCAGCTGATTCAGTTTATTTAAGACATATTTGACCTAATAAAAAAAATCATTTAATAAAAATCTGTTGGCCTGAGCATGCTGTTATATCCAACCCATTAAGATATAATTGAGCCTGAATCGTCTTTCATCAGCAAATGAACTGCAATTTCAATTTGCATATTGAATTAAAACCGCACTATGGTGTGTTTGTGCGTGCACGCTGTGCTCGTGAGTGCTCTGGCTTAAAGACGGGATGTTCTTTAGAGAAACACAGCCTGTGATGTGACCTCCAATCTAGCCAAAAGGCCTGATCTACTGTTTATGCCATAAAGCAATAGAAGACTCAACTTGAGATGTTTTATAGCTTTTAGGGTTAACTGATGAGATGAAAAACATCTTTAAAAACAGAACATTTGGTAAAAAAAAACAAAAAAAACAAGCAAACCTAAATGTACTGTTAATAAATCATCAATCTGATGAGAACATTAAAGATTTATCACCCTTTTAATTCAGACTTTATCAGGTTGCTGTCTCTGGAGGTGGAGACACAACAACACATTCCTGGGATCAGACTTGGTGAGCTGTCTTGGAACACACGTCTGACTGCAGTGAACTAGCTAGATGCCTTGCACAATCCCCCTAGATGTCTCTAAAGTCTTATACCTCTTCACTTAAAAATAAATCAAAGATTTCACCCTATGAACACGTTCATGAGATGCATTTTATGTTACAAGACATATAAGCAACACCAGCCATGGACACTATAGGGTTGGAGAATTCAGCTTTGATTTTTCAAGGTCAGACAGCTGCTATGTTTCACAAAGGACTCGGAAGAAACCAACTAATGAGGCTTTTCAGCGAACATGTAGGTATGTATAAAAATTTCACATGTGGAAATCACAAGTGAGAACATGTGAAATGATCGTGTGACATATGTGAACTACATGTAAAAACTTCTTTTCCACATGTTTCCTGTGTGAATTTGGAACAAAAAATGTGAATTTCACATGGGGGAAAAATGTCTTCACATGTAAAAACATGTTGACTTAACATGTAAAACACAAGTTCTGCCATGTTTCCCGTGTGATTTTGGAACACTCACATGAGCCCATGTGGTACATGTTTTTCCACATGTGCTCACATGTGAAAAAACAAGTTATGTTCATGTGTTTTTTCCTTAATACCTTCTCGATTCCATTCAGAGTTGCAGGGAAGAAGTGGCTGATGGTGCATTTGATTTGTGCAAGTTGGACACATCCAACTCTATTCCCACAGGTTGCTGCATTGGTACCTGTTCAATAACAAAACAGTCCTCAGCAACACCCCTTCTCTCTCTGATGACTGAAGTAAGTTGGAAAAATGATTAGTGCTCTGTATCTACATCTCACAAGTTATCCCATTTCATAACTCATAATAAATGGTATCTCTAGATCAGTGCACCGGCTTCTAATTGCTCCTTGCTCCTTTTAATCTAATTTAGTGAGAATAGATTAAATTGGGGTTGTCAGTTAAATCTGCTAAAGGTCCAGGTCTGCATACATGGCCTGGTCCTCAGTCCAGGGGGGAGGGGCGTTTTCACAGAGGTGCACGAGCACAGATGAGTGGCTGCCGTGGGGACGAGACACTCAGAGCCTGACCACGTCCCCTCCCCTGGACCCAGTTCCGGACCACACATGGTTCGGTCCCACTTATGAGGGAGCATGCTGCAGCAGCCCCTTGATAGCGCTTGCACGTCTCCCCGGACACGCCCCCTCCCCCTGAACTAAGGATCAGGACCTGGATTTGCTGTGTTGTCCGGCTCTGGATCTGGATCCAGACCACAGTCTGCCTCTAGTGACCTCTGGTTTAGATGCTTTAATTGTTTTATACTATAATTTTTGCCATTTGTTGTTGCCTTTTGGAAAGGTTCTCATTGCAAATGAGAACTGGTTCTAAACCAACTCACCTGGTTTAGTAAAGTTTAAACTAAATAAATTATAATGAAAAACCAGATCTGATTTGTAACCTTTGAGGTGAAATGGATTGTAGCATTACTCCAACAGTCAATGGGTGTAAGGTGGTGTACACCCTGGACAGGTCGCCTGTCTTAAATACCTCTAATAGTTCAACTCTGAGGAACACAGAATCATTTAAGGGATAAATAACTGCTGAAGTGGGATTTTGCATCTTGTGTTGACTCTTAATCACCTAGCAGACAATCGACAGTCCCCCTCCTACACAGTTAGCCAGGACAACAGGACTGTATGAAATGTTTCTGCTTTCTGGCGTTCATTGATCTGATCTATTGACTCCTTTAAGTATTGACATCTAACTTTTGAAAAGTCAACAGCTTTCTGATTGGAAGGAAAGAGCAAATAAAGCAGCAGAACAGTCCTGTCCCCCTGGGATTTATCATTTTTCTACTGCTTCTCTACATATACATAAGTGTCTAAACCTCAAAAGAATCCTTTCAATTACTTTTTAACTTTGAAGTTGGCATGTAACTCAGCTGTGAGTAGTTTCATCTGGGATGGTATAGAAAGTTCATATCGTGGCAAGTTGAACATCTGTGACAATCCAAACACCCTGGAGCATCGATTCTCAGGAAAAAAAAAAAAAAAAGAACGGTTGTCTAGAGAAGAAATTTTGCAGGACTTCTGCATTGCTTACCAGACTTTGATCTGCAAGACTACAGTGACCTTTTAGTTCCTGTCAACCACAGTGCAAACTAAAATAGAAGGCTAGGAAAATACTATTCTGAACATGTTTCAGATGGAAAACTGGTTTGTTAAACAGGTAAACAAACAAAAAACCTCCCAAAAATGAGCTAATTTTGATTGGTATTGCTGAGTCAGTTCAAACGTTTCTGTCTACTGATGCCACCAAAGATAGAAACATAGCAGCAGATGCTAAGTAAACAACTGTGGTAGATTCTGAGAGGGAAAAGAGGGGAAAGGAGAGCTTCACAAGGAAAACCTGGACATTTGTTGAAAACAACAGCTGTCAGTGGTTACAGGATCCTTTCCATGGCAAAGTAAACCATTCACCAGCCAAGTAAGAACATGGTTTACAAGGTAGACTTATCATTATCCAATTCTCACAAGAAAGGCTTCACACAAGCAAATACAATGAACACAATGTACAAACAGTTTAAAAAAAACCTGAAGATTTATAGGGCCAGAGCAGACTCCGTTTAAGAAACAAACCAATAAAAAGAAGGAAAATGTTTTTTATGAAATGACTACCAGGGAACAAGAAAAAGAAGAGATCTGAACAAAATAGCTCAACCCTGGTCAGCTGTACTAGAAACTTCAACCTCTAAACAGTGGGTTCACTCCCAGGTGAGCTACAGACACATTTTGGTAATGATTTAAACCAAGGAATCTGGGAGCTTTCAAAGGTAAAGAAAATGAGGTGAAGTATTCTCTGAGTCAGTCCCCTAATCTCAAAATTATAGAGCTGCATTTCAGTAGCTGAAAGAAGACAAAAGGTAGAATAGACTCACAATCACCTGTGTAAGACAGCTGCAATAAACTCCTGGAAAAGCATCATTCAGGAGAACACTTACACTAAGTATTTGACTGTGCCAATTTATAATCCTCTGCAGCAGAATACAGAGACAATCAGAAAGTTCACGTCCTTCACTGTGTACAATACCCTTACGCAGGGCATTTAGTAGCTGGTGCATTCATCTTTATGATGGACTTGAGAGGCCACAGATTGGTAAAGCTAAATGGCCCAATAAGCCAGTCGAGAAGGGAAGCTCTTGCAGGACTGAGTCCATTTTGTTTGGAGGTACTCAGTGAGAGTGAGTACAAGGTCTGAATCAATCCTGCATGACCTTCATCCTCTTTGTCACAGTGATAGGACCAATAAACCAGCAACTTAGTGCCAACGTGGGACCCAACACCAAGCAGCACGCTCTGGCTTCTAACATGGGTCTCACTCAGCAGCGCCGACTTCTTGTTACTAAACATTTAACAGCATTTATTTCTATATTCACTCATGAATTCAAATTTTAAAACATGCCAGACTTTAGGTATATGCTCTGTTGTCAAACTTTCAACTCTCTTGACACACATACTGACTCAAGGTTACCGAAATGTAAACACCCCCTTTAAATTTACCTGTGGTGTAATTTAATCACAACTGCAAACACTGTCACAGAGGTAGGCTGTATTAGAATACCAATTAGTAGCGTTTGTCAGCTTGGGCATGACTAGTAATCAGCAGTCTGATGTCTTTTCAAAAGAGCATGAAACCAAAAAAACTAACAGTGCTCTCAAATGCACATTACCTGCAAGTGCATTAGTGAAAAAATTAAACATGAATATTCCGTATGTCCGGGGTGTAAAGCCTCTGAAATGTGGTGACATACGCCAGCAGTCCAGACAAAACCGACAAAAAAGAACAGCAGGCACATGCTAAAACAGCTCAGAGTTAAAATGACTAACATTCATAACCTTTGCAGAAATTAATACATTTGAAATGTTTTAACAGAATTTCAATTAAATACATGTCTTTTTCTTGTGCGCTGGTTAGTGTGCATGTATTATGTAGGGATAGAGGTACTTACCGGAATTATTAAGCATTTGTACAGGATAAATTTTGTGCTGAAAGCATCAACCAAAAAATGTAGTCACACACGAAATATACAAAAAAATATATATATTTTTTTCAGAAGCAAAAAGGTGAAGTTCAAAAGCAAATAACTATCATTCTATAAAAAAAATAAAATAATTCATAAGTAAATATTTTACTTATTTTCATATTTTACTTTGTTGACACACCTTTTTGGCTTCAATCTCATTGGTTATGAGTGTTTAGGAGTAGGTGGCTCTAGCTGTTTGCCATTCTTATGGAGCCACCTTCTCCAAATCCTCATAACCAATGAGACTGAAGCACTGAAAAGCCCCTCCCATCGAGACTTTCTTTTAAAAGCAAAAACCAAGAGCAGAAGCAAAACTGAGCTGCTGCAAAAGCAAAGAGCTGTCGGCAGAACCAAAACATGCCCTTCAAAATAAAAGCTTTACTGTTCTGAGGAAGGCAGAATTAAGTGAGAATCAAAAAGATGTGTCAAAGAAATTAAATATGAAATGTTATAAAGTAAAAATAAATATTTTTTTCAGAATAATACATATCTACTTATGAATTAGTTCATTTTGTGTTAGAGTGATTTTTTTGCTTTTGAATTTCACACTTTTGCTTCTGAAATGTTCATTTAGGTCGTCACAAATCTTATCCCGTATATTTGTGTATGCTGCGGTTAACTTTATTTTCTATTTGACAACTTTTCCTATGTAAAAAGATTGAAATGAATCCTGTTTCAAAGTGTTTTGTTGACACACAGCAGCCCCTGATTGGTCATACTGGAGTCAACAGCAAGCCCCGACTCACCTGGACAGGAAATCAAGAGCTGAAGCGACATGTGTGAGGTACTGGGTTGTGTTCGATCCTCAGAGATAAAAAAAAAAAGCCTTTCAACTGTTAGAGATAACAAAGTTAAAGTATTGTGATGGAAATCTGATGCAGTTCCTGCTAATATCAAAACCATAAGTTTGTGCTTTCAGTTCCATTTTAAATTCAGTGATGTCTTTTCCAGGCACCCTGCTGAAGCTAAATTTTCACCTATCTGCAGTTTGATAACACTACCTGCAGTGGTAACACTTAGTGAAGCGCCTTCCTCTTTCTTGACATTTCTGTGTGAACTTCTTCGATCGGTTGCCAAAGGAACCAGGCTCTATAAATCGCAAAGGACAGAGAGCTGTAGAACCCCCAGTGGGTGAGTAACTGATTTCATTGCCTGGACACAGAAGCTCCTCTTTATATGTGTGTGCTACACTTGCAATTGAGACCTTATCAATAGTTTAATTTGAACTTTTTAGGTCTGTTCAGACATTTAAAGGTGCAGATGATTCATAGCTGTCATTCCTTTTGATTTGAGTGTCATTTCTGCTGTTGTGCCATTAACATATAAAATAAAGAGACAGACCTTGGATCATTTTTAATTACATGCTAATGTAATAACACACAAAACTACAAAAAAAAGCAGATGCAAATATAGGAATAATATAAAAGTCACAGTATTTGCAGTATCAGTTTTGTAAAAAAGTCAAAAGTAGTTGCCATGGAGAATTGCTATTTCTCGTGGAGCAGCAATTCTCCAGTGTTAAATAATGTAACAGTTTCTGATTCACACTTTAACATTTTGGGGGTGGGAGGGGTTCCCTACCCACTTTTGTAGTACAGGCTTCACTAAAAGAGATGCAAAAGTTTCTTCTTTGCAGCTAAGATGAATATCTTGTGAAGATTTTCCAAAAATTGCAAGTGGGTGCTATTGGATGTTTTCAGAATATCTAAAAAAAGTTAAATCTAAAAATAGATTCCCAGAAATCCTTTAGCTCAGAATAAAACTAAAAACAAATCAAAAGACTGGATGGTGCTTGTTTAGATTGATCTCTCACCAAATCGATGCTAGGCCTGAACTTAGCTAACTTTGGTATCATATGCTGTATGTTTCTGTTTATTCATTTTTCAGACGCTTTTATCTAAAGCGACTCACAATTAACAATCATGCATGTTTTTGGTCCATGGGGAAAAAACAGTGGAAACCTTGCATGCACAGGGAGAACATGCTAACTCCATGCAGAAAGGCTGCAGAAGGGAATCAAACCTGCAACTTTCTTGCTCAAGGCAACAGTGCAACCAACTGTGCAACCATAGCAAACAGACCAAGGAACAAGTAAGGTGTAGCTGCATCCAGGAAAATAAATTATTTCCATCTAGTTAAGCCAACTTACATTCATTTTAATGACGGGTCCTTTTTTGACCACAAACACCACAGCAGGTGTCCAAACGTTGAATTTATGGAAAATGATCAAAATGATACATTGTGTGGACAAAGTCCAGAAATATATCAATCAGATGCAACAAACAACCTTTCTTTCAGTAAAAACAGCCCAGAAAACAACAGGAGGTTTAAACAAACCCTGACTACTAATAAGAAAGGTTTCATGCATTTTCCATCTTTGGTCTTTTAGAGGCCACGTCTTGTCTTTTTTGTTGACAGCTCTGCAATAAAACTGAAAACGAGGATAAATTAGAAATGTAAAAATTTCTAATGAATGTTTTCAGCAACAACGGCGTAAACTGAAGGACCCAGACTGTGTAGCTGACTGATACCAGCTGACGTGGAGCAGATCACCATGAACGGTCTATCTCTGCTGGTGTTGTTGCGCTGCTCCTTTTAATTACACTCTGAGCTCTGCAGCATTTGACTGTGCAACTGTGAAAATTGCACCATGTAAAACTACTTGGTCCCATTGGTAAGTGACTCCATTTTCACGAGATATTCCCTGAGCAGCACAGAGTCACTCCATTTCCTCCTTCCCTTCATTTCTTAAAATTAATATAAACAACATTCAAAGAGGAACTCAGTGGGTCAAAATACTAGTCATTTGTGTGTTAATTGTTCAATTGTTTTACTCAACCTCAGTCAGAATTTATTTATTTATTTCAAAATAGCACACATGTTGGTATGACAAAAATAAGAGTTGTCCAATTTATGTTTAACATTTAGTATCAGTTTGTACTCAATAGGATTATTACGGTATTATTATTGACCTGAGTAAAAGCTTAATTGACACTTTATGATTTTTGCTGACAATGAAACTAAAAAGTTTTGCAAAAATTGTTTTCCCAAGTTAGATGTTTTGGTTATGAACATTAAACATTTCCCTAGGTAGCTCTTTGAATTACCTCAGTTTAAAGAAAAAAAGATTATTTCTAGTCGTTGAGGTCAAGACAAAAGGGATTGTTGCTGGGAAGGGAGAGTGTCATAATTGTTCTATGTGTGGGAAAGGGAGGGATTGTGGGTTGTATGGGTCATTTTAATCTGTCAAGCACTTTGTGTTGCTCGCTGGGGCATGAAAGGTGCTATGCAAATAAATAAATAAATAAATAAATTAGGATGCACAGATACAATACCATACTAAGGTCATATTCTTATACTCGTACTCATAAAAGTACGCTGATAAAGAGCTGATACTATACAACGTGGGTGATGCCTGTGACACCAGCTAACCGGAACTAACTCTGTAGGAGATGGGAGTCAACCTACTTGTGTTGTAGTAGTAGTAGTAGTAGTAGTACTAGTAGTAGTAGTTTTTGTTCTTTGACAGTAGTATACACATGCTGTCTGAATCCTCATAGTTCTGATATTTGGTTTGGTAAAAAAAGACTTATTTGTTTATGTACCAAACCCTGCATTAGATCAATGACATTTATTGTACTCGGTATTGGCAAGTAAGTAAGTAAAGTTTATTTATATAGCACCTTTCACAGAAAAAATCACAAAGTGCTTCACAGAAAACAGAATCAAACATGATAAAACAAATAAAATTAATAAGTACTCAAATGTATGTACTCAGACTTGTATTCAATTTAAAAGAACCTGATATTAGTTACTATTATAAGACAACAGTTTCAGAAATGTAGTTAAAAACCGTTGACATCACTGTAAAATGACCTGATTATTTACATAGATCTTTGTGGTCGTTTGCAGAACAAACAGTGATGAAGCTGTTTGTGCATCGAGCTGCTTCGACTCAATTTCTTGTTTTGTTGACATGCGTATAATTAAAACGGGGCCCCTGAGTATCACCGTGCCCAGGGGCCTCTAAGGGTCTTTATCCTGCTTTGGAGCTGAGGGAAAACAATGGTCATGGAACAATATTAAACAAATAACTGAAAACAAACAGAGTAAACAGAAGACACAAACACCTAAAAGCCCTAACAGTGACCAGCTTGGCTCCAGACAGCAGCCTCAGAGGGTCTGGTCTCTAACAGACCAGCTCACTGCTCTCATCCAGTCCAGGGCCAGAGCTGCTCTGGAAGGAGGAAATCCTGTTTGTCAAAATACAATCAATGTTCTAACTTCAGCCATGTCACCGAGCCAGTGCTGAAGCACTCCTGGTGCAAAAATGGAAATAAATCAAATATTATTAAATGCAGCAGTGAATTATCCTCAGTCAACAACAACAAAGCACAGCTAGCATTTAAATCTCACCAACATTCATCAAACTTAAAACTCATCAACACACACTGAACACAATACAACACAACACTCAACTGTTAAAATTTGATGCAGGAGAGTCAAACTGGAGACTGATTTCTTCCATTTTTTAAAATCATCTTAAAATTCTTTATAGTATTATTCTTTCATGCAAATGCTTTTTCTAAACTTTTACAACACTATCACTTTCCTGCAGGTGGTGGGTCCAAAAGTGGATGAGCCCATGTAACTGGTTCAGGCCGGGTCCCATTGGCTGAAGGCCGGCCACCAGGCGCTTACCCACGACTCCTAACCCAGGCCTGACTCCAGGCTGGGACTCCAGTAACCGGGTTGGGTTCTCTGATGTTTCACTCATGAAAAGGCTTCTGAACTGCTCTTTATCTCACCCTTCATCAAGGACTAATTTGCCATGTGAGACCCTACAAGGGGCAAAGTGCTCCACACTACATAGCTCCTAGGATCATTAGGGCAGTCAAACTCCTCCACCATGGTAAAGTAGAGAAAGCTGAGCCAGGGGCAAGGCTCTTCATTTACCATTTGAGCTACGTTCCAGTCCTCAGCTATAGTCATGATTAGGCAGTTGAATGAGTTTCCTCTGTAGGGTGGCTGGGCTCTGAGGTAGGATGAGGAGCTCGAACATCAGGGACAGACTCAGTGAAACCACTGGTCCTCCAAATAGAGAGGACCCAGCTGAAGTTATTCGGACATCTGGACAGGATGCCTCCTGGACAACTAACTGATAAGGTGTTTCAGGCATGTTCTGTCAGAAGGAGGCCATGGGCTGACCCAGAACACACCAGAGGGATTGGGCTGGCCTAGGAAGGCCTTGGGGTTCCACCAATGAGCTGGTGGAGGTGGCTGAGGAGAGGACGGTTTACTGGGGATGCTGCCCTCGTGACCCAGAAGCTGAAGCATAATATACAATTATGTTTCAAAGATACCAATATAAGGATTTGTCCCAAATGTCTTCCTCTCCCTCAACATTCATTTCCTGTTTTTTTACAATGAAAACAACAGGCCATCAGAACTTAAATCACCTCAACAAAATTCCAATTTATATATTCCTTCCTAATTTTTCAAGAGAAAATGAAATATAGATCAATACAAAGCAAATATTCTATAGCTCTGATAAAATCCCAAACCTGACATCTTTTCTTATCTCAAGTTTATTAATACCTGAGATCAGGGAAAGCTGTGAAAATGCTCTAGTCTGAATAAAGAAGAATTAGAGAGATGACCCCCTGATTTTCATCACAGAGGACATCACATGTTTCTGTTCTGGTGGACGTAGAGATCATTTGAGCTCAGAATGTTGATGCTGCAGCTCACAGTCAGATGTTAGAGTTCAGCATCAAAGCAACTTATTGAGAAGTTTTAAACTGAATTTTCTCATCTTCAATGTCAGGAAACTGGTGTGAACTCTGCAGAGTTGGTTGCGTTTGTTGACCAAACTGAGCAGCGACGGAGTCTCTGCCTGTCGCCTGTTTACAGATTCAGGAGGAGAGACGGCTGAGAGCTGCAGCAGCTGAGGGGAGGGCCCAACAGGCTGGTGACAGAGCTGCCTGTTCCACTGCATTGACCTAGAAGTTGATGATTATTTACATTAATGACCAAGTCAGTCTGCAGTCTATCATAATAACATTCTGTGAAATGTGTACTGCAACACAAAATGACTGGGCAGAGTAAATATCTGCTGAAACAACAATAATGCTGTGAAAACACAAAAAATAAAGCTGTTCAAGTAGAATTGAACTCTACAGTCAGTGCGTTTACATGCAGTCTAGAAAACCGAATTATTGCCTTAAATCGACTTAAGTCGGTTTTTTCAACTGCATGTAAACACGTTAGTCCGGCTGAAGTCGAACTGGATCTAATCGAGCTAAAACACCCAGATAATGCGGTCGTAGCTCGACTTCCTCCTCCATGTAAACAGCTTAGTCGAGCTAATGCTGTCTGGGAGCTCCTCCTCCGAGAGTGACGACACCGCGGAAGTGGGAATACAAACAAATCAGTAGCGGTAAAAGACGATAGCAGCAAAAACAAACGGACAGCTTGCCAGCACTGGGTACACGAAGACGCCCGATCAAATTTGTGACCGATAGAAGCGTTTAGAACAAGAGTTTTTAAACGCTAAGAAAACAACCGGCAGAAGACCGACAGGAAAGGGCGCATGTCGCCCCCTATCGTAGCGGAGTGGAACGAACTTCATTTAAGAGTTCGGTTTTCTACCAGACGTGTAAACTAGGATAAAGGCTCCCAGTTTATTAACATAAGATCGACCTAGACCGATCTAGCTCGACTTAGATGTGCATGTAAACGCACTGAGTGTAGCTCCAGTGGAGATCACCAGTCTGGATAGCCTTCAGTTTGACAATGAGAAACTTCTCTGATTCTCCAACCTGAGATCGCTCTGATTATGCTGATCAGTTCTAAGAAGCCCTCCCCCCCAATAAAACCTTTAACCTGCTGTCAATTCAATGCTGACAATCTCATGTTAAAACATGTTATCAAATTATTTAAAAGAAAGACTAATTTATGGAAAACAATATCCTTATCATGACCTTATTTAAGGTTTGTTTTTCATTTCAAAGAAATTCTATGAACATTTGATTTTAAAGAGTTCCAGGTTTGAATTTTGAAGTTAATTGAAAGAAAAAAAAAATGAACGTACTTCCTAAGTTTAATTTATTACCATAAAAACAGCCTTAATATTTACTGATATATTTAAACATTATTATTATTATTATTATTATTATTATTATTATTATTATTATTATTATTATTATTATTATGTACAAGGCTGCCAAAAGATAATCTCTAAAAAAATTATTTTCCAGAGATTTCAATTACTCCTTAACCCAGAGTTAGGAAGTCTCACTTGGGTTTTGAAAGAGACGCCAGACATTCCATCAGGTGTGGCTATAAAGTCATTTTAATATATATGGCGTCTGTGACTCATTGCAACATAAGCATATTAGAATTCTGATTTCACTTAATGGACCTGACAGACACACTGCAGAAAATAAATTTGTGGCTAAAAAAAGAAGGATAGATAGAGTCGACTGGGCTTTCTTCTCTAATCTTAGACATTCTCTCTCTCTCTCTCTCTCTCTCTCTCTCTCTCTCTCTCTCTCTCTCTCACTCACACACACACACACACACACACACACACACACACACACACACACACACACACACACACTCGATGGCCTTTTTACTTACCACCTGTCAGTTACGATTCAGTTTGGTAAGGTCCCAAATGCTGACTCAACAGGCAGGCTGGCGAGGAATCCCAGTAAATTTAATTAAATTTACAAAAGTAAAAAAAAAAAAAGCAATGCATAAAACTGGGATAGAATCCAAAAGAATGAAATATATCCAAACAGGAGCTGGGCATGGAACTGAGATAAGCAAATCAAGTTTCACAACAGGAAGTAAAACAAAGGACTGGCCAATGAAAACAACAAAAACCCAGGGATTTTATATAAGTAATAACTTATGATACAACAAGACGGAGGGCAGTAAGCAGAACATGTGGTGTGAGCAAACACAGTGACACAGAGATCCCAAATATACAAGGGAAGAACATCAGTCTAAGGAAGCAAGGGGTTAAAGCTACTGAGGACACAGGACAAAAAAAAGAAGAAAAGAAATTGAGTTGGTTTGGTTTAACAGGATTCCTTTTGTTTTGTCCAGCAGCAAATAAATAAAATCAATTACCAACATAAGAGGCATCTGCATGAGGGAAACTTTTGCCAAAATGTTTTATTATTGAAAAATGTGTTGTCTTTAACAAATTATTTATAATAAATGTATGAAAAAATGTATGTGATTTATTGAACTGAATATAGTTGGCTGCTCAGTGGAGCAGTGGTAAGTGCTCTTCCCTCAGAGAAAGAAAGTCTCTGGTTTGATTCCCAAGGAGGGTGTTTCTGTGTAGAAATTGCATGTTGTCCTCGTGCATTATCACTCTGGTCTTCTCCCTCAACTCAAAAACATACAGGTTAGATACCTGGTTGACCCCAGGTGTGTGTGCATGGTTGTGTATCTCTGTGTTGCCATGCGATGAACTGGTGACCAGTCCAGGGTGAAACCATTAATAGAGATGGCCAGTAAATGCCTTTTTTGTTGTTGAAAAGTGCAGCCAAAATAGCCTGTTTACAGGAACTGCCAGTCTCACCTACTTCCCCGTACACAGTAACCATCAAATAAGTAATTACAGCAAAAATTACATGAAAAATCAATATTTGAATATGCAGCAGCAAGATATATAAATCAACAAGAGGTAACCTAGTGCATTTTTACCTTTCTATCCTTTGTCAGGACAATGTCAGATTCATTTAAACGCAGTACTATTAGTACTGCAGCCAAACACTAGGGGGCGTTTTAGTTATTTTTGCGTTAACTTCTGTCTTACAAGCCTCAGTCTAATTATTAAATATGCCCATCGCTCTAGCTCCCCTACCACCCATTTGACCTTGAAATTAAGCAGCTCCAGAAAAAAACTTTGTGAACGTCTAATTTTGACTTATTCAGCCCACAGAGTTGGATTCTGACTCACCTCCGTCCATCTGAGCCTGAGCTCTACATCTAATTGTATACATTTAATCCGTTTTAAAACACACAAGTAAAAACCAGGTGTGCATGTAAAAATGAAGCATTTGCACTTTGCAAGCACACAGAACAGTATTTAGGAAAAGAAACGTCAACTATACTCATGAGAGCATACACCTGCACTGTGTGGACAACTGTGATTTAGCGTGCATGCACCTGTGATGAGTGCTTGCTCGACACATCCCGTGTGCTCAACATTTTGACTTTTGAGATGCTGAAGCTAAAAAAAATCTAATTTTGTCTCCTATAATTGGATATTCTACATGTCGACCCAACAGCTCGAATAGCATCAGCAGCAGTAAGAAACCATTAAAACGTGCATCTCTCAGGTCTTGTGTCACATCTGTGTTTTTTACTCTCTATATTTTTTGAAGACATGGCTTGAAGCTCTTTATGAACTGCAGATAGCGTTTTAGGCAGCATGCCACCTTTTACTCCTCCACTTCTTCAGTTTTAACAGATTTTTTTTAAGGACACTAAGAGCTCAGTGTTTTCACCCAATGGGTGAAGAAATGCTGTTTGCTTGTCAGTCGCAAAGATTGTGAAAAAAGATGGATGTAATGTCTTGGTCTGTTGTTCAAATTTAATGCATGCTGCCAATAAATTAATGAATAAATACATTTTTTTGATTACTTTAAAAATTCCAAAATTTGAGTCTGAGCAATCAGCATGTGGGGTTGAAAGTAGGGGTGTCAAATTATCGCATTAATTGCGATTAATTAATTACAGTCATATTTATGCTTTTTAATCACGTTGATCTCATTTTTATTTTTTACTTTACTGTTTCTGCATGCGGGCTTCCATTGTAGTGGGAGGGGTAAGTGGAGGTGAGGAGCGGTGTGCTGTACAGACGACGCAAAGCACCAAGTTGTGAATGCAAACACAGCTAACGCTAGCAGTAAAGTTGTTAGCAAACCATAGCAAAGCTTTTCACCAAACTAAACTCGAGGATGAGCAAGTCAGTGACCAGTGTTGGGAGTAACGAGTTACAAAAGTAATTAATTACTGTAATGCATTGCTTTTTGCGGTAACGCAGTAATGTAAGGCATTACAGAAAAAAACTCTGTAATATTTTATTCGGTACAATGTCAGTAACGCGCATTACAGTGCATGTTTAACCTGGATTGAAGTGGTGGTTTTCCAGAGAAGAAACGTCACTCAGCGCCAAATGTTTCACTTCCTGTAGTCAGACAGAGCAGAGAGGAGTCCGGTTCTGTCTGGGTCACGCAGCAAACTCATGCGTGGTTCCGAACTGTGTCGGAGGAGCGCGCACAAGTCGCGTGCGCTGCCCAAGTCCTGCGCGCTCACAGTAACCAAAGCCTGCAGCGCGCCGCTCAGAAACTGAAGCGACCTGAGAAGTTTCCTGATAAAGAGTCACTCAAACAGACTAGATTATTAACATCAGAAGTTGGAGAGCTCACTCTCTCGCGCACCGAGCAGAGGAAAGCGCGCGTCATGCAGCGTCTGATGAAGGAGGAGGAGGAGCAGACAGGAGGAGATCGAAGCACACAGGTAGAGGTAGGAGTCAAACTAGAAGATTTATTTATTTACTTTTATTTTTTCTCATTGAAGTATTATTCTCATTATTATTGTTATTTTGCTGAAATTATGTTATTATTATTATAGTTCAAATAAATCATTCATTCATTCAAACTATGAATAGGAACTCCCCATGAGCACAAGCTGCCTCAGGTGTGTATAAATTTAAATATACTGTATGTAAATATGATAGATTAATATACGGTTAGATGCATGGATGATAAATGATGGATGGATGAATGGGTTATATACAGATGGATGGATATCTCTCCATGTATCCATCACATCACCTTCCACTGGATGTAGAATGAGCTCATTAGATGTCAAATACATATTTACAGTTATTTTGGTGAGAGTAACTAAAAGTAATGCAAAAGTAGTGTAATGCCTTACATTTAAAAAACAGTAATATTGTAATGTAAAGGATTACTTTAAAATGACAGTAGCAAGTAATAAATAATGCATTACAGTTTTGAAGTAACTTGCCCAACACTGTCAGTGACTAACAGGCTGACGAACGCTCTTGCCAATTGGATAGCGATGAACTACAAGCTGATAAACAGTGGAGATTAGGGGCTAACAGAGACACCACTGGACTGTCCAACAGCCCACCAGGAAAATGTTCGGTGCCCGGTGGGAATTTGGACCGATACCGATCTGCACTAACCGGTCACCCAGCAGCTTGTTCTAATCTGCACTTCCTGCTCCTGTTGTGGGGTGCAGCTAAGGAGTGCTCAAATGGTCGTGGGTGCTCAGTAACACACATGCGCTTACAGCGCCTCAATCTCTAGCACCCCCCAGCCCATGATTCAATGGTGTGTTTTTATTGTTAATAGACGCCTCTTTTGTTTACCTGTTCTACTGCAAACAGCCACAAGGGGGCATTCTGTTTGTTTTGGCATTGCGTTCTTGTATCCATTATACTACATTTACATTTGTGTGACTGTCGCACACCTTTTCTTTTAGTAATGTAGACACAGTGTTTAAACAAGTCTAAATTTGTTTTTCTCTCTCTCAATTTAACAGTTTTGTTCTAAATTTGGAAGCCAACTTCTCCCAAAATGGTCTCAAAGTTCTTGCACTTTCTTACTCAGAACAAAACAATAAAACTCCAGAGTGACACCCAAGATGACTCTCTGACTATTTTGCAGGAAAATTTGTATAGCAACATATTTTGAATGCATTCAAAACTAGTTAGGCCCTGCAACTCACACCAGGACACGGAGAATCTTTGCAAAGTTTCTTGTGAATATGGTTTACCGTGTTGCCAACAGTCCTGTGAGATACCGAATAAAAGAAATAAGAGTGAATGTTCAGACTTTGTGACCAAGTAAAAAAACAAAAGACACAATAACAATTATATATTGTTTTTTCTAATCTTGTTATTATTTAAGTGATAATTTACTGTTTTTGAGTTAACTTGTGTTTTTACTTAACATTTTAAAATTTGTAGTGTTTTGGTCAATAGAAATTGTTTAAATGGGCTATAAAACTAAACCTGATTGATTACTAAACTTTGAAACATCTTCTGTTTAGTTTTGTGCAGATTCATCACTATTTTATGTTTGAACGATTCACTAATCAGTGTTGAAAGTTTGACGAACATAAAACCACTTCTTAAAAATAATCAGCTTCAAGGTTTGGACTGAAAGTTAGTGAGAAAAACACCACTGTCCAAAAAAAAAAAAACAACAAAAAAAACTTGATAAAAACTTTTAGAAACTCGTTACTGCTCAAGATCTTTGCTCCTTTGAAGCAGTATATTTCACAAGCATGAAAATTGTAAAGATTAAGATTAAATTTGACCCAGACCTCTGTCCAGGAATCCTAATCCAGTCTTTGTAGACTTGTATAAATGTTATCTTAAAGTTTTGGACCCAGCTGAAGTTGTTTTTAGAGTGGAGGTTATAAAGATGGAGAAAACAGAGGAAATATAGTAGGTCTCAACTCCTCCTTTTTCTTTTTATCTGTCTAAGAGTATTAATAGGAAGCACTGGTGACAAGTATTTAATGTCTGACTTCTGCCCTGACATTTCCCTTCACATACACGTGTGCAGACGCCAGATACCGTGTATCTCCTGTTTCCCTTTAATAGTTTAATTAAAGCAATGGCAGCTTTAGTCTTAAACACTCAATCCCCATGTTGAATAATTCTCCCAGCAGCGCCCCTGGAACGTCATCAGCTTTAGAAATGCTGACAGACAGAAAAAGCAGCTGAGTCATTCTTAATGAAGATCAGGAAGCTTTTCCTCCTTTTCCTCCGCTCATCATCAGAATAACAAGCATGCTGGCACAGACAGCATGGGCTTACCGCACTGGAAATGTACTGCTAAAGCACTAGCTGTCAAAAAGTTACACACCGTCCACAAAAGCAAAGGCAGAACCAGAACATGCTTTTTTTTCCCTTCTCTATTTTTCACACTTGGCTTTTATTTTGTCGTAACAGGTTTTCTCCTTTGTTGGATGCCAGGGCATGAATCGCATTGTTCCGAATCTTTCAAGAATGTTGTGGAGTCAAAGCATTTGGGATTACTGCAGAGTGACCATTAACATAAACCAGGAGAGAAATGGCAAAGAAAAGAACTTTATTAAAGATTCAGCAGGTTCTAAATCTTTGGAGCAAAAGTCTTGTGCAGCAGAAAGTCTGAGGTGTGTGTGTGTGTGTTTTTTTTTTGCGGTAACTGCATTCTCCTGAGGAAGGATTCTGCTCACATTATGCTGCAAATATGACACACTGAGATTAGCTCAAATAAAAACCTTTGTTTTGACAACATTTTGAAATATGACCACAGAAATTGTAATGCGCACACCAGACTGTACTTAAAGTCATTGCTGCATGGAGATTAAATGGATGTTTTGGCCATTTTGAAGTGTGTTTCTGCATCAAACTAATACATAATTACTATCTTGGCTTCCTAAATGGCCTCAGTTTGAAGAAATTAGTTTATATCCTACAGAATTGTGTCAAAAAGAAGCTGAAACCAAAATGCATTGCCATCTTAAAACAGTTTCAATCTCCAACATTTCATAGTTTCACATGTGATGCTGTTTTATAAATCTTTAAACCTTATATTACACAGTTATTTACATGGAGTTCTTAGGTTATTTAATTGTAAGAATCACCAACAGCAAAATGTAGCACTTCCAGTGCATACAAAAAGACCAGCAAGTATTTTATTATATTTCTGCAGAAAAATGTAAAACTAAATAAAATGTTGTGTAATGGCTTATAAAATAATAATAAAGAATGTTTGCATAAGCTGCTGTGAAAATTAAGGAAAAAAATCCAGAATTCAGAAAATATTTTTTTTTTAAAGCTTGTCAATTGTTTCCAAATGGACTCATCTTGTTTTCGCAAAACTATTTAAAGGTCCCATATTATGCAAAATTCACTTTCTAAAGGTCTTTTAACAGTCATATCTCACACAAAGACTGTGTATGAGACCCAAAAGTGAGAAAATATTGTCACCGTTTTCACTTCGTTATTCTTATTTTTGGGAAATGTGTTTTGAGCTAATGCTAAAACGGAAGGTTTCAAAATCTTTCTCCTGCTGATGTCAAGAAGGGAACAGACCACTCCTCTCTACAGTAGAGGACAGAGCCAATCATGAGCACCTTTACCTGAGCTCACACCTCTTTAAAAACCACGGGAGCACATCCTCACAAACGTTAGCAAACATTCATGGTGAAGCTACGAGCAAAGCACGGCAGTTGCTTCGTAGATGGTTGATCAACGAGCACAAAACTCTTTTTTTAATTCCTTCATCTGAGACCCTGAAGATCCACCATCGTCTCATGAACATGCATGGAGAAGAGAGATGGGCGGAGCTCGACTCCCCAACTGCCCCGCCCATTTGAAATGAAGGTTTTGCTTCAGGAGGTTGAATGAGGATTGGAAGAAGAACAACAGCTGCACTTAAAATAAGGGTCAATTTGACCAATGCAGAGCTTTTACGTTATTGAGATGTAAAAGAAATGATTCAGAGTGGATAGAAAGTGCATAATATGGGACCTTTAAAAAGTTCCTGCTGGACTTGATCCCTTGATGCACCAAAGGGGCTACACTTTGCTGCTCTTGGTAACATTCTTGCATTTATGTAACCATTATTTGAGGTGTAAATGTTAAGAAAACAAACTCACATGAACTGGTGTGATGTCTTGAAGACTGGAGCTGTTTGAAGTAAGCAGCCGCAATACATTTGGCTATAGCTGCTAACTCATCTGTAAACTATTTCTTCAAACTGAGGCCATTCAGAAAGCTATCTATAATGGGTGAGAAAATATTATTTATAAAACAAACTTTCAGAAAAATCCCTTTAAACTAAATCCATTAGGAAGACGACATAAATGATAAATATTCGGGAACGAGAGAAAGAGATTAAATAAATGTAAACAGCAGAGAAACTCTGGTGTTATCATTTATTTGCAGCTGTGCCCTTTTGGCTCTAAAATGGTTCAGAATGCTTTTGATTTCATTTCACTTTGACAGTATTTGTAAAAAGGTGACTTTGCACTGAATATTTGATCATTGTTGTGAGTGAAGTTTGTCCTCAGAGTAAAAGCATCCATGCAACATGTGACACTTCAACTGATGATACAACACCAGTCATCAGCGTTGCATCTTAAACATGCAAAGATGGAGGACGCAGAGGAAAGTAACATGCTAGAAAACGCTGATCTTGTCTGATAAGGTATAAAAGAAAAGTGTGAGTGGCTGTAGGGAACAGATTAGGGCCTTTAATGAATGTGCTGTAATCTTGGCGGTGTTGTTTATCTCTCCTCACACCTGCTTCGACACGCTGCACAACAATGTTTCCCCCCTTCATTAGCAGAAGGAGGGGTGGGGGGTGCTACTGCTGCGCACTAATGCATGTACTCTACTGATGCTCATGTCCCGTGCATTTGTGTGGAACTCAGACTCTGTGTGTGTATTCCAGGTTTCCGTTTCTCTCTCTCCTAGAACCGATTAGGCTCCTGCGGGGAGGCGATACCTCTAGTGTCTTTGGAGGCCCCGCCCCTTTTTGACCTTCCTGTCGAACCTGAGCTCGCACATCCCAAACGCTTCGCATGTTCACACAAGCTGGTGATGGATGGTGTTATTACCTGGAGCTTTTAAGGGGCAGAAAGGTGCTCAAGAGAACAAACACACCTGACTGTTTGTGCTTTCTCACCACAAATTAACAGTCAGAAACACACACACACACACACACACACACACACACACACACACACACACACACACACACACACACACACACACACACACACACACCTAACATGTATGGTATTTTTTATTTATATATTAGCATTAGGCACGAGAAGCCGAGGCGTTCTCACCAACATTGTTCGGCTTTTTCACAGAAACGTGCTCTCACCTGTGAAAATTATTCATTAATGATTTATTGAGACCCTCAGAAGCCACCCAGGCTTGAGAAGCTGAATTAAGCTTTGCATTTCTTACACAGCATTAAGTACAGAAAACACACACCCTCACACACAAACACATATATACATTATTTTTGTGTGTGCATATTTATTGGTTCCAGCTTGGATCTGCGTGAGGACATCTCAGGATGACCTTGCTTTGTTGTTCGTTGGAACAGAAACAGCACTGAGAGAAAGTAAGTCATGTCTGTGGACCAATCTTCACTTTTTACCAAAAGTGATGATTCAAAATACGGATCACTTTGCTGACTGTCAAGATGTCACAGCAGGACTGATATTAAACATATAGCTTTCATGCGCCTCTCTTTCTTACTTTCTCCTCTCTTCCTCCTTCTGTCTACCCCATCTCCATTTTTGCTGATTGCTCTTGACCATTAATATTTCATGTGTAATGTGGCTCTTTTGGATAGTGTGAGCATGTGTGTGAGTGTGCGTGCGCAGCCCCCCTCCTCCTCTGAGCCAGCGTTGTGTGCTTGCGTCTGCATATGTGCACGCGTGTGCGTCTGTGTTTGTGTGTTTGTGCTGCAGTATCAAATTCTGCTCTCGCAGCTGTCGGCTGGTCTCAGGCTGGTTGTGATCTCTCTGTCTACCTCTCAACCTTCAACCTCTCCTTCTGTTTCACTCTCGTTCTTCCTTTCCTGACTTTTTCATCTGCGTCTGTCTGTTTCCGGAGCCCTCTGTTGCTTTCCGTATCCTTTTCTTTCCCACTGCTTCACTGACTTTCCTTTCATGAGCAGCATCCTGCTCCCTTGTCTCCCTCAACGCCCTTTCCGGCACTCCCTCTGAGCTGTTAGAAAACCCTGCTTAGTTTTTTTGCTTCCATTCTTACTTTTAATCTATTTAGTTCTGGTTTTTACCTTTGAGCAGGTTTTTCTTAAATTGTCATTTCTTCATGTTGAAATCTTAATTATATCTTTTTATATTTGTATGAGTTATTTTACAGGTCCTGGATTCTTTTGTGTATCTTTTTGGGTTAGTTGTTGTACCTTAAATGTTCTATAAAAACAAAAAACCTGATCCATTGATTGAATACGACAGAAAACACGGAAAAACATTAAGATATGATACAATTTAAATCAAAACAATATATTATAAATTCATTACAATATGTGCAATAATACAATTTGATACGGTAAAGTAAAATGTAGGTAAGGTTTATGGTTTTTAAACAAACACATTACAGGACACATGCATCAGATTTCTTGTTGCATTAGGAAGACATAGAAAGTTAGATGTTTTAGATAAACTTTTCTCCAGGGCTGCATGGTGGTGCAGTTTGTATCATGGTTGCAGGTTTAACACCTGTCTGCAGCATTTTCCCTCAGTGTACATGTTGTCCTCATGCATGCATGGGTTTTCTCCTGGTACACTGGTTTCCTCTCACAGGCCAAAACGTGCATGTTAGGGTAATTGACAACTCTGACTAGGTGTGAGTGAGTGTGTGAATGTTTGTCTGTCTTGTCTTTATCCATAGTGGACAGGTGACCTGTTTAAGGTTTCCTCTGCCTCTAGTCCAGTGACTGCTGGAGGTAGACACCAGCTCCCTGCTGTTCTTACAGGAAAGAGGCTGTTAAGCAAATAAATGAATGTAATTTCCCAACATGAAATCAAAAAGAGAACTAAATCTTGCATATCGTCGTTGTCGAGCTGAAAACTCATATCTCCATTTTTCATCTTTTTCATGTTTTTATATAAAACTATTGCTCATGTTTCACATCCATCAGTGGTTTTATGAATGCCTTTTTAAAGAAAAGTGTCAAAAAGACATGCCACAATCACTTAACAAATGACAATTCAAGGTTTCTTATTGGTAAAAGAAAACTTTTTTCTGTTTCCCAAAAAGTCTCCAGTGAGTATAATGACTTACTGATCAAATGCAGAAAAAGTGCATCTCTTTCTTGAGTTAGAGTGAAGACATTTTTATACTAAATGACTATAAAGTAGAATTCTATAGCTTGACAGTAATTTCAGTCCATTTTTGATGAAGGCTTATAGAATAACTGGCAGCAGTTAAATGCAAGCTACTTTTTGAACAAGAGAAACAGGAAGGTCTGTTTTTGTCTTCCATGTCAAACGAAATGAGACAGGCTTTTTAGAGCCTGTCCGAGAACGTGGCTGTACAGACAGAGTTGATCAGTTTAATATGTAAAGTTCCCCCAGGAAAACGATGCCATAACCCTAAAACTTTAGGGCTGGCATGGTTTTACATTGTCTGACATAAAGCAGCCGTAAATGTCTCTTTAGGCAGCCGTTCAACATAAAACGTGTGTGTCTGTGTGTGAGTGTTCCAAAAGCCTCCCGCTGATTATAGGCACACACTGTTCTCTGCACCTTAATGAACAGAATTACCACTGACGCACACACTTTCCATTTATTACTCCCGTTCTCTCATGGTGGGTTGAATATCGGTGCGTGCACACGCCCCGACGTGGATGTGTGTGCGCCGTTCCTGACGGTGTACTGTATGGATGCCTGTGTGTCCTGTGTGTATGCATTAAATCTGCTCCACCGCCGTCCCAGGCGTGTGATTGGCTGCGGATGAGAGCTAAGGTTGGCACAGCAACATTTCCGCTGAAGGCCGTAAAGCAGTAGGCCTAGAGCGCAGGCAGCATCTGCCCCTCCGCTGCTGCCAAGATATACACAAACGTCCAAACACACACACACACACACTCTCATATGTGCACAATCTTGCTTGAACGCACATGGAGATTAGCATACATGTAATGACACACAGCAGATAATGCACAATCTTCCATTTAGCCTCTGGTCCCTTGTGCCAGTCCTTTCTTCCAGTTGGTTCTCAACTTGCATTCTCTGACCTTGCTGACCACTCTCCCTTCCTCTTCTTCTGCTGCAGCCTTTCACTTCATCCTTCTTCTGACTGTACTTTTGCATCATATGCAGAGGCGGATTTAGTCATTTTAGGGCCTGAGGCGACGCACAGACATGAAACCCTCCACTTCTCAACCTTGTCATTTATATTTCAGTCAATATTTATTGAAGACCTGAAGCTTACTGCTGTTTACATGTAAGTCTACCCTTCAAGGTTTTTACAACTGAAAGTAATTTAAAAATCTATCTCTATCCATTTGCTTCAAGAACAATACCATCTTAGTTTACTGAAGTGAACCGTTTATGTGACAGATGGCAACAAGCATTCAGTGGTTTAAATCGCTGATTTACGTATACCTGTTTCTGTGACATCTAAGAATTAGGGATCAAGGTTTTTTTTCTCAAAATACCAATCTGAGTCATTTAAAATTAAATATCTGCTCACATTGTGTCCAAGTCGGATGCTTGTTGTTTTTAACAACACTGATTTGCAGATCGTCTAAGGTAAACTTTCTGTAGAGGGTCACAGTGTAGGAAGACAGTTTATCAACACAGATCACAGGATTGTCTTGTTATTCCTGTAAACAGATGCATTAATAAGACTGTTCCAAACAACAGATAGTGCTCGTTAATGCTGTCTGGTCTCAGGTATCAAACGCTCCTGAAAATGAGAGTTACACACAACCATGACAGTGTTTATAAAGGCTGTTTCCAACTGTGTTTTTGAATTCAGTTTAAAACTCTTGAGGCAGCTCTACGCAGGGTTCTGTCACCATACTGACCCGATCTCAAGCAATTTAAACAAAATGCAACGATCAGGAACCCAATTGAAGATGGGGACATTTCTATTTAAAACCTTAATAAAGTTTAAGTTGACGTTTTAACATTTACTGGGTAGATCAGACACGCAGGTCAGATATTAATTATTTGACTCTTGATGTAAAAAGTAAACCCTCTAATTCAGAAGGGCCGTTTCCTCTCCACAAGCAACATTTCAGATACGTCACTTCCTTCATTCCAGGACAAATGTTGAAAATAAATCATTTTTTAAAAATAAAATGTAATGTAATAATAAACAAAATAATTACAATTAAAATCTTAAAAATGGACACTGTGGGTATAAAACAGAGGTTTTGTTATCATTACAGATATCTAATGTAGTTGGTATGAGTCAGAATTTTCATTTTGTTTGTTTTATTTTGAAGTGACATCACATTCACAGTTATTCAAATACATACTTTTTCGAACACTTTGATTCTTTTAGAAGACCCACTGATTTAGACAGGCGTCTAACCAGATTAGAATAGTTTGATTTGATGTTCTTATCGGTTTTAGCTAAACGTTTTACTGTACGCCCTTCATGAATCATTTCTTGTGTCTTGTACTTTACGTGTGTTTTATGCTTAATTTTAAAAAAAAAGAAGTTTTTATCCTGTAAAGGGTGCAACATAAATAAAGTTTGCTTAAAGAACATTACTAATAACATTTTGTTTTGGTTTTCAGAATGGCAATAATCAGTGATTTTAGATGTCCAAAATAAAGCTAGCTCTTATAGCTTCAACAATGCTTTCTCACAATAGGGTTAATTTTACCTGCACACTGATTAGCATTAGCAATGCTAATACTTAGTGTTTTGCAAAAGTTATTTCTTATAGTTTCGTACAGTGGTTTTAGTAAAGTGAAATAAGAAATAAAAAACACTTTTGCTTTTAGAAGTTTTGGCAAAAACTTTTCACTTCCCATAGCAGCGAACCTTTGTTTACATCCATCATGCACATGTGCACCCAGACTGCAGAGGAGTCCACTGTTATTATAGGTGTTTTATTGAGGTCTTTGTTAATTGCCTATCTTAGCCTAATGGTAGGCCCTCCTCTGATCCTATGCAGTGTTCCTGCAGGTCTTCAGGATGATGCTCATTGTCATCCTCCACCTCTTTTGCTCTCTGACAGCACCACATAGTCATCACAGGTCTGCCACTCTCTCTCTCTCTCTCTCTCTCTCTCTCTCTCTCTCTCTCTCTCACACATGCACACAAACACACGCACACTCTCTCAGGGACATTTACACTCACATACCACACATATACACAACGGCACATAGACACAGTGCTATAGGGCTATTCATCTGTCTGAAGCAGTGGCTTATGAAAGGTCAGTCTTTGAGTTATGACAGAATCTCCTGGCCGGAGCAGCCTAAGCGTGGGCGGCGGAGCACTGACTCTGTGTGTGGGAGCGCACGAAAGTGTGTGAGATCGGTTTAGATAGTTGTCGGCGAGCGAGCGTACGCTGTTGTTTGCGGACACGTGTGTATCTTTGAGTGTATGGGTGGAGTGGTAGTAATGCATCATGAGATTCTGCTGGTGTTCAAGTGTGTGTGCATGTGTGTGTGTGTGATAGAGGTTGTGGCCTGGATGGATGCAGAGAAATAGGCTTAACGATATGGATAACAAAGGACCGTGGGTTTGGAGCGAGTTCACACTGCAGAGACAAAAACTTTACATGCTGTTTATTGTGTGTGCTTTTGTTCTGTATTTGATCATCAGAATTAAAAATAGATGATTAAATTCATATTTAAATTGTGTTCACATCTCTCACAGTGTGGGCTTGTTTATCTCAGCAGGTGCAGAACAACTTCACTGAGACTCTTTATGTTCTCGAGGCCCTCTGGACATGTTAGCAACACTATTGATAATCAATAGCCCCTTCCTTACTTTTTACACATCAAAGGACTTTTACATTTTTTTACTTTCCCCCTTACTATGTTTCTTCTAACTATAAAACACAACCATGTAAATGTGTGTGCAATTTCAAGAAAATGTGCAAATGTCCAAGCCCATGCACACATGTAAGGACAAACACAGAATGTTTATTGCTTTTTTTCACTATATCTGTCTCTCTCTGCCTGAAGGAATAAAAGTAAGGTGGTGTCAAGGCTGATCTGCCTCTGCTTGCACAAGAACTAAATAATTGTGGATGAGACTTTAATCCTGGCTCTTGGCAGGAATATGAGCCAAAATGACTGTTGTTACCGTTTTTCCTCCTTATTTTGCAAGAGGGAACAAGCCCTCTCGTTGAAAGCGAGACTATCCTTTGCACAACCCTCTTGTCACTAAGCCATAATGAAGGTGATCATCAGGATTCGCAGTTTGTATAAATGCTGGTTGGGATGAACATGTCTAACATCAACAGTTTTCACTTCAGGTCAATCTTCTTTTCAGTGTGCAACATCACCAAATCCTCGCTAAGACAGTTTTCTATGATCACCTTAAAAACTAGGGATGCACCGATACCGGTATCGGGTAACGCTCAGATACTTTATGTACTCATACTCTCAAAAGTTCTCCAATTCTATGGAATCGATACTATTTAACGTAGCGTGATGCTGAGCTCTCAGTTGAGCTGCAGCGAGAAACAAAAGCAGCTAACTGGAGCAAACTCTGGAGTAAAATTAATTTAGTGTTGTAATAATATTAGTAGTATAGAAATTTTTTTTATGTAGCAGTACGCTGTCCAAATCCTCACAGTACCAATGTGTGGTACCAGTGATTTGTTCATGATGTCCAATCAAGTCCCAAAGCGTTAGCATGTTTAATTTAGCCGCTAACGTTTTGCTAGAAGAAACCAGTAGAGCTGATTAAAGCTTCTCCATCAACCTTCACATCAGATGAATGTGACTTTTGATTTTATAGTGAAACAATCAGCTGTCAGATGCTCTAACACGACCTGCTGCTGATCAGTTATTGTGTTTAAAAAGTTTATTTAAAAAAGTCCAAGCTAGTACTTGACTTATTTTTTCTTTTGTACCAAACCATGATTTAGATCAATGGCATTTATTAGTTCTCATATTGGTACTCTGTATCTACAAGTACTTATATGTAAGTACTCATACTCTGTTTGAAAAGACATCTGTTATCGGTGCATCCCTAATAAAAACATTGGCAACTTTATTTTGTATAAACAGTCAAAAGTTAGCTCAAGATTTTTTGTGACACAGCGTAATTGATAATTAAAAACATAATTTAAACACCAACATTTACTAAGAAACTCCAGAAACAACACAAACACACCAAGATAAATGCACAGACACACAACAAACCCTGACAGATCGACTACTCATAAGTAGGCATAAATTATAGATGATGTTCCCACTCCAGGCTCGAGCTCCCAGATAGAGTTTTGGGCTGAAATGCTGAGGCAGTGTTTCAGCTTCTCATCTCAGTCAAAAGTGAGAAAAGGATTGCCGTATACGACATATACATCAACGCTTATGCATCTACCCTGACGCTGCAGAATTTTGCAGCTCTACTTTTCAAATAAATTAGCACATACATATAGCTGAATGTGGCCATGTGATGGACTGTCGACCTGTCCATTGTGTACTCTGTCTCTCACCGTGACATCAAAGCCCACACAATTCTGAACAAGATGAATAGGGCTTGGGAAATAGATGGATGTTCCAACGAGTGTATTAATTGCCAAGAGTAAAAATAGTATCCCAATCTATTTCCCAGCTCAAAATGTTCCCTCGTCTTGAGCATGAAGTCGAGGTCGACTGATACAAGTTTTCTTTTAATGTTCGATGCCAATCCTTAGAAATTATGGATGTCTGATTACGGGAAAAAAAAAAATCATAATCATTATTCAATACAGTTACTCGTTGAGTCTGCAAACACATTGATTCTATTTCTCCTCTACAGCTGAAAAGACACCACATCTGCTGCAGCTCAGCTCTTCAAAGTAAAAGCATCAAGGGACTCCCAAAAAATAAACACAAAGTGTCACTCTATATTGTTAGTAATGAGTTTACTTTAGCAAAGTTTTGTATTTTTAAATACTGCATTTTTGTTTTTTAAACTAAAATCTTTAGAAATATAAACCTGATATTCTTGAAAGCACAAAGTTATAATATCAGAGGCCTTCTGATTATGTAAAACATCCAGCGTTCAGATTTTAATGAGCGTGCAGACACCAGTTTACATCAGTGAGTAGCAGAGTTGTGCTGTTTAATATGATCACATATTAAAATCACTATAGTGCACTATAATGTAAGCCTATAAGATACATTTAACCAATAGTAACAATCAAATATTAGTCTAAAACAGTGTTTCTCAATTATTTTCTGTCTGGACCCCCTAGATGCCCTTCACCTCCCACCCTCATGCATGGATGTTGCTTCAGCTCAGTCCACTGGTGGGGACCCGCCCCATCCCCTGGACCAAGGACCAAGTTGTGTGACTCTACACTGTAAAAAGGATTTTATGGTCTAGAAGATTTTAAATAATATATTTAATAAAATATATTAAATATAATTACTTTCTTGATTTTGTGGCACCTATTTAAATCAATATTAAATATTTATTAATATAAACTTAAAAATGTGGATCTGCATTTCTGCCCGGTTTGACGTCACAACGTGTATTATTAAGCCGTTAAGCGCCACGCTGTGCGACCCGACCCCCCCCCCCTTGTTGGAGGGGAGAGCGGCTGACAGACAGCAAGAGGAGAAAAACAGGAGGAACGCTGAGGAAATGAGTTTTAGCAGGAAGCAGCTCCCTCAAAGCTAATCTTTAGTAAAGACTAGAAGTTACTGTTTGTTACCTGGGTGTTTAACTTTTTCACTCTTTCACTTTCCAAAGTATCTCAGGACATTTCGGGGGGCGGAGTATTGACGTTTCGGTCATCCAATCAGAAGCGAGTGTTGTGCATATCATGAATACTAATGAGAATCCTGCTATTTCAAATTCAGGTGTCAGATGGGAAACTTCTAAAGCTTGTATCATAAGCATCAAAGCTTCTTTCTTTATAAAATGACACAGATAGCAT
Organism: Callopanchax toddi; assembly: GCA_006937965.1. NCBI lineage: Eukaryota > Metazoa > Chordata > Actinopteri > Cyprinodontiformes > Nothobranchiidae > Callopanchax > Callopanchax toddi. The sequence continues at coordinate 405,944 of SSNR01000305.1, forward strand.
TGAATTACACTAGAGAACAATGCAAAACTATAAAATAACCCAGAAAACCACACCATTAAAGATGAACTAAAATGCCATAATAATGGCTATACATGTCTACAGCACTAAAAGTCACTTAATTTTACAGTTGATCAGCCAAAAAAAATGTGTGTGACTTGCTCTTTAAAGACCCTAACTCCATTGATAAACAAGGTGTTGAGACAACAGGACCAAAAATGCAGCAGGTGAACTTAAGTTCAGCTATCAAAGTAACATGTGCAACTCTGCAGAACCATAGGCTGATCTCCTCCTTGAAGTGAATGATGAATGACCTGCACTTTTAACCTAAACAGACACTAGCGGGTGCTAAAAAAACAAGCAAAAACTGCACAGAATGCCTTTAAAATGTTTTATCTGATGTTATACTGTAATTGTCTGAGAAACTAGATGCTGATTTTGTAAGTGGTTATCTTTATTGCTTCTATATACTAACAATTTGTTTTAGCAACAAGTTATATCACTAATTACAGTTTCCTGTTGCAGGACACTGATGACCTTGGGGAACTTCAGCAACTAGAAGTGGCCATCACTGTGATCACAAAGGTTGGACCGTCAACCTGCAATGGACCCAAAGACATTGGGATAATCATTGAGGGTGTGGAAGTCATCAGAGGACTTCAAAGTATTCCCAGAGCCTGCTTGATCCTCCTCGGCTTGACCTATGCACTGAATCTTCAGTATCCCAGACAGCTCAGGTACACCTTTTGAGGTTTTCCAAAAACTGTTCTTGGAATTGGATGCTTCGAAGCTGTCAGCCAAGATCCAGACCCTCAAGAACAAACTTTTGACTTAAAGCAGCACTCCGGAGGATTTCATCAGGAGAGCAGTTTTTGAATCTAGCGTCCAAAGGCTCCTCCTCAAAACATCTCAACACGCGCGTCCGGTCGCGTGTGCGCGCGTGCACGCGGCGCATATACTTCGGACATGAACTGTACAGCTCAATGTGTAGGGTTTAATCACTCACAGTTCACAATCTTATTCCAACAACACTACGAGGGTCTGATGAGCCCTCTCTGTCCCTGCTGCTTCTGATATTATCTCTGTTAGCAGAGAGCTGCTGCTGGACTCTGAAGCTGAACTTGACTCGGCCCTGGATGAACTTTCTGACCAAAATAAACGCATAATCCTGTCAAGCCTTGCTATTCTGTGAGGTGAAAGGTTTAAAAATAAAAAATAAATCCATCTTTATCTGGGGAATGGGTAGGTTTTAGTAGAAATGAGCCGTGAGGCTGAGACGCAAACAGAGAAACACACAGAGCGTCCTGTACGACAGCGCCCCCTACTGGTACAGGTTTGGTCGATGCGCGTGCATGTTGAGAGAATGCAGACATTTTAATTTCATTGGCTGAAAAATGTCTGCGGCAAGAAATAATGGAAAGGGGTCTCTAGGAGGAAGGAGGGTCTTCATCAGAATGACAGATGTTGTGGAACTCAACCCATAGATCATAGTTTAGACCTGAAATATCATTTAAAACATTTAGAAAACTTTGATACAGAGAAAAATGCTCCAGAGAGCCGCTTTAAAATGAGTCTGGCTGCAGTGCACACTGCACTCAAGAAAAACAGTGACAATGTAGCAGTCTGTATTGTTACACAGCACTTTGTGGTTTGTTCTCATTTCAGAATGTTGGGAGAGTTATGCAAGTTTATTTCTATGCGTATAATGTATGTGTTGAAACTAAGCTAAAGAAATGTGTTAGATATTATTTTACCAGATAAAAAGGTCTGTTTGAAAATGTAAATGTATTGTTACATGAATGTTATAAACCAAAGAAGTGTTGATCACTTCCTACTTAAAAATTCTGCCTAACACTACATCATTAACAGTTCAAAGTAATAACTTTTTGTTTGCATTGCTATGTGCAGTTTTACAATTTAGATGGTAATTGTTGCTGTCTAAAATGAAACCTTTTCTTTTGACCCATTGTTTCAGCTTTAGCTGAATGTTATGCCACTGTTAAGTTTAGTGAAGTGTTTTGGATATTAACCAAGAGTTAATGTTTTGTCACTTTAGCTGTGTAGAGATTTCTCTTTATTACAGTTTTCTATTTCAGAAAAATAATGTATTTGTTTATGACTTTTCATGCCATTTTGATGTTTAAAATAAAGTTAACTTTTCTTCATTATTCTTGTAGAATGTACTCAATTTAAATTAGTAACTGTAAAAGGTCCAAATGTGTTAAATTTAACTAAATTTCAAACCTAGTCCTATTTAATTAATAATATTAGTTGTAATCTGTTGCCTTAATTTTATTGAGTAGAAAAAACATAAATTTAGTTTCACATTGATGTAAAATTTAATTAATTTTTATTAGTAATTTTTACTAATTTCAAGTTTTGTTTTTCATATCAACTTAATATTTTTGAGTAAAATCTACTTAATTCCTTTTCGTTCTGTATTTGAATGGACTTAATTTAAATTAATTACTGTAAAAGGTTAAAATTAATTAAATTTAACTCAAATTCATAACTAGTTACTAACTAACAGCTAATCAGTTTCCTAATTGATCAACTGTCACACGTAGAAAACATGGACAGACGGTGCTGCTATTCAAGTAGAGATGAGCTGCAATGAGAGTCTGAATGTCCAAGCATTAAAAAAGTGTTTTAATAGGAGAATTTAGGCCTAGAAATAGAGCCCTATTAAAAATATGACTAATTTCTTCAAATACAGCTGTTGAACATGACACATTATAGTGCCCTTAAGTGCATTACAACCAACAGCCGCTAACAATCTTTGGTGCCAATAGACTTCCGTTCAAATAACATCAACTTATTTCATGACATGCAAATTTAATACACTTTTCTCCCATGAGTCATTATAGTGTTGTTAGCATTATAATGTTCTCTCCCTCCGATTAGCATGCTGATAGCGCTTTAAAAAATAATTGTATTTGATCTAATTAAACAACAAGGCCCTACTTGGTGCTGAAACATGATTCTACAGGAAGTGTAGGGAGCTGCTGCTCATCTTCTACCTTACTGTTTCATTCATTTTGTAAGATAAATAAATTATTGATAATCCCTTTTATACCTCAGCAGACGTGACCCATGTCACACTATTTTAAAGGTATGTTGCATCTTAAATTTCAAGAGACCCAAAGCTTGAGCCAGACTGGTATTCCAGTAGCGACTGGATCCAATCAATCAGCTGATTGATTCAGTGTGTTCCCATTGGCTGATTCCTCTCCAAGCATCCTGCTTGTAAATTTTAAATGTGCCGTGCTATTTAAGATTCTTCCAAGCCTTTGCCATCTCCTCTGTAAACCACTTCAAACCCGACCTGCACAGCAGCTCCACCTTTTCATCCTGTTTCTGACTTAATCATTGTCATGTCTGTCACTGATGATTGCTCTGTTCTGTTCATACGGGGGTCTTTGCTGCTTCTTTTCTTGCCTTAGGTTTTTCATGTATATACATCCAAGGGAAGAGAGGTGTGCTCTCTCTGCCTCTGGCTTTTCCAAGTATGCAAGCAGAGGGAGGTCCCACAGCAGAGCAACGGCACAAAATCTAACTTTAAGCAAGCAAAAATACACAAAATAATCCTGAAAGAATCTGTGTTTTCTTTCCTTTTTATCCAACATGTTAATGCAGTGTGTGTTTGCATTTGAGACCTTTAACATGATCTGGGATTTGAGATATAACAGCAATTTGTCCAGAGGGCTATGCAACAACCCACAAGCAGACAGGATGCTTTGCTTTGAGATATTTTTGTCAGGAGACAGTTAATGTATTCCATTAGTGACTCTGAACACCTGAGCAACAATGCTGTATGTAGATCAGTCCACGAGCTGGAACTAACTTCTATTGGACATTTGTTTTAGCTCTATATAAATCACTGAGGCTTTTTATGCATCCGGTGTATGCATAAAAACCCTGTCAAATCTTTTCAAAGTGACTTACTGAACAACTGACTGAGAGGCATTTTTGACTGTCAAACTAAGATAAAGACCCATCACAGTTTAAAAATGTTTTAAAGACGAATCTGAAGAAAATGAACCAGAAATGCTGTTTTTTTTTTCTGGTCAAAAGATGAAGAGAAAAGTACATTTGTTCTCTGACATTTCAAAATCACATTCCTGCTGTAATGATGGAGGTTTCATTGAATTACATGGTGCCATCTAAAGATGCTTTATTTCAATAAAAGTCTTCCATCTTCAAGGAGTCATTCCCCCCATGTCTTCCTTTTTCATTTTCCTCCTCTTTTCGTCCCTACCTTTCCTGCAGGTGATTAAGTGGACCGGCCATTTCATTCTGTTTTCTGGACGCTGGCAGCATTACCTCCTCTGGAGCTGCAGAGTCACACCTGTCTCCAATCTGCTCATCAGCTGTGGATGGATTTCTACTGGACATTCAGACTGTTGAGTCACTGCAGTGGTTGTCTGGGCCAAGTTTCTAGTACTTCTGTGTGCATGTTTTACCTGTGAACTCACCCATATTCTCCTCGTTTGGTTTGACTTGCAGGTGACTCCTAGTGGAAACTTCTCCCATGTGAAATTCTCTTCGGAAGAATTAGTTCAGTTCATTCCTGAGACCTGCAGCTGTGCAGCTAACTCACCTGGACCTGCCTCTCCTGCTCTCCATTAAAGACTTAGTGACGTGTCGATTGTGAGTAAAGTGGCTTTTTGAATTGAATGATCTGATTGCACCCCCCTTCTATTTCTTTTCTTTTTAAGCGACACATGATTGGTCACTTCATGATGTGCACACTGAGCAGGAGGGGGAGGAGCCAGGGTCCTGACACAACAAAGAGACGAGGAGATGTGTGAGAGTGAGAGATGAGGGAGAAAAAGCGAAAAGAGCCTCAAATAATATTTATATAGTGCTCCAGTCCATGTTGACTATACTGAACCATATGAAAACACTTGATATATATCAAGTGTTTTCATATGGTTCAGTATATGAAAACACTTGATATATATTGCATGTTTTGGTGATTAGTTGTTTTTAACACATATTTACATTCTTTTTGGTAATAAATACATTTAAGGAAAAAAAAAGTTACTTGGGAGCCATAAAAACAGGTTAACTTTAAAGAGACATCATTCCCATCACTATGACAACTACCTGTTGAATTTACCTGCTTCTCTCCGAGCTCTCCTCTCTCTATTTGGCTCCTTGACTCCTCGGATCCTGTGCCATCCTCCTCCTCCTGTAAAAAAGCATCAACCAGTCATTAAGAACAAACATCAGAACAATTATCTCCAGGAAAACCATCTATCAAGAGACATTACTCCTGACTCCTCCTTCCCCTCCAGGCCTCCTGGGTTCTGCAGTCTTAGTTAAACCTGCAAATATGCTGTTTACAAAAACCTTTTCATCGCTATTGAGTCCACCCATTCAGTTCAGGTGCCTCTAATCTGAAGTCTCTGCTGCCCAGACACGTCTTTCAAACGTTTAGCAAGGAGGAGATATCTGACTTTCAATTTCTCTCCAAAATGAGAGAGTTATGAAGATAGGAGTCTTTCATTTAATATTGCGTGCACTGAGCAGAATTAGAAATGGGAAATTTGTCACTATAGCAAAATTTAAAAACCTTTTCGTGCCCCTTTAAAATAGAGATAGTTCTCATTTATTTTCTCTGTGCTGATATTGATCCATTTGATGAACAATCTTATTGTGGGTCACAGGCTCCGCCCCCTCATGGTTCAAGTCCTATTTAACCCATCAGAGATTCTCAGTTCAGCTAGGTGATTTCTCACCTCTCATGTCTGGCGTCCCCCAGGGTTCCATCTTTAGCCCACTGCTGTTTTTTTATCACTGACTCTTGGATGAATTTTTAGAAAGCAGCATCGACTTCCACTGCTATTCTGATGATGTCCACATCTATCAGCCCCTGAGACCAAAACAGGACTGTATTCAGCCTTTAATATGTTTCCTAAACAAGGTCAAATCATATATTAGTAGAAACTTTTTACATCTCGATGACAATCAAACAGATGATCTTCTTCAGCCATAAACACTCTGACTGTCCCTCTGGTCTTCTTGGTCCTCCAGCTCCACTTTTCTGCTCTGCAGTGACTTTCAGCAGAGCTTTTAAATTTGAAAAAAAAAAAGTAACTTCTGTTGTGGATTCAACCAGTTAAGAATCATTGCCAAGGTCAAAGGTTATCTCCCTGCCAAAGACCTGGAGAGAGTGATCCACAGCCTCATATCCTCACATCTGGATTACTGCAATTCTCCTTACTTTGGCATTGATCAGTCATTAATCCATCGTCTGCAGCTGGTGCTAAACGCTGCAGCCACATAACATATGACCACATTACACCCATCTTGCTCTCGCTGCACTGGCTACCAGTTCAGTTTAGAATTGGTTTTAAATCCTGCTGTTTGTTTTGAGTCTCTAAATGGACTGCACCTCACCACCTGTCTGACCTTCTGTACTCCATTCAGGATGCTCAGGTCAACAATCCAGCTCCTGCTGGAGGTCCCCAAAATCAAGCTGAAGACCCCCCCCCCCCGGCTCTGGACCAGCCTAGCAGGTCACATTAGATCTGCTGAGACCCTGGGCATTTTAAAATCTCTTTAAAGACCCTCTTTTATTCTTTGACTTTTAATTCTGACTGAGCAGGACGTCTACAGTGGTACTGTAGCTTTTATTGTGTTGTTTTATCTGAGTATTTATTTTATTTTAAATCTAATTTTAGAACTGATTTATACGGTCTTATATTTACTTTCATCTGGTCAGATTTTGTTGTTTTTAAATTTTCTCTGTAAATAAAGTTTGAGTTGAGTTGAGTCCCGTTGAATTGTCAGACCGAAACAACAAAAAAGGAAAGGGCAGCAGGTGGGTCACATAGCCCGGTGCCTCTACTGGCTCATAAATCATTACTCAGGCCACATCTCTGTTTCTAAATCAAAAAATTGACAGTTTTAGTAGACAGGAAAAAAAAAACATGTGAGCTATAGAGAGGATAGAGTGGAAAAACAACCAAATAATGGTGGGTTTTAGTGTGAAGGAAAACACCATCAGAAGTTTGGACAGCACAGAGCGTAAGAGGACCTCTCCTCACTATGGAAACATAGCTGGAGTGCAGCCCGTTGTTGCAGCCCCACAAAAGTTTCAAAAAGTCGGGAGAAGAAGTGAAAGAATTGTGTGTGAGGGCAGAAAAAGATGAAGACAAGTAAGGGGGAGGGGAGAGAGGACCGAAGAAAAAAAAGGGGGAGGGCTGAAGGAGGGGAGAGATGTAAAAAAGGCACAATGTAAGGATTTTGGTGAAAGAGGGGGGAGAGAAAGTTTGGGTGGAAAAAAAGGGAGAGAAGGTTGGAAAGTCACAGAGTAAAAGGGAGGTGGAGAGAGAATCGGGCCATTCATCCACGCCTCTGGAGACGGACGCAGTCTGAATTCAGGATAACTCATTCAAAAGCACCAACTACACTTTGTCCCACAACACTTCTGTCAGTCTGTGCTACAGTTACAGAGAGACGGGGACACATCAGGAATACTTTAATACCATGATTGACAGCAATTTGCAATATCTAAACCCTCCTCCACACAAGCAGACATTCCCTATGCGTTCCCGTGAAACAAATCAGATCAGAAACCCACAATGTTTGGTATCTAAACCAAGGGGCTTTCTGATGATGAATAATACACATGCATGTAGGTGAGCATGCGCAGGACACACGCGAGTGCAATCAGAATGCCTGAGGAAACATGCTGCGGTGTTGTCAGAAATGCACATTCTCCCCTCTCTGGCACAAGAGCGCTTCCTTAACCCTGTCAGATAATTGGTCTCCGGGGAAACGGTGCTGCTTAAAGCTAAAAGTTAAGCCCCAATAAGGCTGTAAATACGCACACAAACATTAAAATCAACGTTCGTGAGACCAAAGCACGCAGAGTCAAGGCACATGTAAGACAGACACATAAATCATTTAAGTTTGTGTTCTCAAAATAAATGAAAGGTGATCCATGTCAGGGTAATAAAAAACAAGTCAATCAATTTTAGCTGCATGTGCTATCAGGCCTCTCAGGCAGGAAGGAGCGCAGTGTAAACACAGACTCACTATCCTGGAAATTCAGTGGGTTTTCCAAGCAGGCACGAGTGTTTTCCTCTCTTCTTTTTCTCTGCTTTGCAATTTCACGTGCACGACGCTGCAGCTTCTCCCAAAGGTGTTCTGACCAAGCCCTGTGTGTGTTTCTTCATGCATGTCGTGTATCTCTTTGTCTATGTATGTAAGTCTCTGTGACCTTGTCAGGAATGTTTCCTATTTAATCATCTCAGGGAAATCTCAAACTTGCCTTTAAAATTGAACATGAAAGGTAACCTTCTCTATTTTTACTCTCTCTCTTTCTGCAAAGAACCAGGGAATTATCTTTTTTTTCCACTCTCGCCTTAGATCAGTGGCAGTCACATGAATGGGACAGGGAGAGCAGGAGAAAGAAGAGAAAATGACACATGCAGCGGAAGAAGGGATGGAGAGCAGGGAGAGTTTGTGTGTGGATGAGTGACAGGAAGACAGGAGCACGTTGAAAAGGAAAAAAAACGAGGTGCAGGCGAAGAAACGTGTTTGAGTGAGCTGCTGGGAAAGTATTCAAACGATACACGTTGGGTATATTGCTGCAGACTTAGCGTGTATGAGTAAAATGTCTAAGGTGCAGACAAAGGATGTCATAATGAGGCAGAAGTTCAGTGCAGCAAACAGGCAGCTCAATTTGCTGTGAAATAGAGACGCAGTCCAGTTGAGGTAACAGTGGACAGCCGTTTAATGACATCTCATGAACGCACCGCAGTTCAACGGATATGTGTCACCGCCGCTGTCACATTTACATTCACATCCTAATATCTCTCTACGCACACGCTTTATGTCCATCACGCTGTCTCTTTATCCTGCTTTCTGTGAGGGCAGGGCAGCTCGCTAAATGGTAGCGCTGGCTCAGCCTCAGGCGAGAGCAGCGAGACCTCACGTTTGGCTGGGCTGAAATATTTAAGGAAGCCATCCAGAGCTTGTTTCACTCAGTCAGAACCCAGTGGGTCATTCCCATCAGAGACCAATTACGACTTCTGCTGAGCCAAGAAAAAGAAAAGGCCAGATCAAAGAAAACAATGCACTGGGACGCGAAGTTTGCACCTACAAGGATACATTCGAGCATGTGGACACAAAATGATGGATGTACATGGAGATGCAGTGCACGAGTACATGTGTGCAACAGGCACACCTGAACAGCCAGTCTCATTTTTCACTTCCTTTTTTACTGTCTCTGGTTTCATTGTTTTCTCAAAATTGTGTGGTATTCAACCCTTACTTCTTTTTTTTTCTTCTTTAACAAACTTGTCTTTTACGTTTCCAACAACTCCCAAAGGCCTCAGAGATACACAGAGACCCAGATACCAGTGGTTCTGGTTTACAGAAATGGATGTAATTGTGGGTACTCTTTTGTTAAAATAAAGAAAAACAGAAAATGATCACTGAAATAGTGTTAAACTGACAATAATTTATATACAATTAAAACTAGGGGTGTCAAATTATCACGTTCACTAATTGCAGCAATATTTATTGCGTTATGCTTTTTAATTGCATTAATCTATTTTTTAATCTCTAACTTTACTGTTTCTGCAGACGACTTTCCGTTGTAGTGGGAGGGTCAGGATGAGGTGAGGTGAGTTGCAGAGACAAGACATGAAAATGGAGCAGTTTATGAGAGTTGTCGGTCCTAAATTTGCATTTCAAAAACACTCTGATGGCACCATGGATCAAAGAGTCCTCTTTGTGAGGAGTTTGCTCACCTTGAAGCAGCTCTAGCACATAAACGCAAAGCACCCAGTGAGTACAACCTCAGCTAATGCTAGCAGCAACGATGATAGCAATTTAGCGAGCCACAGCAAAGCTTTTCACCGAACTAAAGTTGAGGAGAACACCCAGTGGATGAGTAGGTCAGCAACCGACAGGTTGATGAATGTTCTTGCCAAGTGGATAGTGGGTTTGTTAAAAGTTTATCTGATAATAACTAAGAATTATCCAGCTGGAAACTCATTTTCTTGTTCCTTATTTTGAATGGATTTTTTTATGATGGTTTTGACATTCTCTCCCACGTGTGAGAGGATAGAAATGCTCCATTCATCCATAAAAACATCAATTCGTCCGGAGGTCCGAAGCACTTCTCTTGTTTTTATACACATGCAGACCGAAAACTCCATTCTGATGTGTGATTGGTCCAAGAGATTCATGTAGTAGGACATCATTGTGCCTTCGGACTGGCTGGTCCAGACTCTGACTTCCGGGTCCTGTGGCGAATCCATGTGCACTGCAGAAATGACGCTCCTCAGCTTCGACCGCCTCCTCCTGGACTCCATGTTTTTTGTAGTTCTTAAACAGATCTGTTAAATTTTATTTTGCTAAACATATTCTAAAACTGCATCCAATGACCAAAGTATAGGTTGCAGGCAGTGCTGTGACTGCATCTATGTTCAAGTCTGTTAACACAATAAAAAACTTCATAAAGACACATTTTGTTGTTATATATCAATCTGTTGGTCTGCCACAATAATTAATGATGAGGGCTTTCCAGGCATGTTCTTAGTTGAGATTATAAATGAGATTAATTAGAAAAAATAATTAATTGATCTCTCATTTTTTAAATCTCATGGCAGCACCAATAAAAACACTACTCACAAAGCCTGAGCTATTGTGTGCCAGGAGTATTAAACAAACAGTGCTGTTTGGTAGTAGGATGTTGATTACAGACTACAGAAACCAAAAGACGGTCATCTCAGGAGAGTAAAAAGATTAATATTGACAACTGGATTGTCCAGTAGTTGCTTTCGAAACTTATGATTGGTTGAGGCTTTTAGACAAATGTGAGAGAACCACTTTATTAATTTATTTTGGTTTTTTTTTTATCACCACAATATATTTATAACTATACTATGTTAAAACATTGTTAAGATGCATGAAAAAAAAATTGTTTCGCAGGTTACCTATTGCACCTTTAACCAAAGAGGACAGTGAAACGTGTCGTCAGCATACACATCTGTCTCTGCTTGTATCAAAACCTCAAGTCCTTTTTATAGCGCCGTGCTTAAAAATTCAAACGCATGGCAGGAACACATAAATCATTCCTAATGACCATTAAAACGAAATTGAGGGGGGTTACTGTAAGTGGAATAAATACCTTCTGTTTCCCCCCCCCATCCAATCACAGTGATGAGGAATGACAAGCCATCGCATACGGAACAATTAACCAGTCATATGAGCCAAGAACCATAAGGTCCAGTCACACCAGTCACACACTTCCACACACGCAGACACTTTGACGCTGACATCACAGTTATATGCACCAACCTCGAGAGGCCTAAAACATACAAGCAAGCAGTGACCCAGAGGATCGCTCTCACTCATACATGCAGTGCACTTACCTTGATTTATTCACCTTTTCTCCCAGGCTAGAGGGGAATAAGTTCCATGTTTTTTTTCTGTCTTTTTGTCAGCCCCAGGGGGGAAATGCACTTAAGTTAATACAGCTGCATACTGAAGCAAGCCTCACGGGGACACACACAGTCTGAAGGAAGGTGGTGAAAGCTCGGTTCAAGCTGCGGTAAAATAGGTCCTATTGACAGACAAATGATGAGAGTAAAGACTGGAATGACTGCTTAGAAGAATTTACATCACAGCACCTCCGTTCCTGGAGATATGATTTACTCTAATGATCAAATTCAATGGATTAGTAATATTAACAACATATTGATTGGTTCTGAAGGTTCTAATCTGGACTCAAAACACACTGATGCTCCAAAAGCAGTGACAGCAGATTCACACAGCCTCAGCCAATCAGAGGCCTTGATTGAGAAGCTGGAGGAGGAATAAATCAGGGCATGATTTTAAAATTGTTTCATAAAACATTCTAAGCTATAATCCACTGCAGAAATCCATGCAGCCTCAGCACAATCAGAGAGCTCGAGTGAGGCAGAGGAGAAGAAGAAGGAATAGGATGAAGCTCAATCAGTATGTGGTAGCCTAGAGTCTCCAGACCAATCAATTCCTTTTATTGTGTTTCTAGCTAAAAACATCCAAAGTGTTCGAAGACCACAACGTTTTAATTGGACTTGAACCCAGTCTGTCCTAACAGGTTGTCCAGGTGTTTTTTGGGGGAGCGTTGCATCATTGTGTAGCTGAATATGCCACTTTAATGCACAAAATGTGTAGGTGCATTCTTCCGTTTGCATCAAGGATGTGTTGATGTCATCAGGAATGCTATGATAGCAGTGTGTGTGAGATGCTCACACACATAGAAATGTGACCTAAAAGCACAGACAGTTTGATGCTGCTCAAGCCAATCACAGGACTCAATTTTCCCGCCACTTTTAGGAAGCAGAGAGTTGGAGAGACATAAATGTGGAATTAGAACCAAAAATAGAATTTAAATTAATATTATAATTATTCACTTCAATAGAATTATGGGTCGGCATCGCATTTATCCTTCAAAACTTCTTAAATATATATATTTTATGTGTTTAAAGTTGAGGAACTAAACAATAATTTAGTGGCAGTAGCAGTGCTGGGATGAGCTCGAGGTTGTAAAGTCGATGCAAAGACACAGTGTTGGTGAGCACTGATCTAATTAAACAGGGATCACATGAATGTCCCAGACCTTTGCAGGGTTGAGCTCACACATATCTCACCTAGATGTGCCACTTTAAATCTGTGTGTTGATCACTGAATGAAGCATGGACGCTTGGAACGATAAGCAGCACAATATGCCTCTTACGGAATGTAATGCGAGTTGGCCCTGGGAGTATTCTGGCTGTAAGGTAGTTGTTGCAAGAAGCCAACATCCCCATCTTGTCTCCGTGTGGAGTGTGTGTGAGTAATTTTACTAGAACCTGGCTGAGGCAGTGAAGTGATTGCCAACGAGGCGAGGAGATTACTCATAATCAGCCAGAAAGTGTTTAGATAGGCCAAGATAAAAGTTATCTCAGCGCTGTAGTGCTCACTCTTTTAGAGGTGTTAAAAATAACTGTTTGCAAACTTACAGCTTCTGTCTGTCCCTTCTCATCATTCAGATTAGATCCCAACAGTAAAAACAGTTCAGAGCAGCAACATTTGCTGAAGGGTGGGACAGTCGGGGCTGTACCTCTGATTGTCCATCTCTCTGGTTGTTATGGCTGATTTGAGTTTCTACTGTCATAAAGACAGCATGAACTACTTTGTTTTATTTTTAAATGTGATGTGTGCTTCACTTATTTTTGCTTTCCTCTGGTTATCCGGGTCCTGATCGCGGGGGTAAAATCCCAAGTAGGGCATCCCAGACTGTCGTTTCTCCAACCACCTCCACCTGGTCCTCTGCTGAGACCTCCAGGCGTTCCCAGGCCAGCCTGGAGATGTACTTCCTCCAGCTTGTCCTGGGTCAAACACCGGGACATGTCCGGAACACCTCCCCAGGGAGGCATCCTGACCAGATGCCCGAATCACCTTAACTGCCTCCTCTCAACGGCTCTACTCCAAATTCCTCCCAGATGTCCGAGCTCCTCACCCTATGTCTAAGGCTGCACCCGGCCACCCTGTGGAGGAAACTCATTTTGGCTGCTTGTATCCGTGATCTCATTCTTTTGGTCATTACCCAAAGCTCACGCGAAACAGGAAGTTCAGATTAAAAATGCTCAGATTGCGGTTGCCTGACCATCCCAAAAGTTACCCACTGGGAAGATGCCCGATGGCCGGTCCAGCACGGTCCACATCCAGACACAGGGCAGTTGCCATCGGTGTGGACCTCTATCCAGGGGGTGGGGGCATGGCCAGACACCTTCTTCTCCTGGACACAGGTCTGCACACAGCAGCACAACCGGTCTGCTGGGCTGCACATATTATTGATGGAGATGTGTCTGCACCCTTGGATCAAGTTAACGATGGGGACAATTCAGTGATCGCTGGGTAATGGTGAGGACATGTCACCTCCATCCATGCCAGATGTACACCCATGGTTTGAGTCAGTGTTTCTTTTTGTTTTGATTTGATTGTTTGATTGTAAATTTGTTAGTTGTTTGTTAGCTTCAAGGAAACGTCTTGGTTACAATATCATTTGTAAGTCGCTTTGGATAAAAGCATCTGTTAAATGCATAAATATAAATTCACAAATTTTAATTGGTGGAAAAAGGTCAGTTTTGTATATACATGCTAAATAATGCAATAAGACACATAAAAGAAACAAACTTTTTTGATTTTGAGTCAGACAACACTGAAGGAAAGCACCTTCAACATTAGACATAAACATGAAAAAATACCTTTTATAGTAAACACATCAGCAGCTCGCTCCACCTCCTACATCCTTAGAGAAAACTCATCATCACAGTTAGTCAAAGTCAGAAAGAAAACTAAACTCATCTGACTCTGGTCTCCCATGTTTCAGTGTTTCTACTGAGCTGAAGAGCCAGAGAAACCTGGTTGAGCACTTAGAGTTTAGTAAACACGCTAAAATGAAACATCTTACATTTTAAGGGAAATCCCCACAAATATTGCAAGACTAGACATTATATCACGTGAATGGGATACTTTTAGTAACTGGAGGTGACAGTGGAGTTTGCATAAATGAATCAAGTGTTTCAAATGGCAGTGTGTCATATAAAATCCTCATCTTTTAAAAATACCAGTTCATGACTCATAAAGTCTTCTTTTAAGAGTTCATAGATTGTTTTATTCTTCTGTTTGTGTCACAGCTGAACATTCCTGGAGGTTTCACATCCATAACCCTGAAATTTGGAATATAATCTGAAAATTTCGACTATATTAACAACTATATAAGCACAGTTAGATTTTTATGAAATTATTTAACAAAGTTACAGTAATGCAAACAAATAAAACTGGTACCTGTAGATTCTCCAGCAGAGGGCAGAAGATGTGGAGGATTCAATGGTGAAAGTACTAATCCTGATACATGCATTTCACTCCACTGAAGCAAGTGTGCATTAGTACTCTATAAGGAGTTAAAAAAAAGTTCAGTTTTAGAGCATCCACAAGCTCTGTTGGACATTTACACTGACAGTGGTTTTGTCATTTTTATGATAATTTTATCCTAAATCTTACAAACTGGCAAGTTTAACACCTTGAATGTTCATGAGACTTCTCTAGTAGGATGCTGGGAGCATCTCATGCTTGATTACTGGTTTTATTTTTGTAAGAAACAAACATAAAAACACTTTTTTTTAGTGTAAAATCCCTGAAAGATACCTAAAAGTTACCTTCACTGTAAATGCTCCAAACTTAATATTAGTCAGGTTGTTCTTCTTTCTGTTCATCATGCAGGAACACCTTTCTAAAGTTTATTAGAGACAACAAAAGATTTAATAACTTTTCTCAACACATAATATTGATGATGGAGCCTTTTAAGATTAAATGCAGGAGATCAAAGGTTGGATTTTTAATCTCAGACACTGGTAAAACACTCAAAGTTTCTCCCAATTTTCACTTTCTCACCTTTACTTATGACCAACTGCTGCTATGTTACCAATTTGATGGGGGGGGGGACCCATTGTATAGAATTATACAAATCTCAGGGTTTCAAGCACTTTTACAGCACCTTACATGATTTACACATGTGATAAGTATTCACTAAAAATATTTAAAAATAGACATAAAAATGACTTTTTAACTGTTTCTTCTATAAAACTTGCATTAGGATCAAAGGAGCTGAAGACCTGGGAGAATATTTCCAGAGCATTATATGTTCTTGTCCTTACATTTTTTTACAGCGTGTATGCTCAAAACAAATATTTCATTACTTTGTCACCATCCTACAACCAGGTAAAATTCAAGCACTTTCAATGGTTTCAAACACCTAGGAGCCCTGAAGTCAGTCAGGAGCAGGTTTAGTGGGTTTGTGTTAAATTATTTTTCATTGTTTTGCAGCTGAACAGTCAAACCTCATATTTCTTCACATCACACATTTATTATGCATCCTTGAATATATCCATGAATAAACAGCTTCAAAAGAAGTTTCAGCAGGATTTGAAGCATCGTAAAGTAAAAACAAAATCTCCAGTAATCTATTCTGTTATATTTCCCTGACTGAGAAGTCTCATCTTAAAATAAATAATGCTCAAAAGATAAATAAGTTTTCTTTCTGCAGTGTTAAAGTCTGCCTCTAATATAATAAAATATTGGCTTACAATAAACCAAGAATCACCAGTCTTTTACATTCTGAATTTGTGATGTCACTCCCACTCACACCTGAACAAAATGAAAAACGCAACGCGCCTCACTTTCATGACATCAGCGATTTGTCCAATCATTTTTTGACTTTCTTTTCCTTTCTGCATTTTGAATTTAATTCCACTCGTTTTCTCAGGGTGATAAATTGTCAAACATTCTTTTCCAATAAAACAAAACATTTTTCTCTCATCTGTTTCTTATTTTTCTGAGTGGAGAGCAGCACCCCCTCCCTCACAGCCACCTGTTGAATCCACAGCATTAGTTTATTTTCTTTCCCTGCAGTTAGTTCATGTTGGTACAGTGCATGCACAAGTAGCATAAATTAAACAGTTTAAGGTGCTTGTAACAAAAACTTTGTTATGTCTCTTATTTTCTGCAGAACTCCTCGATGTTCACCATGGTATGTTTCATTAAGTGAAGAACGGAAAGATACCACGAGGTGATCTGTTTACTTGAAAGTTGTGCATTCACATGGTCTTCTAAGGTTTTTAAATGAAGGCTTTGATATTTAGTTGCATTTATGTTGTTTATTTTTAAAACTGTTATTATCACCTGCCTTAAAAGAGGATGTGAAAATATGCAAGTAAAAGTACAGTTATTCTGGTGACATCAGTATGAGCAAAGTGACAAAAATCTACTTAAGTTAAAGTTAAAAAGTAACATTAAAATTTACCTTACAAGTAAAAGTTACCTGACAGAAGCAGGCAGATCTCTGCAGGTCACAAAGGACAAGAGGGAGCCTTTATCTCCAACTAGCTGTCTTAAATGAAGATGTTTTAAAGTGCTATCTATATTTTCGTTCTTGTGGCTGTGAATGGATGGATCAATGGATGGAGAGGACTTTATTGATCCCCAGCAGGGAAAATTTCCATGTTACAGCTCCACAAGGTCACCGACAATTAATAAAAAATAAAGTGAAATTCAGTGAATAGAAAGGTTTAAATCAGAAAATGTCAGTAAAAACTGTTATATATATAATCCACAAATATACACATACAGCGTATATGTAGCCTATATGTGTGTGTGTTTATATATATATATATATATATATATATATATATATATATATATATATATATATATATATATATATATATATATATATATATATATATAAAACCAGTTTTTAATTATACAAAATTCCCTCAGATATTACCTATTTCATGCACAGTCAAAGTTTGCTGGATAAAATGAGAGAAATGTGGAAAAACCCATAAAACTGGCTTAATTTCTTTATTTGTTTCTATTGCAGGATAATGGTGGAATGTGCAAAATATTCAGCTGTGTCATTGTTTCTGGAAAGCTTTGTTTCTTGCATCCATGAAGGTGGAAACTTTTTATTAAAATTCTCCACTTTGGAAAATGTTTATAAAAATGCTTTTAAAAGCCTGAAATATAAAACAATATTCATTTATTAGCTAGTACATGTAGCTCAGTAGTGGAGGAGTAGAGTGGCCAGTCTGGCAACCAGAGGGTCACAGGTTCGATCCCTGCTCCGGCTGGCTTACTTTGTCATTGTGTCCTTGGTTAGGACACTTCACCCACCTTGTCTACTGGTGGTGGTCAGAGGGACATGGAGGGCGCTGGTGCATGGCATCCCCGCCTCCGTCAGTGTGTCCTAGAGCAGCTGAGGCTACAATGTAACTCAACACAATGTGTGAATGACTGTTGTGCTGTACAGCGCTTTGGGGAGTGCAGAACACTCTAGAAAGTGCTCTATAAATACAGACCATTTACTACTCTAAAATCTAGTTTTTAAAACTGAACCTTTTATAGGTTATATTGAACTAATTATATTAATCTGTTTTATTGTAGTAATTATAGAAAAAAAACTCCACATGTAGGACTAGATACGTCCCTTTTTTCTGAAAGTACTAACCCTAATACTCCATCTGGTCACCTAATGGCCAGATGTGGTTTGATGTGAATTTGCTACTATAGTCTACAAAGGGTTAAAAATCTTTCTCACCTAAAACTTATTTTGTGTGTGGACTAGAGGAACAATCCTATCAGAAACTCTTTAAGTTTTCCTGAAGAACCAGAGTGTAGACAGGGCCTAAGGTGTCTCTATAAGTGGTGCACACCGAGCTCACAGCTGAACCATAAGGAGAGCTCTCGATTCCACAAAAGACTGCTGGAAAGTTCAGCACAAAATACATTTTAAAACTCCAACTGTAGAAAACTCCCCCTTTGGAGGCTAAGCTATGCGGTGCTGTCAGCTTTAATATGTATGTGTAAAAATCACTTGCACTATTCAAGCTTGTGAGAGAATTTTTTATAGAGCAAAATTTAAAAGGAGACAGAAAAGCAAGCAAAGCAGACAGAGTAACGTCCACAGGTCAGTCTCACTCTGCAGTAAAACCTGTCTTAGTTTATGAGTGACTCACTCCACCAGATGAACAGAATTATATATATGTTTTATTCCCTGTCACTCTTAATGTCGTTGTTGTTGGATTTTTGCACTGAAAAGTAATTCACTTTTTCCATGTTTTCAGCATTTCAACACATTTGACATTGTCGTCATCACTGTAGCACTTTGACCTTTTGACCCTACAGATCAGTCATGTATTCTAATGCTGTGTTTTCTCTGTCGATCAAACTGTGGACATATAGGAAGTCTAACTCAAACTTTAAATGAACCCTCTGATGTGTATGAAGAGCTCCGACTGTTTTCTGAGCTGCTGGGTGGAGGATGCTGACGGGGTCACCATCACACTATAAATAAAAACTTCACTATTTCACAAAGAAGTTCAACACTGACAGCAAACAGATTTGGGTTTTTTAAGTTGTTTATCCTCAACTTGATGTCAAAGATGAATATTTGAGTGTCTTTTTTCCCCTTTTGCCTTCATTCTAAATGGATTCTTTTCTCTCTCTTTCTTTGTTGTGCCTCAGATTCTCTCCTCTTGTTTCCTTAAAACATCATGTACCTGTGGGAGCTGAACAAGTTCAAAACATGTAGCAGACCATGTCTCTGCCCGCTGACCCAACGCAGCAGTGCTATTGAAGCAATGCTGTGGAGACGCTGTAGCCCTCCCTGGGACACACACACACACACACACACACACACACTCAAACGGACGTCAGACTGGAGTTGAGAACAGTAAATAGCAACGCTATTATTTTAGAGACTGCGAGTCAAATGCCGCTGCAGTGTGTGACCTTTACAATGCTTGTGGGCTAATACTGAATTAAAAAGGGAGCAAAAGTGGTAGAGGAGAGAAACTGGACGAGCAGTCATGCCTAGATGAACACACACACACACACACACACACACACACACACACACACACACACACACACACACACACACACACACACACACACACACACACACACACACACTTCTGGATACATTCAAAAAATCAAGCATTCAAGCACGAGGATCTAATGCTGTTATCAGTGATGCACAAGATACTCATGCACGGTCACAATCGCTTTGCTGATGGTCACACTATGTTTGTATCATGCACAATAGGATGTAAGTGAGTGCTTTAGCGTGTGTGTGTGCATCTGTGAGTGTGTGTGTGAAATCAGGCAGTTCTGCAGTGAGAGTGACTGTCAGGCCCCACTACAGCAGGGATGTGCTGATAGAGAGGTTTTAGAGCAGCAGACTTCTGCCTAAGGCCTAGAAGAAGGGGATGGGGGGGTGGGGGGGCAAACTGAGCAAAAGAGGAGAAGCAAGTGAGATAAAGAAAACAGGAATGCGGCAGAAAATAAACAAGGTTATATAGAAACGGGGAGGGGAGGCAACAAGCAAGGGATTTGAGGGAGGCGGGAACCAAGGTCAGACCAGCGAAGCAGAGAAAGAGAGAGACAGGTGAGGCAGGAAGGAAAGGATGGATGGATGGGGGGAATGAAAGAGTGACAAAGAAAGATAGGGAGGAAGGAAAGCAGGGAGGGCTAGAGGGTGGAAGTGGAGAGGGAGACCTTTGCATGATAATTTGTTCATTAGGAAGGACCTTGACTGAGAATTTTCTCTCAACATCCTGATTTCCTGACTCCGCTTCTCCTCCTCCTTCTCCTCCTCTTTCCTTCTTTTCTCTTCCTCTACCCCCATCAAACATCCCTCCACATGTACACCCCCCTCTCCCTTCACGACCACACACCCAATCTGCTTAGATTTTTCTTTTTCTCCCTGTCAACGTCACCATTCTCTCATTATAGAATCCCTACTCAGCAACTCTAAGACAGAAAGAAAGACGGGAAGGAGATTATTGGAGCCTACTGTCATGACTTCTCTGCATTCTTCCTTTCACATTTTTTTCTTTTTCTAAACCTACCATGCACCTCCTTTGCAGATGGAGGTTTTAAGCGTCCTAATGAGATAAATAAATCCTTCCCAGGGAGACGAGAGAAACGAGGGGAAAGAGATTCCTTTTTCAAAGCACGCTCTTTGACAAACAAATGTGAAATCAATAAGGAGTAGCCTGAGACATGCAAAGTGCACAGGCAGAAAAAAAAGAGAAGAAAAAAGATCAGAGAAGAAGAAAACTCTAATCATAAAGTAAGAAGTTATGGTCGTGTGAATAATTTATTCCCAATAAGCGACTCGTGTTAGCAGGAGGGCGCCACGCGCAGCAGTTACAATGAAAACCAGAGGAACGGAGGCTGATTCTGGTGTCAGTCTGATGCTGATGGAAGAGGAGGGGAAATAAAGCTACAACTTGTAAGAATATTGTGTTTTATTAATTTTTGATTATGCATTTTAAAAATGAAGAACTCAAAGTAAAAAGCTCAAATACTTTTATAGGGTGCTGGGAGTCATTGTGAGAACGACCTCGTAGCTTTATTTCCTCCTCAAATGAACGAGACCTGCTTATAAGAGGCTCCTTTACAGGACAGTAAAAGCATTGGTTAAATTCTGTATTTAAAAAAAATATTTTTTTTTTGTTTTTTTTAACATTTGCAAAAAGTTTCTTTTAAAAAATAATAAACTTGTGAGTAAAATAGATAAAAACAAGTAAAAATAAAAGCCAAAAAAAGTGACGCAGTAACTTCAACTACAACTTCCTGCCGTTTTAATGTGTTTTTACTCTGAAGTTCTTTTTCTCACTCCTGGAACTGGGTTTACAGTCAGGATATTCACTGGTTTGAAGGTCTTTGATGGGAAGAATGTCAACATTCCTGAATGAACATTAGATTCTCAAATGAGGACAGAACTAGGGTTAGGCCATATTTACGGTGCCTTCACTTTCAGCAAAAGCTGATATTTAAATTGATGGACGGAGGCTAAAAGCAGGATATTGAATAAATTCAAAGTAATAATTTTTTTCCCCATTAGAAAACGATAAGCCTTAAAGCGATGATTCTTTTGAAGTGGGGTTTTGTAGAAACACTTAATATCTTACCTGTAGATAGATTTTTGAACATGAGTGGGATTAACTCACAAGCTAACAGCTAGCCTGAGTTCAGCCAGATTGCTGCCATCTTAAAATAATGCCAATACAAAAAATGTAATACCAGTTAATGTGAGCATTTTTCAAAGCCTTCTACATTCACATTATGTAATCATATAGAATCCAGTGGTTATTTGGGGTCACAAACAGCACCAGCAGCTAGCTGGAATGTTACTGCAGAAATAACTAATAAAAAAAAAAAACAGTCGTTCAATAATTAGGATATAAAAGCCAGAATCTTACTTTGAATGTGACCAGCTGAAGACAAGCATTGAGAAATATCATCAGAATTGTGATTGTCGTGCTGAAATTCAGCCACAAAACATCTTACTATCAGTTTATTTACATGTTAGTTGCCAATCTCTCCCAATGTTTTCTCACATTTCTCACACTTTGACTCCAATAAACTCAACTGAGGAAATCTGGTGTGCAGTTTTTTGAACATGTTGAAAATTCGAGGCCCTGTGAGAAAATTGGGAACACTAAAGAATGTGAAGCTGTTTTAGAAACTCCCTCACGAGTTTGCAAATTGATGCTAAGAGCGGTAAACCAATAAGGCACTGGCTTAAGTTTGTGTTTTACGGAATAATGAGTCGATATCTCTGCATTGCCACTGTGGGTATCAAATTGCAAGTTGCACTTGTGAGGGGGTTTCTCGAAATGTTTGCAGAGGTTCTTAATATTTTGCATGAGTCATAGAGCCTTATACTCTCAAGTGGCTGATGCTCAAACATTTTTCAAAAATAAACATAGTCATTGCAGACATTTGGAATCCATCTAGAACCCTTCTTTATATTCAGTTTTTTTTTTGTTGAGCAAACATATTTGAAATTCATTTTCATCACAATTTTGTCTCACCTGTCCTTCACCCAGAACAACAGATCCTTTTGTCTCCTTGTCACAACTTGGTTTCATAGATCTCCATTCCCTGATGTCCTGCATTTCTCTCACTTTCTGACTCAGAGTCACTACGGAAGGGATTCAGATGTTCATGATGACTCTATAGAAGGACATTTGTTGTGCATCTTGTTCTAACATGTTAAATTCCAGTGACAAAGATGTTCCTTAATTCACTGTAGGAATTTTAGGGCCCTTGCAAATGTTTCAAGACAATAAAAACTGCCTCAAAATTGCTAGTTTGACTTTGTCACCAACAGTTGCAGCTCAGTTTGGTGGATTTATTCATAATGTGTTCCTAGTTGAACATATGATCACAGCATTTTATTACTTACTGTATATGTATGCTTCGCCTTTGGTCCTGAAGTGCAAAAACAATTAGACCAAAGCACCAAGAGTTCTTTTTAATCAGAGTCAAACTTCCTTCTTTGAATATTCTGAAAATCTTACAACTAATATCCCCCTGTTAGTAACCCAGATCTCACTGAGCAGAACTACATTATATGAATAAATCACATTTCAGGGGTTAGTGGTGAATTTCTCAGTGAAACAGACAGCTTCTCCATGTGGTATTATTGTTAGCGTAGCTGTCACAAAGACTTGATCATTTTTCCATTTTCCTCAGACCCTTCAAGCTGTTCTCATCCCCAGGGCCACAATAATGCTGTTCACTCAATGCAATGTGGCAAAAACAGCACACAGAGCAAATGTTGATCTAGAGTGTTTATTCATGAAAAAACCTGACAATGTCCTCATAAGTTAGCTGGAGAGGACATGGCTGAAAGTCACAGGATTAGAAACAAGCAGCGTGGGGTGGAATTTTCATTCTGAAGGCATTTTCTTATTATTTACATGCTGCATCCGCTGCTTGTTTGGTTATTTCCTCAGATTAGACAACAACATGTTCTGGTTAGATTTAGGTATTCATAAGGTTTAGAGAGGGATTGTAGTTGGGTTTAAATCACAGTTTAACCAAGTAAATCTTGTGACTCAAATGCTGACAGCAAAATCCACCTTCTCTACATTCACACTGCATGTTTAAAAATTTTACACCAGAGGCCGTGTTGCATGTTGGTTTGTGATGCAAGCAGTCCGCTGAAAACGACAAAATGCACAACCCAGTCTCAGTGAGGAAATGTGAACAAATATCATGAAACTTGATCTGCTACTTTGCACATTTTTTTTTATCCTACTAGGCACAAAGATGAAGCCACTGAGGACCAACGTGTCACTACATTTCATCTACAACAACTGAAAAAAGAGGTTGCATCACATAAACAAGCAGACAAGTCCACATTTGGCAGTTTTGGGTGTGTAAGGAGTTTTAAAGTAACTTTAAATAGAAAAGCATTTTCTTCTACTTTTGTTCCACTGAGAAGTTTAAAACCACATTCCAGTAATAAATTAGACACAGTTAAGGTTAGAAAATAGGGATGTCAAGATGTTTGCTCTTGATACGATCTGAGTCTTTATAGTATTGCTTTGTTTTCCTTTTTTGGAGCACAGATTTGCAGACTACACACAAGTGCATTAAATTATTTAAGTCAACGTATTTGCATAGTTCCTGCAAACAGATTTGTTAATATCACGTTTCTGTTTTATAAAAGTTGCTTAGAGCTGCAGTTTTTACTTGTGATTGTGCATTATTGATCTCCAATCAGTGTCATGTTAAACAGCACTGTGAACAGGAGTTACACAACATTTCAAACAAGATCCATGACATCGGCTGGTGAAATAAGAAAAACCCAACAGCACTAATAAACACTGTTTCCTACAGCGTTTATAAATCCAGTTCTCCTAACTCAAGGACTTTTTCAGTCATTGTTGGGTCTCCTGACAAAAGCACCAAAGTTGGTACCAAATTACACAGTTGATGGGGTGGCAGTAGCTAAGTAGGTTAGGGTGTTTGTCTCCAGCTGGGTCACTTTGTTATTTTGTCGTTGGTTGCTTTTGCTTCTGTGGCTACAATGTAGCTTACTGCCATCAGTGTGTGAATGACTGACTGATGTATAGTGCTCTGTAATCCATCACTTAGAAAAATGTTATACAAATGTGGAACATTTACATTTTGCAGAACCATCAACAGCAGAGCTCAGGAGCTGAGTGATACCATAATGTCCAATAAAGATCCATGAAAAACATTCAAGCAATCAGAACATTTTTATTAGAAATACATTATGGATTTTATTTAAACAAATATAATTTTCTACATCACTGGATGACAGCTTCCCCCACGTTACCACACACTCCTGTCATCTCTAATTAAACAGACACATGTGCTAGACTCATAAACCCAGACTTAAATACATCAATCCATCTATTTTGTGCTAATTTGTATAAAGTTTTCAGTCTATTTCTTTGTTTCTTCTGTGAGACTTAGCAGAAAAACTCTACCATTAGAGCGAGAATGTTCTGATATTTGGTCTTATTGGTTCCCTCTCAGTTAGGCACTAATGATCTTTTTATTTTTATATGAAGTGGTGACAACTGTTTCACTTTAGGTGTTGAAACGTGATTGTCTCTGGCTTCACATACACAAGACTTTAGCTGTGCAAACGTTCTTTTCTGCAGCCACTCCCACCTCCTTTAGCTGTGATAAACAGCTGAACCTTGGTTAACTTGCCTCATTAAATGAACTCGCTGTACGGCTCCGTATCACACAGCACAGACAGCTGTTTTGTCATCAGTAACAACCTAAAGCTGGTGAAAACAGTTTTGCTGGCTTAACTACATTTAACTTCTCAGGGGAAATTTCATTTTCAGCCTGCAGAGCTGAAACACGACATACTGCTCTGAGCTGTCCGACTTTGGGCACAGATCAATACGGCTTATAATAGATCTGTATCGGTATTTTCACAACACAGCCTGTTCTCATCCTGATCTGAGCTCAGATCACCAAAAAACAAGCTCAGCTACTATTTACAAAGAGAAAACAGTGTCTAAACATTAACCTACGTATAGGAGCTAATTTACCATCTAATGTGTCTAAGAAAGACGGCTGCAAAGATATAAATCTCCAGGCCGTGCTGTGTCTTTTTAAAAGCACGATGTGGAAATCTGAAATGAAGAGAATGTCTTTAACCTGAGTATTAAGTCGCTGTAAATAACTCTTACAATTTCTACAGATCCTCATAAAAATTGATGTGCTCTGATGATGCTGAGATCAGCATCGCTTCCGGGACTAAAAGTAAAAGAGGTCGTCAGAGCGGTGACTCTGCTTCATAAAGAGGCTGAGTAAAGTCTACCTGGAGCAAACTTATAAATCTTTATGACTGCACCACTGGCAAGGCAGTGTAGTCACAGACTACCTCAAAGCTAAGAGCAGTTTCCATGGTAATGAGACTCCAAGACTCCTGCTGATAGTCAAACATCGTCTAATGGCAGCCGAGAACTAGTCCCTTGTCAGCAATGAAAAATGAAATGAGAATTGTTTGGCTTCCTGCAAGGAATCGCTGGCAAATTCAATAAATACATACATATCACAACAGTGATGCATCAAATTAGGAAGGTAAAAACAAAATGTGAAAGCTGTTTTTGTATTGTTAATGTTTTATTTATTTACTTTTTTACAATGAATGTTGATCTTAAACTGAACTACATAGATATGTGAAAAGCTGCTCTGGTCACGTCTCACCCCAACCTGCCAAGCGTCAGCTGTGAAGCAGTTTTTGTTGTAAATCAAACCTAAAGTTCCACAGGGGATTCAATGAGGGAAGAAATGGAATAAGAGAAAAGCAGCGTGAACGATAATCATACAATCATACACACACCTTGACACGTGCCTGCAGGTTCATGTAATCCTGTTATACTATGCAGTGACTGTACATGCATTTGCGTGCACACACACACACACACACACACACACACACATTCTAAAACAAGAGAGCGAGTGAGGAGAGAGACGACTGCGGGAGAGATCGGCAACCAAATTGCAAATAAAATGAGACGTCGTCAAGACACTGTGATCAGATTTTGCATTTGCATTGCAGTTGCACAATTTTTTTCAATGACATCATTTGCACCACATGACCCTGCTATAAATTAAACTAATTCAGTGTGATTCCTAATGAAAATCTGCATACTTTCTTGCCATTTCGTGTCTGCAAGTTGCCTACAGTTACTACTTGCTTTAACAATAAATACTATCACACTTTTATTATCACAGTTGCCTGACAAATGAGCATTACTTTAATTTTATGTTCATTCATCCATTTTCTTCTACGTATCCAAAGTCTAGCCGCAGCGATAACAAGTCCAGGAGGGAGACATCCCTCTCCTCAGCTCCTTCTGGGAGATCCCAAGGCATTCCCAGGACAGAGAGGATACATCATCCTTCCAGTCAGTCCTGAATCTTCCTGGGGGTCTCGACCCAGTGGGACGTGCCTAGAAAACCTCCTGTGGGAGGCGACCAGGAAGCATTCTAAACAGATGCTCGAACCTCTTCAGCTGACTCCGTGTGATTCAAAGGAGCAGAGGCTCTGTTCTGAGTTCCCCCTGCATGACGGAGCTCCTCACCTTATCTGTGAGGCTGAGACCGGCCACCCTACAGACGAAGCTCATGCCGTATCCAGTTTCTTGTTCTTTCAGTCATGATGCACAACTTGTGACCATAGATGAGGGTTGGAATAGACGAGCCAGCAGATTGAGGACTTTGTCCCTCTTCACCAAAACAGACTAGAACACCTCCTCATTACTAACAACAAAGCCCCAAATTGTCAACCCATCTTCCACTTTGTTCTACCATCACCTAAGAGCAAGACACCAAGATACTTGAACTCCTCCACTTGCAGGAACTCATTCCCAACCTGAAGGGAGCATCCGGACAACAAGACAAGAACCATGGTCTCAGATTTAGAGCAGCTGACTTTTAACATAAATCTACAAATCTCACATTAACTAATTAAATCTTTTTTACTCCTCAAGTCTACGTATAAATCTACACACAGCGGCATGTCATGAGGCATATCCGGCATAGTGCACTGCTCTTTGTAGAGTGTTTGTGTGTGCATGTATTTAGTGCTTACCCAGGTTTCTTAGAAGGCCTCGACTCCAACACGCAGGTCTCTGAAAAGTCTCATTTAGCTTTGTCAGCACCTTTTTATTCCTACCATATTAAAATTATATGTGATGATGGATGGGCCTTTTAATAGAAGGAGCCCCCGGGCTCTTACACCATGTATGTGTGTCTGATACGTGAGAGCTTTCCGTCTGTGTGTGTGAGGAGTGGGCTTCCTGTCATTAAGTGAAGAGCACGGTGCCTAATGGGGGGATGGAGGGCAATACATCTCATTCCATCCCTGGTATTTAAAGCATGGTAGATGAGCTTGCATGTCCAGCAGTACAGAATTAAACATATATGCACAAAGAAGTCACATGTTTCCATCCTCAGCCCTCACATGCACACAGCAGTTCCCAAAACTCACACGCCTTTGGATGTTGAAAGCTGATAGGAGAAGTGCCAGCAGCAAAATGTGTCCTAATAACTCCCCCAAAAAGAAAAAAAAGGAAAAGAGTGAAGCAAAATAAAAGGGGAGAGGAGAGGAGGAGAAAGTACAAAGTGCTGAATATGTATTCTGAACAGGACGTGGCTGGTCAGGCAAGCAGGCATGACGGCACAAAATACACGGACATCCAGGCACTGACATGCCTTTACATAAACATACGCACAAAGACATGCTCACACAGCGAAAAAGATACAAGCAGAGATACACAGGCCGACACGTCGAATGTCAGGCTTAAGGAATTGATGCCTGTTTATATATGGTCTAGCAGCGGCCGTTGCAGGGCTCCGGGGATCTATAAAAAACATAAATATGGGGTGTTTCCTCAACCTCAGCAAACACGCATGGTAATATATAAGCAGAATACACTCCCTATAAACTCACACAATAAAACCCTCTTCAGCACAATGCAGGTTTGACCTTTTTAGGTGCTAAACTTCTAGAAAACATACAAGCACATGGTCTGAAACACCACATAACTAGATTTAATGTGCTGACAAGGTAGAGAAACCTAAAATATTCAGTGAACGAGTCCCATTTATCAGAAACGAGTCACGTTGAACTGTTTCGCTGGATGAGTAAGGATGGGAGGGGTTTTTTTCTACAGAGAGAGCTGATGAATATTCCAACAATCACAACAAGAAACACCACCGATCGCTTGGCTTCGTGTTCTGTGTCAACACAATTTGCAGTCGGTGTTATTCAGAATTTATTCCTCATCTTCCATTCAAGCAAGTAATTAGTGAGTAATGGTACTGACTCCTCTCTGGTATTACGTTTGGAGTTCTGACTTAGTCAAAATGTATTCTTTTTCCTCCATTTGGAAATATCTCTCACATTAGTTAAACCCCATGAGCGCCTGTATTTGGGACAATGACTAATTCTTTTCTTCTTGCCGATGGGTGAATCAACACAGAATGAAACATCGTGATGATGTGGTGCCCTCATTCTTAGCTAGAAATTATGATTTGATTTAGCTTCTTTCACTCTGATTTGACGTAATATGAGCAAAAGTAATAAAACAGCCTCAGGAACGACCCAGCAATGTTCCAGAGCAGCTTTTAAACAAACAGATTTACTTTAACTGTGTTGAATATTATACAGCAACATTTTTTGAAATGTTTATTGTCTTTCACTAATCAAGGGTCGGGTCACAGAGGTGTCAGACCCAGACATCCCTCTCCTCAACGACACTCTCCAGGGATTGGAAGGCTTCCCAAAGCAGGAGAGGATGTATGTAATCCCCTCAGAAAAATCTGGGTCTGCCTGAGGGTCTCCCCCTGGTAATGCATGCCCTGAAATCCTCCAGAGGAAGGCAACATGGACGCATCAAAGTCAGATGTCCTTTCGATGCGCAGGAGTAACACTTCCAGCTCCTCCTCTTATCTGTAAGGCAGGAACCTGCATACAAAGCTTTTGGTCACAGTCCTGTAACCATAGCTGAGGGTCAGAATGTAGACAGTTCAATACACCAAATCCTAAGATGAAGCCCTAAACCATTGTTCTGCCCCCCTCCATCAACCTCCAATTAGGAGGGAGGATTCTACTAAATTACGATGAGGGACCTCAACCCAAAAACGCTACAAGAGGCCGAGAACCCACCACCTGCTGGGAGAAGAGACAAAGACAGATGCACTAGCAGCTGATCTCAGCATCATAAACAAAAACATCTACCTGAATTTATGCTAGATGTGTTTTTCTTAACAGATAATTACATAAACCAAGAAAGACTCATTTCAACTTCACGAGATGGAATGTTTACTTGCGGTTTCAAGAAAACCACATCAAAATTAATAACAGCAGGTAAAGAAATAGCATTCTCGAGTCTTATGAATAATAAATGATGCCATAAATATCTATATATTCATGTGCAAACAGTAAATGGGAATTCAAGCATGTGTATTAACAAGCACCTCCTCAGGTCTCACATCTGAAGGAGGAGAACGAGAAAAGAGCATCATTTAGATGTCATTCATTACAAAATGTGTAGAGGTCAAACTGAATTAAATCAACCTTTAATGAATGAAATATTGAAATGTTACAGAGCTCTTATAACAGCAAAAAAATATATGAGACGTCACAAAAAACCTTTGAAACCACCAAAAACAGATGAAGAAAAGTAAATCAGAAAATAGATGATAAATCTTTACACCATGTTAAACTGCTGTAAAGTCTGACAGATGGAGGTATTAATGGCCTGCGGTGGTGCTCCTCTTTACATTATTGGTGTAAAAGTCTCCTGCTGAACAAGCTGCTCAGTGCGATCTACTGTATGTTTTCCTGAAGAAACTGACTGAAAATGTGTTTTTGCAATAAAACACATTTGTGATTTCGTAGAGAGTCTTAAAATGGGAATGTGAAGAACATCTGCATAACACTGAGACCAAACGATGACCTTAACATGAGGGGAGAGCCAAACAACCTCTGATTGGTCTGACCAAAAGTGAGTCAAGTTCCAAAAACCTACAAAGTTCAAAATAAATTGGGCATCTTAGATAAGCATATCTGAAGCCTGGGGCGGAGGAGGGTAATAGCCTCATGGTTTCCTGACCAAGAGACGCAACACTGATATTTTATTAGAGCAGATTTACATTTTTTTGTGACATAAATTGAACAATAATTTAATTCATTAGATTTTACTGATAGTTTGACATCTTGTGAAGTCCCTATATATATACTATGGGGTATAATCTGGACATCACCAAACTGTCTGAACCACTCTCATCATTTGAGTCTGATGATTTCTAACAATGTCCTTCTGAAACATGGTTGTGACGTCCGGAATTGACTCAAAACATGGTCATTCAGTCTGGCTGTTTATTCAGCTGACCATTCGATTTTGTCCACGTAATGCTGTTGAATCTGACCAGCTGAAGTCTAGTCATAACTCATAGGGCAGAGTCCAGAAGTGATGGGCGCAGCTCTTTTTACCCATCAGTCCAGGAGCAGGCTGAGTCTGAACTCATTAGACCAATGACCTTTTTCGATTGCTCCAGACTCCAACCTTTATCCTCCCAAGCAAACTGAAGACGATTTTACTGATTAGCCTCACTGATGAGTGTTTTTTCCAAAGACTACAATACCTATGATACCCTGACCTATTGGGTATTGGGACTCCAGGTTAGGTCTCAATATGTCGACTCCTCTTTGCATTACACTTTCAGTGCTGAACATTGCAGAGAGTCGTGCTCTGAATCTTTACAATTTGATTTCACCAAATAGTTAAATCACCCTACCCCCGGTTCTCAGTTATTAAAAAATATTTTCCAAGCATACATCCTGGTTGGAGAGTTTCTAAGCGGGCTTTAGTCTTTTCTCCTGAGTTGTTTTTATTTGCTTGAATTGAACCAATAATGTGACCCTTCTTTAACTGAAAAAACATCTTGTTGCCAGCTGAAAAATAATAATTACTGAATGCTTTTTCAATAAAAACACTTATCGGTTTGCTGGTCATTCTGAGGTTGGAACTATCTATTCTTAAGTAGCCGTCATAAATCTCCAGTCCAGGAAAACCTGGCTGATCTTTTTCTCTGTTTTCTTCTTTTTGATCAGTGCTGCTCCCACAGCATTTTTGCAAACTTGTTTTTGTCCATTACATGACCTGCCCTTCACTTTATCGGTCAATTAACATAAACCAGTGATTTTAAAGTGATTTTTGAAGGGTTTGTACAGCAAAAATATCAGAAAAGCTGAGACAAACGTAAAACAACTAATGCTAAATTGCTTTGCCATTTAATTTCTTTAAACATTACTTTATTAAAGGTAAACTCGTCTAGTTCTTTGGCATAATGAACATGAGGGTTGAGTAGGAATATGGTAAAACCATGGTATTCAATAATAAAGACAATACTATTTAGAATATTTTTATATTAGAATCAGAATCAGAGGCTTTATTTGTCATTGAACCAGCGTCCTGGTACAACGATATGCGTTCAGTAAACTGACACACAGAACATTTAGAACACATTACAGGAACAGGTAGACTGCGGACGCCGCCCGAGGGTGCACTCTTTTGATGCAGAGGGGGGTAGATGGCCAACAAGAGGGAAGTTGCGTACGGATAAAAAAAACATATTTAATTTCTCTGCACTCCGTAGGGGAGACGGAGACTTCACTCAGGAAAAGAAAAAACGCCTCACTACATTCAAAGCAGACAAAACCCAACAGTCACAAACGTTGTACACGAGAGGTGGGTGGGGGTGGGGGTGGGGAGTGAGGAACTCTGAAACAACCTCACGAAGTCGCCGCATCTTCACGCAGCTTACAGCAAGGCCAGTCTAGAGGGGAATGAGGTCATCAGGTCCAAGGCAAACGTTGAAGTGTAGGGAGGTGTGTGTCTGTACATCAGTAGGGTGTTGTAATCAGTACATGTGAGGGGGGGGGGGGGTAGTGGAGCCTCCAGCTGTCTCTGGAACTGATGACATTTCATTTTTGTCATACACAAATAAATTTGCATTTTAGCTAAGTATGTATTTGAAGAGTGCGTTTTTTGTAAACTCTTCTTCTGCTGCCATTCCTGCAGCTTTAATACATTCTCTGTAGTGACAGCTGCTGGTTAGGAAAGGTATTGCAGGAAGCACAGTGTATTTTCAGTTGTTAACCTGTTTTTAATAACCATGGTGCCCTTAAAGGTCTTTAACCCTTGTATCACCATCTTATAAGCACCAGTAGGATCTGGACTGTACTCCTCGTTACCATAAATAGCTCTTTTAGCAGTTATAATGTTCATTTCACTATAGCTGTAATCCAATCACAGACAAGATCATCACACGAGCTTCTCTGTATCTCCTCAACCTTTGGTCCATTTCCAAATTTTCATAGAACAAAAGCTTCTGAAAGTAGAGAACAAGATCTTTTAAACTGTGTATTGTATGATACACCAGACCCCACAATAAAGATAAACACTTCTATTACCCTGGCGATCGATGAGGAGGAGAAACAAGTTGGAACCCAGACAAAGTAAAGTGGACAGAGTGTTACTTTTGTGGTGGAGATGACTGGACAAACAATGAAAGAAGACCCAGCTGATTGGATGCTGAAGAGAGATTCTGCTTCCCTCTGTGTGCACTACAAATAAATGTTCAAATCAGATCTTCAGCTGAAACTTCTCAGCTCGCTGTCCCCTGCTTGAACCTGAAAAGACAGAAGTGATTTCCTATTTGTTATTTAAATCACCGTTTTAACATGACATATGTCAGTGACAAAATAATACTGATCTATGATCTGAATTATAATATTAACACAATGCCTAACATATAAAAATTTCACAAGCCTTTGTAGGCAGATGGTAAACCCTAGTCTAATTTTAGAACTGCTTTAAATGAAGGCACACACACACACATGCACACACACTTATTTTCTAGTCTTTTCTGATTTGATACTTGTATTGAAGAGCAGAGACGCCTGACCTTGAGAAGGAACCATTACTCTGTTCTTCTCCTTCCTTCTGCCACAGAACTTAGAATTAAATCTAATGATAAATGGAATTAAAATCTAAATGGATCAAAATGTGAATGCTCATCTCAGAATGTTCCTTTGCTTCTTTTCTTATCAGTGCTCTATAGATATGGGTCAAAACATGGAAGGTTTTGTCATGTTTTAGCATCTGCAGACCACTGACACTGCAGCTCATCATACAGACAGATTTAATTAACCTTTCAAAAAATATCTAGTGTTTTTCTGTATTTGCAGCTCTTCTTTTTAGTAAAGAGACCAAATGGTAGCAAGATGTGGGAAAGAAATTACATCAACTCACACCCTCTGCAGTTACCTGTTGACAGTTACCCCACTGAGGTTTCAATTCTCAGCCCAGCTTCCACCAGGCGCCCCCGGGCTCTTCGGTGCTGTGAAAAAGTTTGACAGAGAACTCATGTGTTGATAAATCACAGGTCAAAGCTGTTGCTGAGATGGGATTTGTGTGCATGTATTACACAGCTGGAGAGTATAGCCCTGACACTTGTAATTATGCATTAACAGAAAACCTTTTAATAAAACACAACAACGATAGATCATGTTGCTTGCTGTTGTATCAAGTCAGTTCATAAAAAATGTTTTGGAAAATCCTAATTGAACTGAACAAGAACTCATCTAAAAAAAAATCCCATCCAGCCACAGATATTCATTAAAGGGATGGGTCAGATCCTTTGAAGTCGGCTTCAGAGGAAGGGGGTTGAACATTTAATGTCTTACCTGTAGTAGATAGCTCTTTGAACAGCCTCAGTTTGGATAAAAAGAGTATAAATCTCTCTCTCAGAAGGATCAAAACCACATGGATTACCATCTTAAAATAATTCAGATCTTATAAACTTAATAATGGTTCATGCAAACACTATTTTAAACACCTTTAAAATGTCTTAAAGTGATAATATGCAACTTTTTCATATTTTTAAATCTTTTCCTTGAGCCAGTCTGTGCTAATATGACCCTTTACAGAGTTAATGAAAAGTCACTTAGCCCTATCTGGTGATTAGATCCGGAATACCACGATTGCAAGATCCCCGTCGCCGTCACAGTACCCAGGAAGTCACATGTCTCACGAGGGTTAGGCTAACCCAATGTGGCTAGCTGTTATGCTAGCGCTGGAGTGTTTTTAGCTCATGATTCCTGATTTTTTTCAACCTCTCCCTGCTTGAACACAGCTGATTTCTTTGAAGGAGTAAATAACCGCTCCTGTAGAAAACTATGAAGGCTGAGGAGACATTTCAACAGGTAGATTTAGGGGTTCCCGGGTTTAGAAGCTGAAACACAATGCTAACTTGTGTAATGCAGTGATTTAAAACGGACACCAGAGGGAGTCCAAAACAAGTAAAACTGCACATTATCACTTTAAGTTGCAACTGCAATTGCTACAGCTAGCTGCCGTGAAGCTGCACTGACAAGTAACCATAAATAAATGTAAATAAATGGGATGGTTTATAAAATATTTGCATAAACCTCTTTGAATTTGTGAAATTAA
Organism: Callopanchax toddi; assembly: GCA_006937965.1. Classification (NCBI taxonomy): domain Eukaryota; kingdom Metazoa; phylum Chordata; class Actinopteri; order Cyprinodontiformes; family Nothobranchiidae; genus Callopanchax; species Callopanchax toddi. Next base: position 440,878 of record SSNR01000305.1, read on the forward strand.
GATGGCAGCAGTTCATGTCAGACTTGGCCCTATTGTGGCTAATCATTAGCTTGTCAGTTATTTGTCATTGGGAAGGTGTTATTTATGATAGGTAGGACCACATGACAATGAGAGAGGTTGCAACCTATAAAGCTGCAGGTTGAACTATTCACATATAGTTAAACCAGGGCCTAACGAGAGCACAGACATGTTTATGTTATAATAATTAAATGTGTGTAATACTGTGAGGGTGTCAGGGATTACTCTATATCAACTTATTGTTTTGCAGCTCAAAGTAGAAAAGACCAATCTCGGAACTGAATCTCCAGTAAAACTCAGGTTCTATATGATTTGTGTATTTTTTGTACACTCTCTGATACATATAAGTGACAGAAAACTATCTCAACAGGTCATAGTCCACTAAACTGATGTCATTTGGTCAGATAACTGTGATATGTAGTGTTTAATCAGATATAGAAGGCCTGTCAATGAGTACATTTAATTTGTTTTTAGACTTCCTGTCTTAATGCAGACTCCATAAAGCTCCATGCTGTGCAAAGCTTCTCTTAAAGCCTTGTTCCTACTATAATATCAAAGCTGCATTAATTACAAGTCATTGTCTTCTGCTCTCCTGGCTTTGTTGCCCTTATTAAATATTTCCACATAATTTGCCTTAAATGAGCAACTGTGAGAAGAGCAGTCTGCATCTTGGCCAGCAGCTACAAGTTAAAAATAGTCACTGACTGAAAGCTTGAAAATGCACCATTGTGTGACATCCCAGTAGTCCCATCTTTTGCATTCACACCGCACCAGGGCATGTTAATTGTTGTTACACATTAACACTTTGGAACATGGGGGGTTGTGACCAACATACCAGTGATCATGTTGTATTTTTTTTATTGATAGAAAGCATGATTAGTCACATTTACAACAAGGTACAACTTTTAAGGATTGTGCATCCATGCAAAGAGCAACACAACTAAATGTGTGGAAAATATTCCAAGAAATCCCCTCCAGTATTCTCCAGTTGGTATTGATTCTAGTTTTGAGCTGCCTGGTGGATGAGATGATTGCACTTTTTCACAGTAATAAAAAACAAACAAACTAGAAGGTAACTGTGGAATGGATTCTCATCCTCAACCAGGAGTTGTTGAAGGTCAAGCAGTGTGGCGGTGTTGGTCACTCTGACTCAGGGGTCAGTCAGACACAGCAGGGAGCACCTGAAGGTCACACTTCAGTGTAATGGTGACTAATCAGGTTGAGATCAATTTAACATACAAAACCAATCAGTATCGTTAATGAGGAAAACTAATTTTCCAACGTATTAAAAATTAGTTTATATTATTTTCCTTGAAAGTTTATTAAATAAATTATTTGTCTGTCTGGTTTCAGAAAACTCTAAACCTTTAAACTGAGATGTAGGCTACCGGTAATGAGTCTTACAGATTCTTTATTAGAAATGTCATGTTCTGTTAAAGTTCAAGGAATTATTTCTAATTTATTTCTTTAGATTTATGTCCTGAGAACCTGTCTTTATCATACATGTCTATTGTTAGTACAGTTGAAAAAAAATGTTTTTCTCACATGTGGGTCTATGTCATGTAATCTCTTTCTAATTGTAAATGCAACACTCTGAGACTGACAAAGTGATGAAATGTGCTTCTGGATGAATTATTTTTAAATCTTCTGTCTACTCTTAGGTAAAAATCAACTCCACTAGTATAGATTTTAAATCAGATGTGTTAAACGGAGACTTCAGATCTTTTGAAGTAGGTTTTTGATAAAAAAAAATTCTCAGGTAGATAGATGAGTGTAATTCAACCTAAACAATCAGGTGAAGTCTAGTCATAATGGGTCTAGTTTAAAAGATAAAGTAAAACAACTCTAATATAAAAAAAGTTATGTTTAGTTAAAAGTTTAGTTATGAAGTACAAGGTTATTTAGGCAGATGTTATAAAATTCAAACTAAAAGTGTTACAAGGTAAATCAGAACTGACTCCCAGGTCTGTGTTCTCATAATGCGGGTCTGAAAATTCCGTCTACTAAGCTTCACATAATCATTTTTCTTTTTAAGCATCACATAACTAACTACAGCTAAACAAATGAGAACAATGATTCAACATAAAGCTGCAAAGTAAGAACTATGTGAATCAATGCAAGTCAAACCCTGGACCAATCTGAGGTGAAAGGGGCGGGACTTAAAACTTCATGTTTACCTGTTGATGTGACTGATACATCAGTCTACATGGAGATACTGTATATAATATGCTGCATCTCTTCAGTAACCAGGTTTGTCTCGAACTCAATGAGCTATAAATCTGATGAATTTAGCGAGCAGCTCTTTCTCTTATGGGCTTTACAGTCATTCCAGTCTTTTGTGTAGACACATTCCTGCCTGTAAAATTCTGCTGGCAGATGTGCTGCCATTACGTCAGTGCATCTGTCACCATGGAGTTAATGCTTCACGCTGCTTTTGCACCACGAGGGTTTTGTGACTTTCATGAGGTTTGTGGTTGAGTCAGCAAACTAGCATTTCAACAAATGTCGGGCCACATCTAAAGCCGCACATGTACTCCTCTGCTGGCAATAAATCAGCTATACCTGTATAAACAGTGAGCTGGTCTTTGTGATGTTTGTCTATTTCATAACAAGATCCCTTGTTGATACCTCCACCTATTCTCATAGTATTTCTTTTGAGTAAAACAGGATGTTCTGTATGATTTTTTGTGTGTTAAAAATAAGGTTATAGAAGTTGAGAGAGAGAGAGAGCAGTAGGTAGAATCTAAATGGCCTGCACTTATTCAACACCTTTTAACCTTCTTTTATGCCCTTAAAGTGCATCTTGTGTTTCTTACATACCCATTCAAACACAAAGACATACAGTGCTTCGTATTAAGTGCTTTTTAACCACAGGAATCTTTTTTCACCCTCTGCATTACAGACACTGTGACCAATTGTAATTCAAAAAACTGCTTTAGGGGGTCTTTTATAGCTCCTACCTCAGACTAGAAAGTTCCCTAGGGTGAGTGCCACATCTATGATTGGTCAAAATGACATAAGTCTACTGTGTGATCATGTAAAGTGTTATGTATTACTGAACTTATGAACAAAACTCTGCAACACACCATAAGAAAATGTAGATATAGACTACACATTTGTATAGGTGTGATGTAGGTCTATAGCAAATAAAAAGGTAATGCTTTATTTTTGTAATGTGTACTGTAATGCCTGAGAAGTCATCTTTATTATAAAGTATACCTTCCAAGGATTGCGCATGGAAAGAAGAACACATTAAAATGTGTGTAGTACCTCCAGAGGAACAAAGTCAAAATCCCCTGCAATATCCTCTTGTTGGTATTCATTCTTGTTTTGAGTTGCTTGGTGGATTGGATGATTGCACTTTTCCCACAGTAATAAGGAAAAAGACAAATCTCAGATCATGGTTCTCAACCAACAGTGGGTGGAAAGCCCGCTCTGGCTTGAGGGAAAGGACCTGCCTCAAATATCTCAGGGTTTTGTTTCAGGGAAAGATGAAACGTGACATCAACAGGCAGCTTGGAACGCTGTCTTCAGTAAATCAGATGTTAAACCGGTCTGTTGTGGTAAAGAGAGAGCCAAGTTGGAATGCAATGCCCTACATATCCAAGGTTAATCACAGTATGTTTTATAGCAGGGGTACTCAATAGGAGGTTGGATCCCTCGAGCCTTGTACTGTCTCCCAAGCTGTAGTTATGTAATAAAATCCATCGTGAAATGGCGCAGCGCCTACCGTACAGCTGCAGGAAGAGGAGACATGTGGTCAGTTTGCACCTGGATCCCTTCTGGGGGAGGTGTTTTCTTCTGGAGGGAGACCCCAGACCCAACCCAGGACATACTGGAGGGATTATATTTTAAGTCTACTCCTGCAATGCCTTGACATCCCAATAGAGGACTTTCCTGGCAAGGCTGATGGCCCCATGACTTTGACCCAGATATTCAGAAGTAGACAATGACAACAACACTGATTGGATTATTTTAGACATTTAAGGGCCTGAGTAGCATGTGGACGAGCCATAAGCAGCCACAACAGTTAGGCTCCTCCTCCTCATGCTGATCACCAGCCTGGTCATAATTTGTTGTATGGCATCACATCCCTCAGCAAGGAGCCGTAGAAGGTATGTACAGCTGAACATCCTGTGACTTTTACACACCTAGCAGCACTTGAAGGGCATAACAAAAGTGAGTATCAACAGTAGATTATTGTAGGGAATATTGGTGTATTTTTTGAGGCACTACCTACATATTGGCTCTCTCCACAGATGCATAATTCTACAAGTTGTTCCTCATATTAAATATGATTAAACATGCTTTTCAATAACATAAAATACAACACCAGTTGGGATTACTAAGGAGACATGATTTATTGAAACGGGGGTGGGGGGGTTGAGTTTATATCTTTTCTTTAAAAATTATTTATTTTATTATTTCATTTAATTGACTGTTGTTTTGTGATCTGCCTGCAGAAAACCCATGCTAAAACAATAGTCTGAATTAAAAAATCTGAAATTGAATTTGCCTGTAATGAGTTATACAGTTTTTTAATTAAAAATGTCTTGTTCTGCTAGGGTTCAAGGGCTTCCTGATGAGCAGTTCTGGTGTCAACATCTCAATGCAGAGACAACATCACACACTTCACAAGGCTGGTCTCCATGGACACCAAGCAAGAAGGGCTCCATTTCTCCAAAAGAGGCACAAAACATGCTTTCTTATTCTTCTTAAAAGCTCGACTGGACAAAGAAGAAAGCTTTTGGTCATGAATTCTGTGGTTATATAAGATAAATATTGAGTGCTTTAGATGGTCAAACATGTTAGTGCTGCTGCTTCATGTATTTTTTTTCTTTTTTCTTTCTTTTGTCTAGTCAATGGGAGAGACACTTATTTTTGTTTCTAAGTAAAGAGCATGAGAGGCAGTCTACATTTAGATTCTGGAGGAAAACATCAAGCAGTTTGAAGAAAAAAACGTGGCCTTTTGGAGAACTTCACCTTTCAGAAAGAGAAATAAACCAAAAAAACACAACTACAAAAGTTTAGAAATGCAATGCAAACATTTCAGAGCGGTGTTGGAATACATATCCAAATCCCACTGACGATATGTAGCAAAAAAATGTAGTTTGATGGCAAGGAGGTGGTTTGAACTTCGAAGGCAAATAAAACAGTTGTCATGGATCAGTAGTGTTTAAAATTCAAATTTGACATCACAACTTTGTACTTTACAGTCATTTATTTACACCATGTTCAGGACATAAAAGCAAATTGATACAAAAACTAATAAATGAGTCATAAAAAGTGTGCACTTGGAATAGCTTGAAAAAATAAATTGTTCCCTCACTAAACCAAGTTATTATGAAAAATGAAAATCCAAAGAACACACTGAATTTTCAAAACTTAATTTGCTTTTTTTTTTTTTTTTAAAATTCAGGATGCTTTTTTGGAACACTACAAATATATTAGTTTTTCAATTTATGAGCTGCATAGGTAGAAGGGTAAAAAAGTTTTTAAAAATTAGTGATCGTACATCTGCTGCATACATTAGCTTGAGTAGTGCGCATTTGTGTCTGCATGTCTTTGGCACAGAAATGGAAGATGAGAGGCTTAGGTTGTGCTTTTTCTCTTTTGGCTGAGGATTTTTCCTTTTACTAGAATTCCCTTGGCAGTACCCCTTGTCGAAGGCCTGAGGCCACATTACACACACACACAAACAGACACACGCACACACACACACACCTACAGACAACCTTCATTCCACAAATACGTCATACTTAATACATCTAAAACAAACAGATAGCATTCACTGCTTCTTCAGATTATGGATCATGAGACACTGGATCGACTTTGCATCACTTCATCTTAATATTCTGATAATCCAATTAGGCATTCAGCATTAATTGGCAACTGACTTTTGCAACAGCTGACACATTTAGGAAAAGATGTCTCCTCGTTCTGAATCAAAAACCTTAAAAATAATTTACAGGAAGAATACTGTTGCCTTGGAGCCAGAAGGTCCTGGGCTCAACTCCCATCTGGAGGTTTTTGTGTGGATTTTGCATGTTTCTCCTGTGGATTGTGGGTTTTCACAAGGAGGCACTCTAGTTTGATTCCCCAGTCTACAGGCATGAATGTCAAGTCAAAGGGTGACTCTAAGTTGACCTTAAATGTGTGAGTGAGCGTGAATGACTTCTTGTCTCTACGTGGCTCAGTGATGGACTGGCAACCTGTCCAGATTGTGTCCCGCCTCTTGACCCTTTACTGGCTGGAGATAAACAATAGCTCTTCATGACCCTGGATAGGGGAGGGATGGATGGATACCAGTGTGTGTTGCTTTCAGTCTGTATTAACATTATGACGCCTGGTATTTGGGTTAGGACGTCTTCACACAAAATACCAAACCTTTATGATTTCAAAACATTTGACAGGACAAAGATGGTCTTAAGGAGCTCTTAAAACACAAATTAAGAACTCAGTAGGCTACATATTACAAGTTGTGATGGTTAATTACTGATGTGGAAGCATTTAAAGGTCCTGGTCCTTCAAAAATAAATAAGGAAGATTGCAAGACAGTGATTCCATGACATTATTTTTGGTCCCTTTGTTAAGTTTGCGTCACTAAAAGATCTTTAGAAATAGTATGCTGTATCGTGGTTCCAAAGTAAGCAACAAAGAGTGAAAACCCTGGTTCTCAACAACTGAGTACTGATGCAAATCCTTCGCAATAAATGTTGCAATGGACTTTATAATCTGGTTTGCCTTTTCTAAGTTAGGTGGATATTATATTTTATTATATATTTTATATTATATGTGATATTTTTTTCTCAACAGTCCCCTGGTTAGCGGTGGCAGCTACCACTAGCTGTTTTCCCTCCTCCTCCCGGTGAAACGTTCAATGTGGTTTCTCTTGTTACCAAAATATTTCAGTTTCGTTTTACACAACTTGCATATCATGTGACTCTTGTCCAGGTCTCTTTCCCTTTCAACTTCATAGAAGTCAAAGTACTTCCAAACACTTGCTTTTAATGTTTATGGTGCTGGTCGTAAATCTCACTCGGCCGTCTTGTGTTGTTGTTATGTGGGCACTATAAACTGTCCGTCTGGGCGCCGGACTTACGGTATTTTGAGTTCTGCTTCTTGCGACCCTCAACTTTGCAATAACTAACATTAATCAAATCAAATTTTAACATTTTTAAATGGATTAATAATCATTCATGTCTGCATCTCGATGCATCGGAAAAACAAGTTTATCTCCCACCCCTAGTAGCTTGGTCATCAAAACGTTTAAGACGGACTGGTCACTCTGGTCTCATGCTTTTCATGCTAAGTGTGGTTTGATCAAACATGCAGCTACACCCTGATAAGGTTTGAGAGTCATGCCAGGACAGTGCTGACATAAATAACACGAGGAAAACAGTAGAGTTGTCATGCTGTTAGTAATAAGAAAAGTAATAGTTATTATTGTTTCACACAGGTTTTGCTCAGTTCATCACTTTGTTTATTTTCATTAGGCCTCTTGAGTTTTTAGATTTGACTTTTTATTGTATTCAGAGTTCATCAGTTCTCTCATTTCTTCCCTGAGCTTTCCAGTCATTCATCCCACCACACCTCGATTCCATTCAGTTCATCAACTCAGCTGCGTCTCATTTAGGTAATCACGCCCCTCTTTATGTATATGTCTCAGTTTCCTACCGTTTGTTGCTTTGGCTCCCCTGTGTTTTCATTTGTAACCCTGCCTTGGCCTATTACCCTTTTTCTACAATGTCAGCCCATTTTTATTGATGTCCTTCCTCAAGTTCCCAGCTGTTTTTTTAGAATTTGTTTTCTGATTTTGCAGTAAGTTTTCATATTTACCACAATTTAAACATCGTACAGGTTGATTACATCATCAAGAGTATAGTGAGGTCTTAATCCTGAGTGAAAGAGACCCAACTGAGAATATTAGTGAATAATGCATATTTAAAATGTTGCTGAGTCAGCTTTATTTGAACGCTAAAGACAATAAAATAGAAAATGACAGTTCTGTGTGAATGAAATATATCTGTACTTTGTAGTTTTCTTTAGAGGTTTGCTCTAAGACAACATTAGGTCTGTGTGCAGAACATGATGAGTCAGGTCTCCCCTGAGACCTACTTGACTTTTTCAGAAATATTTATTAAATTATTTTCTTCATCATCTAAGATAACCACAGGACTCAGTCTGAGACTCTGAGTTGCACCAAAGTCACTAAAACAAGGACTCGTGACTTAAAGTGCCTGTGACTCCATATTTAAATCTCTTTATATTAAACAGGTGTAATCTTTGATGCCTCTAGATCAGCGTTGCACCATTAAAACTCAAAATACGCTGTAATTATTTCCTAACGAGCAACTCAGAGATCAGAAGAAAGCGCCGCCTTCCGGTTCTGCTGGGTTTCTCCTTATTTGGCAGCCTGGCACTTCGGCTGCAGCAGGGGGCAGTGTCGTCGCATGAAAGAGAAACGAAACTGAAACTAAACACTACACGGTCTATGGGCAATGGCGGCGGCACTGCCTCGCTCCAGTTGTCGTGAACGTGCATGTGGGAGGAGAATTGACCATATAAGCAAGTCCGGATCACTATGACCTCATAGCGGGCTGGAGTGAAAAAAACTGTTTGAAACCTGGGTCTGAAATCTCTTAGAGCTTCTCACTGGCTGGACTAGGAGACAGATGGACGCCGTTTTTTGCTCTTTCTGGCAGGTTTAAGGTGAGAACTCAACATTGCAACATGATAGATAAGTCAGAAAACACGGAAACCGATGTCATGGGACCTTTAAAGCGGCACTCTGGAGCATTTTTCTCTGTATCAAAGTTTTCTAAATGTTTTAAATGATATTTCAGGTCTAAACTATGATCTATGGGTTGAGTTCCACAACATCTGTCATTCTGATGAAGACCCTCCTTCCTCCTAGAGCCCCCTTTCCATTATTTCTTGCCGCCGACATTTTTCAGCCAATGAAATTCAAATTTCTGCATTCTCTCAACATGCACGCGCATCGACCAAACCTGTACCAGTAGGGGGCGCTGTCGTACAGGACGCTCCGTGTGTTTCTCTGCCGTCTCAGCCGTTCACTGAGGACTCACGGCTCATTTCTACTAAAAACCTACCCATTCTCCAGCTAAAGATGGATTTATTTTTATTTTTAAACCTTTCACCTCACAGAATGGCAAGGCTTGACAGGATTATGCGTTTATTTTGGTCAGAAAGTTCATCCAGGGCCGAGTCAAGTTCAGCTTCAGAGTCCAGCAGCAGCTCTCTGCTAACAGAGCTAATATCAGAAGCAGCAGGGACAGAGAGGGCTCTTCAGACCCTCGTAGTACTGTTGGAATAAGATTGTGAACTGTGAGTGATTAAACCCTACACATTGAGCTGTACAGTTCATGTCCGAAGTATATGCGCCGCGTGCACGCGACCGGACGCGCGTGTCGAGATGTTTTGAGGAGGAGCCTTTGGACGCTATATTCAAAAACTGCTCTCCTGATGAAATCCTCCGGAGTGCTGCTTTAACTTGGACTTGAGGTTTTGGACTTGAGTTTTATAAAGAATCCTTCCCATGTGAATGTAAACTAGAAGTGAATGTAAGCTAGTTAGTATGCTACAGATGAGGGGAACATGGGTGCTTGACTGACCTAGAATGCACAATAGAATCTGTGGAGCAGTCATGTGTGCCGAAATGCATGTTTACTATATCATTTCACTAATAAAACCTAATCCATATACATTTTTACATGGAAAGTGTGTCCTTTTTTCAGGAATTCACTTAAAAAAAGCAGAAAAGTAAAATAATGTAATTACAAACATCTATAAAGACTGAATCTCCAGTAGATCTTTGTTTTGGTATCCAACTCTTCTTCTACTGCCCTTCCTGCTGATAAATAGCAACCATCTGAGGAAATAATACACAATTCTTTCAAGACTTGACTTCAAACAGATGACTTTAACATCTCTTGACATAGTGTTATCACACAAACAGCAGCAGTTATTCTCCAAAGGAACCCCAACTGAAGCCAGGATTATCCTCGACTACTAAATGTCCCATAAAAAAAAAGAATCATTTCAAATTTACTCAAAGTTTATAACTTTGCCTGCCTTTACTTTATGTGCACAATGTATTTTTCACTGATCAGGAAGTCTTATGGCCACACTCGACAGTTATTGTTTCAATAATGCTGCAGTTTTTATCGGTCTAGTATAAAGACTGGTTAAGTGCCCCAAGGTAGTGCTTTGGGTTGTAGCTTCCAGTCAGAAACACAAAAACAGAAATCAAACAAGTCATAGTTTCCTACACAGGTGGACAGCAGATTGCTTCTTTCTTAAAGACACATGTTTGTTTCCCTGATGCATTTATCAGTTATTGACAAAGGTGCACTAATTACTTTTGTAAATTAGTGCTAATGGGAAAACGCTCATGGGTGTGTTCCCTGTTGTAAACGGGGCTTCTATAACAAATGGTTGTGCTGTTTGGTTCCACTACATTTCCATCCCCCATTTACCTTCTGTATGCTGTTGTTTGTTTACCTTCAACTGAGGATGGGGCCCTACATCAAATGTTTTCTGCAGCGCAATCAGCAGAAATCCAACACCAAAGACTCCCCGCTCCTCTTCCCTTCATCTGAGCTCCATCTTGAGATACATTTCCTTAGTATAGTTTTTCACCATGTAGGCTATAGTTAGGTTCAAAATGAGGTAAAATAGACAGTATAAATATTTCACTGTACAGTTTAATGTGCATTCAACTGCAAACAATAACAGCAGACAGTGAACCAAACCAGAAAAAAAACATATTTAGTCTTTTAGATTTCCTGCCTTGATACTAATAATAAATAGGGTGATTTTGCAAAGTACCGGTATTTAGAAATAGATTTTTACACTCAGAAAATGCAATTACTTACTGTAAACTAAATAATTAGAATAAATAGGAAGTAATCTTGGCTTCACCTAGTTCAGTGTTGCTGTGTGTGTGTGTGTGTTTTTATGCATGATGGCTGCTTAATCCTTGCTTGTAGTCAGTGTCTAAGTTTCAGAAGCAGCATGATCAGTGATGACAGCAAAACGTGTCTCAGCATGTTTTTGTATTTTCTGCTCGCTCTGCTTACAGGCTATGAAAAACTGCTTAGTCTCTGCTCCCAAATTTTAATTTGGCAGTGAAAGCTCCGGCTGTTTATTCTGGCATTACATTGACTTCCAGGTCCAGTGTGCTGAATGTAGCTGCATCTAGCACATACAATTTGCAAATTGCAAAGTGTAGAACACCCTGTACTCTACATCTAGTGGTTGACTGTGAAAGGCCTGATTTAAAAGAGGTGTTTACTTTGGCCCTTCTGGGCCACTATAGTAACATGGCAGTGAAACATGATTGTGAGGCAAGAAGGGCAATTAGCACCACCTTGGGATAAAAATATTTGTTCTAAGGTCCTGATCACACATTAAATCTTATTCTTACGCAATTCTACCCTAGTAAAAACATGAATGTTATGGCATTTTTTTTTTTTGCATTTGGTGTGAAGTAATGGTTTGCTCAATTAATGTTAATGAATACAATATTTGGAGTGCTTTTGTTATTAGGAGTGGTACACTTTGCACAGCCCATGGGACGGTTCTGCTACAGGCTATGAGGGATATAGAGTTTCAGCCAGATGGTTCTGGTGAAATAAATGCTGATGCTGGAGTCATTTGCTGTACCTCTGGTGGTTTGATTTAAAACTATATAGATAGTTTATGACCCATTTCGCAATAAATGGGGCGGAAAACAAAATATGTATAGTTTGTTAAAAACAGTTTTCTTTAATGTGAGCCTGACCTGCTTTTTAAAATGTTTGTAAAACAAATGCCCTACGTGGCAAATAAGTCACAATGCAGATGTTTTAACAATGTTTTTGTATTTAATCTCGTCTTAACACAGGATAAAGAATGTGTTTTTTCTAGAGTCTTGTTGAGGTCTTCAGGCTATAAGCATTTGGCTCCTCATTAGGCATGAGGGAGTTTGATAGGTTGACCAGGGTTTTGAACTTGGACAAAAATGTAGTGACATGTGATGGTTTATTATTGTGGTGGCACTGTACCCATGATGTGGGGCCAGCAAACACCAGTGTGCCTACAGGTTACGCCCTCATCACACCATTAGCATTGTGCTAGCATGGCATAACTTTAATGTGTAGCTGCATCCTGAGAGAGTCATGTCAAGGTGAGCCTGGGGGTGTGGTGAAATCATTGGCGTATGTTGTAGGATCATTACTGCTGACACAGAGTCAGGTGAGGGTGCAGGAGAGTGTCACAGAGAAATGGATGGGTAAAAACCTATTTGCCTTCACATTAAAGGAAGTTTGCTGAATTTGCTGTGCTTCAGTCAAGTTCTAGCATGTAATGGAAAGTGTAATCCTGTGTGGGCCTTACATGAGTGTCATTTAAAGTGAATAGACTCAAATAAAAATAATCATGCATGTTCAGTTTTGAGTGATGAAGCATTTTAAACCAAACAGAATGAGGCTACCCAGGTATCGTTCCATTATGTTGAACTGGCTGTGAGCTGTAAAATGTTCTGTAATTCGGGCTCGATTTTCTCACGCTGTCCTACGGATGTGACGTCAACTGACACTGCTGTGCGTTCTGGAAAGCTAAAAAGGTAATAAGAAATGTATATCCAGTCGGTGACAGTATTGCACCGTTGTGTTGCTGGCTAATGGCCGACATGATTTGTCTGGGTCTGTGGTATTTCTCATAATACTGGAGTTATTTGGAATGCGTTCATAAAGCTGAAAACCTCTCTCATGGATTAGTGTTTCACAGAGCTAAAAGTGCTGTTATAAATTAGCGCAAAGCGATCTGTGGATGTTACCGGGTCTCGGGAATATAGGCCTCAAATCCCAGAGTTTTTCCCAGCTCTCAGTCCGTTCACAGGGTCCTCAAAGGCAGCTGAGCCGTCTTGTTCTGCCTGAGTTGTGTGTAACTGGGGCTACACAATAGAACTGCGGAGAAGCGAGACGGGCACCGGAGCAGCAACATAGCAGCTAGTGACATTAGCCATGTTAGCTCCACTCCGGCGGTAGGACTGGTGTGTGTGTGCGTGTGGCGCGACGCATTGTTTTACCATATTTCCTTTTGTATAAATAAAATGTATTTATGGAATCATGTCTCCGCTTGCCTTTGGTTGAACTCAAATGAGACAAACTAGTGAGAAGTTTATGCGCACTTCCGTTCAAGGCTGCAATAATTCGCAATGCCGGGTGCGGCGCTCGTGAGGTTAATTTCTTAATCTTGAGTCTATTCCCTTTAATCCCTATTTGTGTTGGCTACAAAAAAGTAAATTTTTTTTTGCTGGCAAAAGTAATTCTCAGGGCTGGACTGGGACCAAAAACTGTCCCTGGTATGTTAGGTCGCAGCAGCCTAGCATGATCCTACAGGTGATGTTTGGCGTAGGGGGGCTGTGAGGCACATCAAGAGTGCGCATGTGTCACCGGGCTATCACAGCCGCACTCCATACCAGTGCTCCGCAATGGGAGGTGCAAATTGGAACAAGCTGCTGAGATCACAGGCTATGCAGAATGCCTGTTACGGTTTGGACCGACCCAAAATCACCAGCGGCCCAGACGTTGTGCAGTACGCCAGATGGCCAGTCCATGCCTGGTGATTCTCAAAGTCTGTAAAGTCAAAGTATAGTAGTTCAACCTGGGCTGAGCCTACAAAGTATATAAGGGCTGCATTATATGGATATTATAAGTTTAGTACTAAGTTTGTGGGGTGACTGTGGCCTAGAGGCAGAGAAACCGCCCCTCATGTAGGAGAGTGACGGCCATGTATCGAAGTATGGGCAAAATACAGAAGCCAACCTACTCCTGGGTGTCATCCAAGATGGCAGCTCACGGCTCCCCCAAAAACAATGAGGATGGATCAAACGCAGAGATGAATTTTCCAACTGTATCGAACCGTGTGTGAGCTTTTTGTATATTGTAAACAAATATGTTACAATGGAAATGCTTAGCATCAGTTGCTTGGGGCTTTGACCTTATTTAAATAAGACAACCCCCCCCCCCACACACACACACACACAGCTTTGAGTGACTAATTTCTTTTAGGATGTTTACCGATATCAGGGACATGCAGTTTATAGAAAAAACACAATATGAGGTAACAGTATTTTTATAAAGTACAACTGGGCATAGATTTTTCTTTTACATTATTCTGAAGTCAACATTGTTTCTGAATGTCATTTAGATTTTTTTCAACCATTAAAGCTTCTCGGGCAGGTCATAATATTCATCAATATTTCCTACTGAACACTTTTGGCGAGACAACATAGACATACAAACTCATGGTTTTTAAAATAATAAGTAGATTAAGAGACGGCACTAATATATAAAGATGGGATTTTTTTTCTTTCAACTGGTTAAGGAAGATAATATGTGTGTGTGTGTGTGTGTGTGTGTGTGTGTGTGTGTGTGTGTGTGTGTGTGTGTGTGTGTGTGTGTGTGAGTGAGTGAGTGTATAAAATGCCTGCACTGTTTAACAATGAGAGGAGGGCAGTGATGCAGTTAACAAAAGAAAAGGATAAATGAAATGATTCAAAATGAGACAGACTGAGCTGATTGATTATTCTGGAGACTGGGATGAGTGTGTGGGAGGGATGAAGGTGGATGTTTGAGTAAGCGAGCGTGTGTGTGTGATGTATGTGTGTCTGTGTGTAACGTATGTGGAGGAGGAGGGGGCAGTGGACAGATAAATGACATGACATGTGACACTTTAAAATGTACAATTCTGACCTCCAGCTCCCTCCGCTTGTCTCTTTCTCCCGGATTGACGCGCACACACCCCCAATGTCAAAACCCACACCCCGGCACACGAGGCACGTATGCATTGTAAATCAGGTTTGATTTGTCAGAGCAGCGTGTCTCTGCTGTCAGTAGGCGATGTTTGAGTGTCAGATGAGTGTTATGAGTGTCAGGAGATGAGCAAATGTAAGCAGCGCCTGCGTGCGTGCTGGTTGCGAGTCTGCAATTGTGTGCGTGTTTGACTCCATTTGCTCAACGGGTGTCTGTCACCACGGTGTCTTCAGTGCTCCATCACTGGGATCCTTTCTCATGTGATTTAACAGTCTCATTGTCTCCTGCGGAGTGTGCAGCGATGGCACTCTTTGTGTCTGTATCTGTCCAATTAGCGACAGATTTTCTACAAATAAATTCAAACCAAGATATGAATGTTTCATAGCAACAGTGTTGGCTGGATTGCTGCATTCTGAGGACCTTTTTCTTTCTTTGGTGTCACTCATCTTTGACGATTATACATTGATAAAGTGCTCTTTCACCTCTACACTAATAGCTGCACATCAGGGGAGGCTTCCATCAATCACGCTGACGAGTCATCACACAGGCAGGTGGTTGAACGCTTACTCAGGTGTGAGTAAAACAAGCTACGACTCAAAACACACACTCAAAGCAGTGGCAATGACGGTGGACTTATTTAAAGTCCCCCCTGCTGCTCATCCACAGGAGCGACATATCACCACTGGATCCCTTCAGGTTTCTTGGTTTAATCTCTTAAAAACCTGAAGGGCGCGCTGACACTTCCCACTGCACTGAGAAGGCCGAGCAGCGTCTGCACTTCCTGCTTCAGCTCACGGAGTTTACCATCCCCTAAGATCTCCCTGTTTACACAGCAAACACACAGTCTATCCTCTGCACCTCTATCAGTGTGTGGTTTGGGTCGTCTATCTAAAGAAGAAAAAGAAGAGCAAACTCTAAAGGATAGTGAGGATGGTTGAAAGGATCACATGTGCCCCCAACACACAAGAACATCTAAAGATTGTGTATCTGTTGTAAAAGATAAGACTGGAGGTTTCTACCTTGTTTATAGTTCAGGATTCTCACATACCGAGCAAATCCTGTTGTTTGGATAGAGAAGTTTTTGGAGGTGGTTCCTTTAACCACAGAAAAATAATATTTTACATTTCATTACATCCCAAAATCTATAATACAAGATCTCTGATTTTGTCCAAAAATATTAAAGGGATTTTTTTGGTGCATATCAAAGTGTGTTTCTGTGTAGATGTACATAAATACCAATCTTCTACCTTATAGGTAGCTCTCTAAACAGCTTCTGTTGGGATAAATAGCCTTTACATCCTACAGGACTGATGGGCTAACCACTAGTCCAAATGCAGCTTCAATAGTTCAATAGTTCTATAAACACCTGAACTACCACCTGGTGAGAGACACTGGATGTACAGGGAGGAAGGTCATGGTTCACTTATCAACTGATGCAGCGCGTAACATATCACTGACACCTCCTACCCCTTCAACGTTCTCTTCATTCTTTGACTCTCCTCTCCCTCCAGTGCAGCTGGGGGTCGAAGGCTGCAACCTCCCTCCAGTTGGCATGGAGATCCAGATCCCTCCCACCCACCTCTGTGATTGTGACTGCCTGCTTGTTGTGCTTTAAGTTTAGGTGTTTTTCTTGCATCCCATCTCTGCCTCTGTCAGAGCAGACTGGAGGGTGGGGTGCTGGGGTGTTTTTTCTCCCTCGTTACCTACCCTGTTATCCTTTCATCTGTAAAAGGAGCGCCACGCATGTGGCTGGATGTCCACAGTCAACCTGGTCCTGTTTACATGTGTTTATGTGTTGTGTGTGAGATCTTGGAAAGGTTGTACTGAAAGATGAGAGGAAGTCTTCCTGCTTTTAGAGACTCACTTTGAGAGATGTCACCAGTGGGTACTTACTTTAGATATATAAACACCACTTTCTAATGATTTAATCATTAAAATGGAACTCACTGAAATATTTAGACATTTTACATTTGAATAACTGAGTTTTATTGAGGACCATCTAAAGGACATTTTCTTTCTTTTGTATTTTAGTTATTAAATGTTTGTCCGTTTTTATTTCTTTTGGTAAAAACATTTAAACTTTTATTGCAAATGTCTCAGGTTGAGACTGTGAAACAAAATTTAAAGGATCCTGCCAGGTAAGAACTTTTTCCAAAAAAGGAACAAACAACTTTCTTCAAAGTTAAGGAGATCCACTGTGCTGACGGGAATACACACAAAAAAAAAATCCTTGATTGATCTGGAGTAATGCATGAAAAATGTCACCCTGTACAGGAGGTAGGCTCACATTTCACCACAGAACGAGGAGTAACAGGAAGCTGACACTCTTAAAACAGCTCCAACTGAAGAAGTGGCCCCTCCACCCCTTCCCCATCGTCTCTGGACCCACTCACTTCTCCTATTGAGAGTTAAAACAGCTCCTATTGACAACATTTCACTGGAGGTTAAAATAAATGTTTTATAAATTTGCATTCAAATTAACTTTGCTTTATTTGTTTTGTTATTCTGACAGAAATAAAAATAATTTAAAAAATCCTTCCAGACTTGACCTCTGGATGTACCAGAGGGGCTACTGGTGATGCAAAATAAGTGACAGTGGTTTGAGTTTACATGATATAAAATAAAATTAACATGACATGAACCAATTTGAACTTTTGACATTTTAAGATGAAATCTAGGTTATGGCAGTGCTCATTCCTTCAGATGTATAGACTATTTCTAAAAAAAAAAAAAAAAAGGCAGTTTAGGAAGCTATCTATAGGTAATATAATTATTCATTTTTACACTGAATGACCAACAAAAATTCCAAATTGTCTGTTTAATACCAAGAAGTCACCCTTTAGAACAGTTTCTGTTAATTTCACATGTTTGAATAAATCATTTTGTTTTTACCGAGCTCATCAAACTTCCCTTCAGCAACTAATAATGTCACTGCCCCGCCAGTTACCCAACTTCTCCCACCGCTGTTGTCTCAGCCTCTACGGGTAGAAATAACTAAGAGCCACCACGAACTGTCTCTGGCTGCAGACCGTTTGATTGGCTGTTAGGCTTTGCTATTTTTGCCACAAGCCTTGTGCCAATCACCTGTCAATCATGAGACACAGCTGCTGAATTGCTTTACATTCTTCTTTTCTGGTGGTTTTCTTTGTCTTGCTGTTAAAGACTCATGGGTATCACCCACTTTCAGTTTGTTTCAAACAAGTCTATTACTGCTTCTGCAAAATGCAGAGTGAATCACCGTCCTCTATAATTACTGGAAACATATCAGAAAATTAATTTGATTATATCACGGCTAAACAGACTAAAAACGGTCCTACGAAGATGAATAGCTAAATAACTAATTTGTTTTGCCGGCTGTTGCTTTTTAAAAAGTTCCAGCACTTGTTCCTTTCAGTCAAACTTTCTTTGTGTATATTTTATTTTCTTTTTTTATGTTTTTTTTTCTCTCAAGTTCACTTGTTCTGAACAGCTTTGAACCACCATGTCCTTGTGTTTGTCTCTGTGCTGCCTCACTTTTTCATTTAAAATAGCTTCTCATGATACTTTTTTCTAAATATGTCACTATTTGCTTTTTGAGTTAAACCTAAATACTTCAAGTCATTTTGTCTGTCAACACAATAATAGCATTTAGGGGTGTGTTTTTGCAAGAATCTGATATGCATCACAAAACAGGGGAAACAATATGATATATTGTGACAAACAGTACAGTATATTGTGATATTTATTAATATTTGGGCCTACATATGGTCTCTGACCTTAGATGGACCACGAACACAGCCAGCATACTAGAAAGGACTTACCAACTGCATCATTTTTTGAGAAGGCTCAGAAATTTCTGGTCTTAGTGCTGCTGTGTTAATTTGTCAAACAGTACTGGTGTGTAGTGGAGAGCATCCTGACATCTTTCATACCAGTGTGGTATGGGAACTGCTCTGAGTGGTTATAAACATGACCAGCGGCAGCCTCCCTCCTCTAGAGGACATTTACACTAGGAGATGCAAAACCAGAGCAACGAAAACATTGATGGCCCACACCCATGAACTGTTCACCTTATGGCAGAAAATAACGCTTTTTCCTGTCGTTCAGTTTCTTTTGAATACAAGGAAAAAGTCTAACTGAACAAACTAGGTCAGATCTGTTTGCTGATTGGTCAGATTGTTTGGGGGCGGGACTACCAGAAGTAAAAAGAAGGCACTATGTTCTGAGTCTGAGCTGACAACACAGTCTAACCCACTTTCTCTGAGTCATTATTAAACAATAAACTCTTCAGTGTTTTTATGAGTCAGATTTGAGAAATATAGTCATCCGCCCAAATATCAGCGATATCTCATTCATCTGTGCGAGCCCTTTGTTCATTAGGAGCTACTCGGTAGCTACTGATGTTCTGATGCCCCTCTGGATTCCAGAAGGCAACACAAACCTGACTACAGGAGGGCGTTGGCTCAAGCTTGTAGTGTACACCTGGTTTTTGTGTCAAGTCCCATTCACAGTAAAAGTGACTAAATATAAAGAAAAGATTCCTGCAAAGATGAATAGCTGAAATTGCTTTGGAGTTCATCTTTTGGTTCACACTCTGATGCAATTACTGTGTTCACACCTAAATGAGCCACTCCAGTGGGGGAAATGGACCAGGGTTTGATTTAAACAGACGAAACACAGCTGATGTGGAAAACCTTAAATGCTGTTGAAAGATATCGGATGATGATAAATCTCATGAAATAAAACAAAAAGGTGGATTAATGATGCTTTCTCTTTTTTGGGGATTAGTTCCTGCCTCAAGTGGAGGAGTTCAAGTATCTTGGTGTCTTGTTCTTGAGTGATGGTGGAATGGAGCAGGAGACGAACAGATGGTTTGGTGCTTCGTCTTCAGTAATGAGGGCATTGCTCCAGTCGTGGTGAAGAGGGAGCTGAGTTGAAAGGCAAAGCTCTCAATTCACTGCTCCTACCCTCACCTATGATCATGTGATGTGGATCATGACCGAATAAAGGAGATCCTGATACTATAGCAGCCAAAATGAGCTTTCTTCGTAGGGTGGCTGGACTTAGAGATAAGGTGAGGAGCTCCATCATTCGGGGGGAGCTTGAAATAGAGCTGCTTTTCCTCTGCATCTAAAGGAGTCAGCTGAGGTGGTTCGAGCATCTGATTAGGATGCCTCCATTAGGAGGTTTTCCAGGCACGTCCCACCGGGGAGATCCAGGACTCACTGGAGGGATCATGTACCCTATCTGGTCTGGGAACACCTAAAGCCTGATTTATACTTCTCCGACAGCACATTTGCGCTCACACGCACACGTATTGACGGAGACGTTTTTGATTTTTACTTCTCTGTCAGTGTTGTGAAGCAATTCTCCTCCAGGACAGCAGAGGGCGCATAACTTTTCTGCAGTAATGCCTCCGGTCGACCAAAATTTGTTTATTTCAGCTCAGTAATGGCCGACAGAGAGCGAATTTTGATTGAGTTTGAACAGATTGATCTCGAGGAACAAACAATGTTGTTAAAAAGAATTAAACAGGAGTCAGGAGACAGCTGTTGAATGTCCGTCCGTCCGTTCAGTGAGGACGAGGCAGACGACGAGCGAATATGTAGCTCTTGTTTAACCCTTTAGGGACACTGATGGATGATATAAATGTTCGTACTTCTTCTGCCAGACGTTTCTCGAGCTGATCCATATCTGCTTCCGTGAGATTCTACTATTACTACTCTGTTGATAGCAGCATGAAGCCAGAAATGATCACGGGGTGTTGAGCCGACCAATCACAGGCATGCGTTGTCCGTCGCTTTCGACGCATAGTTAGAATTTTGGGCCTGTCTCCGTCAGCCTCTGCGAGCATGTCGTAGAGAGCTTGCGTTGACGCATAATGGCGTTGCGTGTCTCCGTAACGACGCAGACGGAGAAGTATAAATCAGGCTTTAGGGTCCCCCAGACAGAACTGGGGAGTATCGCTGGGAGAAGGGTGTCTGGGCTTCCCTCCTGGAACTGTTACCTCTGCGACCTGATCTTGCATAAAAGGGAAGAAAATAGATGGATGGATGGATAAATGAATAATAAACTGTTATGCTCATGGACCAAAAACAATTTAAAAAATCAGCTTCTAAAATCAGCCATCAGCTATTTTCTCAAGACTGGCACTGGTCACCTAAGAAGCCTGGTTGGTTGACCTGTATGTAGATTTACAGGTACATACAAGCCTGTAAAGCCTGATCTAAAGCACTTTAGCTTTAGATCCATGCTATCGGTATCTTTATCCATCCTATTTAACAGGGACTTTTGTCACTGTACTTACTCCAAATTATCAATGAATGATTCAGTGATTTAGTCAAGTGGTAGAGTGACAATGTGGGCAGACGCAGTGAGCATCACGCAGACATCAGATAGGATTCATGCCTGTTGATATCTTTGTCTCTACAGTGGTATCACTCATTTCTGCCTGTGTTTCTATTGCATATGCTCTGACTGTGCACGTGCGCGTGAGTGCCTGACCGAGTGGGAGCTTAATCAGTTGTATTGGGTGTGTGTCATCACTGCGACTCCCCACCTTCTCAGAGATTTATCACTCCAGCATTGTGAACACTGTCACGTTTTATCTGAGCACGCCTGCTCCATTAATGGAGATGGGAGGGAGGACAGCTTTTCGTGTCATTAGAAAAACATGATACGGCGATGATTTAAGACTTCATTGGAGTTGTGCTTAACGCATTCAAAAGGCAACACTGCAAAGCTACTACATAATTAGGAGATGGCATTACATCTTGTCTTCTAAACTGAGGAGGGGGAACTGACAACCCCCCGATTTACTGAACTAAGAAGTGCCACACAGAACATGCTTCAGCTTAATTAACAAGCTTGTACTCAAAACTTTTTGTTTATTTTCAAAATTTTTTTGTAACTTTATAGTTTACATGCTTAATTGACAAGAGAGTAGTCCAAAAAAAAAAAAAAAACATAAATGGCTGAATTTGTAACAACAGTGTGTGTGGCATTGGGAAATTAGCATTACTACAGAGCTGGCAGATTATCTGAACTGCACTAATTGGGTTGCTGGTGTTAAGAAAAAAAAATTCCGATAATGGATGCAAGCATATCTTGGAAGTGCATGGCACAGCGCGGCATTGTAATATTTTTGTGTGGTGCATACATTTACATATTCCTTCATGGATTTAGAATTGAATTGAAATTGAGCCCAGGAGTTTCTGCCTCTGGTGAGTTTAATTTGTTATGACACTTTTCCTGCCGTAGAAAGCTGAATTATCTCGTGCGCGCGTCTGTCCACTTGCGCAATTCCCCCTCGGAGATGTTCCTCAAAGTTCCGACTCATTTTCAGCCTTAAAACGCGCTCAAAGTCAGAACGTGCGCAACACACACGCACACAGCTCTATTTGCAAACACGTAGGTAAGAAAATATGTGTGCTCAGGATCATCTCTCCATCTCACTCTGCAGAAGATAACGCACTCTATTTAAGACTGTCTCAGAAAACAGAAGGTGCAGCTCTGCTACTAATATGGCTGAGTTATATGAAATCTATATGGCGTTTAACACTTTCTGCCAGTATTTTTTTTTTGTCATATTAAAATGCACTTGGATACACTCAAGGGTTTAGATAAGGTTCAAAGCAGCTAGCTGCTGAGGCAAGGGCACTTATTTGTTGTGTCATGCAGCGGCTTAAGACTTAACTTTAAATTCCAAGCCACGGCCCAGCGTGTGCAACATTGCTTCAGCAGCAGCGTCATTCTCCTAATAAGAAACCACCGTGTTAATATAATGCACCCACACTGAGCTGTCGTCGAGGGGACACATTTTAATGACCCGGTTTTCTTTCAGTAAGCAGTCTCCATACCTGCAGTAAAGCTCATGTTACTTATTATAGTAGCTGGAAGCGGCATGGGGGGAAACAGTTATTGGTCAGTAGAGTTTCGGTGTATATCCGAAGAATGGAGGCGCAGACGCTCGATTATCTCGGCACACCACCTCGGGTGTAGTTACCGCTGAAAGGATTGACCCTTGTTATTTCCTCTTATGCTGCCCCTCGTCTCTGCATACACCGCTTAAGTGTCGGTGCGTGCACACTTTTCTCCACAGCACAGACGAACCAGTCATTTATAGAAACATCTGAATACCCTTACTGGTCTTAGATGGCTAGAAAGATGAGCTTTTACTTTATGGCTGGTACTTCTTGAGCTATGAGAAATTAGAAATCAAACCAATTTGACCTCTGAAAATGTCATTTGATTGCTCGGAAATGAATCAGAGTTTGTGTTTCATTTGCTACGACAGAATGACCCCCTCCTTCCTCATGTTGGATTACTCACTGTAGCTCCGCTCATTTAATTAGTTTTGGTACAATAAGGCTGTACAGAAAGTGTCAAAGCATGCCACTCAGTGGTACGGTCCACATTCCCAGGATCTGTTCAGTTTTAGGTGATTTATTTGCAGTCAGAGGCAGTTTGACTTCATGATAATGCCCTGTGGAAATCAACAGGGAGAAGTTAAAATATCAGGCACCACAATTCCACATCAGCCCCTGCTGAAATCCAATAACAGACAATAGAACTGAATTGAATTAGAATTATTTGGACTTGAATTTCACTTGATTATTATCTCTGTGAAGTCCTCTGAGATGAGTCTGGCAGTGAATTGATCCTATACAAACAAAGTGAGCTCAATTGAGTTTCTTTTTGATGAATGGAAATTTCTCGGGATGAGTGGACTTTTTTCTTTTTGGATTGTAGAGTAGGATAAATGCAAAAATAAATCGATGCAAAAGAAAACAAAAAGTAACTCTAGTCAGGAATTAATTGGGAAAAGTAAATGTGTTTTTGTTTCAACAGTCAGTGGAATCAAGTTTTATATTGAAGCATAATATCCCTCTAAAAACTATTTAAGTACATTCCAGATGAATAACTATAAATTCTTTGGTTATCTACACCAATTAAGATCAAATTTAATTTACTGAACACTTTCTGTTTGGGTTATCAAGACCAGAATAGGCACATATGTAGACAAAATGTACGTATAAATGTGTCTGCAAAGCTGAGACTCTATTGCATTAGCAGACATTTACAAATTTAAAAAGTTCAAATTGATTCCAGTTTTTAAATTCATTGTTCTGCATGCTACACAACCTCCAAGATGTACCTTACGACATCCCCAGGTGCAGACATCATCGTCTTGCATGGGTCCGGGAGCACTGGACGAGGGATTCAATGGGCCTCATGCCGTTCACTGATGAAAGTTGAGTCATGCTGAGCAGAAATGATGGCCACCACTGATGTTAGAGTCATCAGCGAGATGCTATGCATCAGCTACTGTTGTCACCAGATGAGTCTTTTGTGGTGTTGGTGATGTTACAGTGTGGGCAGGTGTGTCTGGTCAATACAGATCCCTACACCTTGTGAATGGCTCTGTGACAAGTCCATACCTGGATAACATCATCAATACAGTCATTGTTTCTATGATGAACAACATGGGCCTAATTTCATTTTCATGGATGACAATCTTCCAGCTCATTGAGATTTGGATACCCTAAATAAACAGCATGAGACGTTGTTGTCAAGCTGTAATTGATGCTCAAGTTCACATGGCCAGTTATAAAGATATTCACTTTTTTTTGGGGGGGGGGGGGGTATACCCACCTCTTTTGTTTGCTTTGATTTCAGTAAATTGTTTGAGATCAGAAAATCACCATTGCATGCTTCTACTTACGGTCCTACGTTCATGATATAATATCACTGTAGCAGAAACCTAAAGTTTTCCATAAATTTCAGCAGTAAACCATAACTTTTTGTCAGTAGTGTATTTTTTTTAACCAGATTACTGAACAGAATCCAGAATTTGAAGCCCAAACAAAACCAACCTGCTCCCTAGTAGCAGGTTCCAGTTTAAATGTATGTGCAACCTCCTTCCTGTAAATAGATGACTTTTCTGACTAAAAATGTAAATATGCCTCAGATTATCTTATCATGTTTTGATGTTTCATGTTAATTTGCATACCTTACTTCTGTGTTTCAATTGTTTAACACATTTAGTTATAGTTATTGTTTATGTTAAAAACCTTGTGTGCTGGGGAGTGGGTAGGACCTTTATCTCCAGATTCCAAATTCACAGATTCTGATTCTAAAACATTGCAGCACATGTTATGATTGTGTACAATTTGGACCCAGGAATGAGAAACACAACCCAGGAAATGATCAAAACTTGCAGGTTGATGAGAGCATTTTCAGTCTTTATCTAAACACGGTACACCTCTGGGAGGGGGAATTCTGACAACAGGTTGAGTGAGGAGTCACACGAGTCTCTGAGCATGGATCTCACCTCTCAGCAGGGTGTTTTGGCTTGGTCCATAATCCAAGGAGCAGTAGCAGGACAGCAGGAACATAATCCAGAATCTGAGTAGCAGTAAATTGGATCTGAAGGAGAGTTCAAGCCAGTGGTAGCAGAATCAGGTCCAATAGGGAGCAGGTAGAGGCGAAGGACAAGAGTCACAAACAAGGTCAGGCACTAGAAACAGGAACAGGACAAGGGACGCTCAAAGGCTGTGAGGGAATGTGCAGCAGGGGTCTAAATAGGCAGCAGAACAGGTAAAAATAATGATCAACCAATGGGTGAGGGAAAGGTAGAGAGCCGGAGCAATGGCAGAACATTGCAGGACACAGGAAATCATGACTGTAAACGGTGTTGTCAGCTTAGCCACTTCCTCGCTATACTTAAAGATTTCTAGTCCCTTAGCATCTTCTTTTCATAAAAACTACTAGCAGCAATTTCACCAACTTTTTCTGGCGTTATTGGTCTGTCACAGCATGTGTTGTTTCTACTCTTTTCAATAAACAGGCTTGCTGCTGTACTTCCTGGTTCCAACATACTCACAGGTTCTCCAACAGTCTCCCTCCTCCTAGCAGCAGTCGGAGCAGAAGTCAACCCCTCCATGTCCGCACTGCAAACCAGTCACTTGTGCATGAATCCACCAATGACTGCTACCACCCTGGTTCACAGTCAGCGGTAAAAAAGAAGGGTTGGAACTGTGATGTTATTTTAAAAAGAAAACAACAAGAATTTACATTTTATGTGTATTTTATATCATTATTTATCCAAATTATGCAGCTTTTTACTCTCCTCCCGAGGTTATTCATCTGTCCTATGGCATCCATTAAAATGATATACTTATGGTAATTTATGTAAATTAGGTGATGATGTTTTGCAACTTCTAAAACACACAATAGCTTCTCTTTTTACAGAACCGTTGGTTGCAGTGCCTATCTCCATACATGTCCTGGTCCTGGACAGGTTGACAGTCCATCACAGGTTTCACTCAGATAAACACAGGATAGACACACATGCTCACACCTACTAGATCTCTAATTACCTTAGAATGCATGTTTCTGGACTGTGTGGGGGGATGGAGAAATCTCACACGTTCAAGGAGAACGTCCCAACCTCCTCACCGCAGAAAGACGCCAACTCAGATCTGATCCAAAGGACTTCCTGCTGTGAAGTGATAGTACTAACTGCCACACCGCCATGAAGTCTGTTGAGAAATCAATCAATATTAATTTACTGTCAGTTAGGATAAGAATCCAAAATGTTTGTATATCAGTCAAGACAACCGTTTACAATTTGTTTTCATTATCAGGCATCAACATTGATTCAGTGTGTCTGCCTGATGACATTTAAATGTTGCTTCAATCTTTTTTTTTTGGGACATCATCAATAAATGCACCAGTAAAGTGTGATGCTTTTCACAGAAAGTGTAGAGGCAAAACTAAACTGAATACATCCTTCATGCCATTATCCAAACAGTTGTTTAATTGAACATTACTTAACAGTGAAAACAAAAGTGACATTTAACAAAATTAATTGTGAAAAAGTTGTTACAGAGAAAAACCTTAAATCTCCAATATTCCAACTTTTCAGGAAAAGAAAAAGTCTTACAAAAAGAAAAAAACCCTGGGTGAACACAACCTCACAAGCTCCTTTTGATGTAATAAAATGTAACATTACACCATAAGACCACTGATAGATGTGAAAGATGAGCAATAGAGCTGACTTATGTAAAAATATAATAATGATTTGCAAGATACGTTGTTTTAGTCAGATAGTTTCTGTTGGTGACAGATTGCAAACAGCAGTTATGAGGGAGTTTTCAATTCTTTTAAAAATCAAGGTTTCTTAATTTTGTTGAGTCATAGGGACTCGGTGTGATGCTGCAAGAATTTTGAACGTGTTCAGAAACTTAAAAGACAAATGTTCTCAAATTAGTCACAGAGTTGTCTGATGCATCAGGAACACCTCTCAAGAGTCAGAAGGGTGGGAAATGTGAGACACCTTTGTGATGAGTCGACTCCAAAATTGTGAAAATTATGGTAAATTATTAACAAATTGAGAGGTAATGAGGACACTTTGTGAACTAACTGACAGGAAAGTTTACACAACAGTCACACATTGTTTTCCTATCACGCCACATGCCCTATATCAGTGGTCTCCAGTGTTTTTTGCACAACAAACCAGTGTTGTGTAAAACATTTTTATGGAAGAGAAGGAAATTTATAAAAAGGTAAACAAAAATTATTTTCTTGCATCTTTTGGTCTCTCGTACCCACTTCAGAAAGAAGAAATTCCCACTTCACAAAGATAAAGTAGCTCTCCAAACATGGTTGTTCACTCATTTTTGCTAACTTGGGTTACATATTTGATAAAAGCTGCCATGTCACATGACCAAAATGAGCATTTTCTCAAAAATAAATGATCTTTCAGACTTGATAGTCAATTAAATATATGTTTATTCAAGTGTCCAGTTTGCCTGCAGTGGCCTGGTGGGACCTCTCTGTGGTATTTGAGCCATCCATATATGAAACATTAGAATCAGAATGCTTTTTATTTGTCATTGAACCATTGAATCCTGGTACAATGAAATTTACATTGCAACATTTTTGTGTGTTATTTCAAACCAAATGTTACATATTTTCTTACATTTTTGTGTTTCCAACCAACTTCGCCAACAGTCACAGCCCAGTGAGATACAAGCTTTACTCCCATTTGAGATATTGTTATACACAGTGGTGCACACAATTTTCCCATCAAGGTGCTTGAAGTGAACCTGACACTGGTATCTGGTATGCACCACATCTCTGTGGGTCCGTGTCGCCATTGCTGCGCGCGTATTTCAAAGGTGCTGTGCGCGTATGTGTCACCAGTGCTGCACATGTGTTGGAGGTGCTGCGAGTGTGTGTCAGAGGTCCTGCACATGTGTATCTACCAGCTTCAGATGCCATTTGAGCACTCATTGGCTCCACCTCAACAGGATGTGAAGTCAGATCGCAGGCTGTGCCATCGGTGCTGAGAAAGCACCAGTCTGCAATGGTGTGTTCAGGAAGTATAGGTTCTGGTACGCACGCATGATATCTCGTGCATACTAGCAGACCAGTTATGTGCATTCCTGGTTATGCATGTAAAGTATGGGTGTAGATTTGGCTTGAATAGAGGTGACGTGTCCCCTCTAATACCCAGCAATCGCTGAAATGTTCGCACCAATAATTCGATTCAAGGGTGCAGAAATAGCGCTGCATCCCCACCATTAATAAGTGCAGACCAGGTGCTGTGCTGCCATGCGTGGAGTCCGCGGACGGACCTGTATCCAGGGTAAGGAGGCAGACGTGTCTGAATAGACCAGCATCAGCCCCGCAGCCCGCGTTGAGCCGCTTACACCGATGGCACCTGCCCTAGGTCTGGATGAGGACTGGTCATCAGGCGTCTTTGGGATGGTCCCTGGACCGGGACCGGGACAGATTGCTTTAATCTGTACTTCCTGTATCAGCAAACGCTCGAACCCACGTCCCATCCTGTTCCCCACCAATATCAAGAGCAAATCTTGACCATCAACTGAAGTTGTAGTGCAAAGAATTTTCACCAAATAGGAAGAAGTAATGGTAGCCACTTCCTAGCTTACCTTGTGTAATACTGTATGTATGATTAAAAAAACTGAATAAAATATTTTATTGATATTTATTGCAGCAGCAGGAGGGATAAACCTGAAACATGAGACAAAAAGCCTGAAACAGGAAGTGATACAATAAAAATACAATAATAAATCAATATTATTACATGTAAATTATTTTAATGTAAAAACAATTGATATAAAGAAGTGGTTCTATATAAATAAGAACTGCAACAACAGAAATATAAAAATAATCTGAGGGCAAACCACAGAATGAGCATTCAAATTCACAGAAACTTGTAAGAAATTGATGATTAATGAATCACATCAAAGGTTATGATCCAAGGAGAGTAAATCTGAATGAGTCCAAACACCTGCCTTCATTTCAGATGAAGCTGATTAATTTTTTACACTTCAGTTAAATCAGGGGTAGTTTTTCCTGATGCTTTTGTGTTTTTGATCTGCAGATTTCTGTCTTCATGATAAACAAATGACTGTCTGATGTCTAATTTTTTATAATTCAGATACTGATGTGGAATCTTTCTAAAACACCTTTATTTTCAGTTTAAATGAAACGTCCTTCTATGTTGTTTTCATCGATTGAAATTGTACTTCCATCAGTCCCTGCCACTTAGTCTCCCGTAGACACGCGGCCCCAGACTCACCGCCGTGATACGAATCTGTGGAAATGGACTCCGTGAGACCAAAATAAAGTCATGAAACTCATAAAGGTATAAAGTGAGAATACTCTCACGAGCTCATACTCACCTCACTGCGTGGAATTAATTGTCTCTGTGTTAGTAATTACGACTCTGCAGGAAGTAGAACGGAGCACCTGGGTGCCCTGCAGTGGAATACACTCTGAATGAACTCTGTGATAAAAACCTTTCTAAACTCAGAAATAAAGGCTCAACTGCTCTTGTGCCTGGAGAGATAATGTACTTCAAATACCAGGCCTAATCGCTTTTGCAATATTTATACTTTTGAAAGTGCTTTTACTCATAAAACACAGCCTGGACAGTGTCATTTAAATAGATATAACATTTGTTATCATCGTTTCCATTCATTTAGTCTATTAAGCAATTTATAAATACATATTTGATTGTTTTTACCTTTTTTAGAATTTGCTTTTTCAGCAAAAAGCGAATGTGGTTTTTATTGGTTTTATGGGTAGCATTCAGTCTAAATGACTCAGACAATCTGTTCCAAAGAGAAAAACCAGAGTGTTTTTACTGTTTTGTGTTGTCTTTTTGTTGCATCTTGCCTTCAGGCAGTGTGTGTTTCTACAGTCTTGGTCTCTCAAGAAGTATTTTCCTGTCACATGAAAGATGAGAATTGCCAAGACCAGGTGAAATGATGGTTAAGCATTTAGATTATTAAGCTCCAGCAGCTGAGCATTACTGGTTGTGTACAAAAGGGGATTGGATTTGATTTCAGGTGAGAGCTAACAGAATGTAAACATTCGAATTTACAGTAGACTATGTTGGTAATACCCGAGGCTTTCAGTCATTTTACAGCCCAGTACAGCTTTTCTCAGCTGAAACTGATTACTAGATCCCCTTATAAACAAATGTTCATAACATGACCAATTTATTATACATCTTTGAAAGTGGAGTTCTGCTTATTAAAGCAACATTCTACCTGTTATACAGCCCTTTGAACAACTTAAGTTTGGTGGGACCAAATTATTTACATCAGAAAATTTTCCCATTTATTTACACCAATGTTGCCAGGTCTTCAGCAATCCAAAAGAAGACCGAGTCATATCACCACTTTTCATAAGCTGTGCAGTCGGTTTGGTCAAATCTGAAATAATGTTATGCATAATCTGGTGTGATCAGTTTGCTCTGGATATGTGTTGTAACTGACTGACAGCTACTACCGGACCAAGTTTTAGCTTCATACTGTATGTGTAAGACTGACTGAGTTATGTAGAGTCAAAAATAGTGGCATGGAAGAGGTGTATTTTTTTGTCCCTTAGGGTTCAATTTAGTCCTATAACTTCCCCTCTAGGGCTACATTTTTGACCTCAGGGTTTCTAGTTGAACATTTCCAGGGGCCTAATATGAAACTGGCCTCATGAAAATTTTAACAAAAGTGCCAAGTAATCATTTAAGTTTAAACAAAACCTCCAGTTGGCTTTTGAGCTCAAAGAAATCCTCCTGCTGGACTTTAAAATGGTCATTTTAAAAACATAGTCCCTTTTCTCCAGTCATTCTTTCATTTTCTGCCAACTTCTTTCCTTAAATTGTCAGTGTCTTCACTCACTCACCTATCAGTGCTGACTAAGTTTATTACTGCAGATCTAGATCTCTAGATCAACCATCAAAGGCAACCACTTAGTCAATCAGAGGCCAAATAAAACAGCAACCTGTGACTTTCAATATATTCAAGTGAATTTATAGAAAGACAAGTCTAAAGTCACTTATAAGCAGGTGTGCACGTAACTAGTCCACTAGTATGCATACACACCCAAGATATCATGCACGTACATGTGGAACTATCTTTGGGGACTCTCTTTGTTGCAACACCTTAGTGTACATCACTAATTAGCTACCCCCTAAAAACTTTTGGGTTCATGCTGTTATGCTCTCTGACATTGTTTTAAATAAAGATCCGGTCTGTTTCAGCCAGCACGACTGAGTGTTGTTGAGCAGACTTCAAGTGTCACAGATGCTTTCACGGTCCGACGCGTAGCCCCACCCCCAACTCACAGCGATGTGGCGAGCTTCAAGCATCAGTGTCCGGTTCTCCCCGCAATGAAAATATTGTGTGTACCCCTGTTTATAAGCAGAATTGGCAAATGGGATTAACATGGAAAGGGCAGGATTTAAAACATATACTGCAGCCAGCCACTAGGTGGTGCCTTTTTTTATTTTTGTTATTTTTGCTAAAGCTTGTTCGTCACATTCCTGTGTCTAGTTGTAATAAATATTGATGTTTCTTTTTTGATGTTCTTTATTTGACAGATACAAACTAAAACTTGGCTTTTCAGACAACAACAAGGCAGCTTATATACATATTTCATTTTCTTTAGTTTTATTCACTATAATGTAACAAGTGTAAAGGCTAAATGTTATCATTTTACCAAGGATACAGAGATCAATGGATCTATATAATAGTCATCTAAATTGACTAAATAATTTAGATGCCTATCTCTCAGAAATAAAGCAGACACAGCACAGGATGTCAATTATACATTAATAAATCACTCACTCAATGTGCTCCCGAGCAAAGGACAGAGAAGCAGTTCAATAACTCTGTAAATAGTGAATGACCTCATGACAAAGCACCAAGGACAGTCAGTGCACCTGTGTTAACTGCCTCCCTCTCTTCCTCCAGAGTTTTCCTCCTCACTCCAGTAGTCATGAAAAGATCTGTAGGTCTGTGCAATATTTTGTCTCAACATTGACAACCCAGTGCACACATGCACCACATTCAAATCACAGGACTTTCAATGGTAATGAGTGCTAATAAATTCAGTGTCATTGTGCTGATGTGTTTCTTTTCTCTCTCTCTTTTTTAACTTGCAGGATAAAATGAGGAGCCTCAACTGTCTTCCCTTCTACTGACTAATCAGTGGAAGTTTGTCTGATAAGACTGGCATTTTCAAATGAAGCAAACTTTTAATTGTGATTAATTGCATGACTCTGTGCAGTTAAATGTGATTAATTGCACATTAATTACAGAATAAATTTTATTTAATTAGAATGTAGTCAGTTTAATTTAGCCAAATCCACCCCCAGAAATACAAATATCACATTGGTAAATACAGTCCCCTCTCAGCACAAACGTAGCATTAACCTACAGCTGAGCCGCCACCTTCTTTCAGGTGGTTTTGTGGGCAGTGTGGTTGTGAGCTGAGGAATGTGTCTAGACGGAGGTGGTCGAATTACTCATAATCAGCCATTAAGTTTCCAGATGGGTGCAGCCAGGCTCCAGAATAACTGTTACCTAAATGTTGTCTCAGAAGTGGAGACAAAGATAATGAAAGATGCAACGATTTTTCTCCCCATTCCTCCATCTTGCTGCTAAAAAGTTATTTGCTACAGTCTCAACGTGCTATGGTTTGGAGGCACAATTACTGCAAATATTACAGGACTTCCTAAACACGACTTAATACAGGAGCAGTGCCACAGGTATTGATTATTTAGAGGTTGGCACATTGATTTATTCTGCAGCCAGCATTAAACTGAGTAATGCATTTCCAGCATCAGCTGGAATAAACTGTTAATCTGCATCTAAAATGATTTTTCCCACTTGTGTTATGGGTCAGGTTTTCTTCAGTGGCATAAAAAAAAGATTGTTAACAAGTCATAAAAATGACAGTATAGCTGGATTAAACTCCTGAAAAAGACATGAATCACAGTGGAGTGGAGAGGTGAGCTTATCCATACAAACAGTGGAGGAGTTTCTCATCAAATCAAACCAAAAGAGACAAAGTGTCAACCTGACAGCTGAGGCAGACAGGTTCATCTGAAGTGTTGCATAAGATGTTGTGTTCAAACTAAATTTATAGCAGTGAAACTCATGTAAAGAACTTTTTTCTCCATTACATGTCATTCAAATTTGAAGCCTGTTGGAAACTGACGTTCTACTTTTTATTCAGGTACATTCATCTACGACACCTCAAATGTATAAAACCATCAACACAGCACTGATATCTATAGATGTCTTGAAAGAAAGAAAGGAAACTAAAGTTTAAATGATGAGAATACAGTAGTTATTTTGATATTAAAATCAGTATTGGCACAAAGACCTATGATAATCATAGTTACAAAAACCCTTGTATGAATGAACTAGTGCAGTTATACCTCAGTATAGCACATAAACACAATGTGATAAGATAAATTAGATGATGGTAAGTGTATTGCAGATGAACAAATAAAAACAAAAGAATACAATCAACAGGATTTAAAAGCTACTTTAAGGAATGTACAGATGTCCCATTACGCTGTGCCTGTCGTGATTTGATTTGTGAGAGGAAAGAGGATGGAAAATAAAGAAGAAGGTGGAAAGGTGACTGGAGACTGAACTCAAAATAATTTAATAAAGGAAGTAAAAGGCTGGCATGGAAGCAAAATTACAAAAAGGTTGGCTGGTAAGAATGATCTGACACGGACTGAATGAACCAGAGGAGTATATCTGCTGGGGCAGGTGATGGGATGAGGAGCAGCTGGGTGGACTGACTGAATGAGGAGCAGGTGTGCAGAGTGACTGAGGGAAAACTAGACTAACTGAACCAAGGAGGCACAGATCAAGACAATGCAATGTTCACACTTCAAATTTTATTATCTTGCAAGTAAAATAGCTGGTTGTCCTAAATGTGGTAAATGGATGCTGTTCAAAATACAAAAAAGTGAGTAAAAATCACTAAATACACTTTGTTTAGAACCACAAATCAACTTGTGGCAAATTCACAGAAAATGCAAGGATGACTGGGCTGCCTGTGAGTGCTTTGGGATGGGGGAAGACCCCAGAAAGCATCCAGTAATACACCAGAAAAAGGTCATTAACTTGATGCTAGTTGCTTTTTTGAAAAAGAGTCAAAAAGGACCTGATAATTGCTAAATACGATGAAGCAGTTTCAAAGTTCACAACACTGAATATCACTCCTTCTGCAATACAGGGCTAGCCATAATATGCAAGGAGAGCTTGTAAGCCTGATAAAGAACATTTGTAATACAATAAAATCAGATTACTAACAAAGATTAGACAGCGATTCCAGGTGTCGCCATGCCAACATCTTGCTTGTGATTGAGGACCCAGATTTAATTCCTATTGCTGAGCAGCACGCTGTGAAAAACTGCAGCATCATGGTGTTAGCAGACTTCACTTCATATATCATCAGTATGACTGATGTGTTGAATCCCTAAAACAAGCAGTCAGTTGAGTTGATGTTTTATATTAGGCCTTCTGTAAACGTAAGAAATCGTGATGCTGCCCTGAAGGTCTACAGATCCTTAAAATATTTCTCTGCAGACTGAGTATGATCAGCTTCTTCAAATCTGTTCAAATTTAATGTTTCTCTCGTGTAAGATTCATGAGCAAATAAAAATAAGTGTTTTTTGGGAAAAACAAAAGCTTTCTGGAGAGAGTTTTTGTCAAATTCCTGAAAAAAAAATTTTTTTTGTTGAACTCCAAGCAACAAACAAAGGGAGATAAAAAAAAAAATCAAATACATTTTTTAAGTCCTTTCAAATGTATTTTCTCTCTTAAAGCTGCACTGTGTAATTTTCAAACAAGCTAGGTATAGCTAGTTATTTTGCACGAGCTCTGTCAGACAGCTGGATTGTCCAATAGTTGCTTTCGGTCCGAAACTCATGATTGGCTGAGGTTTTTAGAGAACTGTGAGGAAACCACCTTATTAATTTCTTTCATTTTTTTAATCACCACAATATATTTATAGCTATAATATGTTAGAACGTTGTTAAGAGGCATGAAAAAAACGCTTTAAGCTACATTGTTTACCAAATAACCTATAACACCTTTCTGCTGATGTTCACCAAACACATTTTAATGGAACTTTTAGCATTTTAATAGATTTTTCCTCTGTCTTCTAGTATTATTCTTGAAAATATATTCTTGAAATGTTCTCAACATTGCGCCTAATCTTGAGATAACTTTAATTTCAAACTTCTCGGTTTAATTTTATTCTACAGGATCTCAGTGTCATTCCTTTCTTTTTACACATTTAAGAGCAAACATTGTTTACAAAGAACAAAAGGCAGATGTTGAGGATGATCTCGTGTTCAGACACTTAAACTTTGCTCTTCCTATATTCTGCTTTGAAAATCCACAGAGGAAAGTCTTCGTACTTGAAAGGCTCCTTGGACTCTTCACTCACTAAACTGAAAACTGTCAAGAAGTAGCCAGTTCACTCGCTTGCGGTTTCTAGTCTGGGCACCACAGGTGTGTGCGTGTGTCTCTGTGTTTGATATTCATCAAGAAACAATTCCCCTGACAGGGGTGGGGGGGGGTGTGGAGTGAAAGCTGAAGTCAGACTGGAGAAGTGAAATAACCCACAACCCAAAGTTGCAGCTAATAAGCTCCACTTCCACATAGTACTTGTCTGTATTTATTTTTCAGCAAGGCAGCCCTCATCTGGACCGTGTCAACATGGCTGGAATCAGTCTACAAGCCAATAGAGGCTCTGCTCGCTTTGAGTGATGTCATCAGTGCATATTGTCCTTACTGTAGATAAATAACCGATAGAACGCCACCTCAGAATGATCAAATTATCCATTTAAAGGTTAATTAAATTAATTTTATAGAATGTGCTGTAGGAAAAAATGTTACGAAAAAACACATTTACACCTAGTTATGAAAACCCCTCATACTACAGCCGGAAAAACTGCAATAAGATGCTTCATTAGTTTGTCAGTGCTTGTGGCAATATGTAGCAGAGAAAGGTATAAACTGGTGGTAATTGAATACGGGGATCCCAGTGGGAAGATGAAGGGTGGCCATGCTATTAGGCAGAATTAGCCACCTTTTCCCAGAGGGGTACACGTTTAGACACTGAACACTCAAGTGCTGGTGAGAGCGCCGGGTTGTGTGCAGAGGGCTTGCATTTGTATATACGTGTGCATTGGACCATTCTCACTCCATCTTCATTTCATCGTGAATTAAAAGCAGTTTAGCATCTGTGCTCGTCATTAAGCTATTAATGACTAATAAACCTCAGCGCAATAAAAGAGCCCAAGTGGGGTTTGAGCGCGTCTGGAAATAGTCAAGGAAACAGGTGATTAAAGAGCAGGGAGAACACAAAACTTGTGTAAAATGGTATGGTAAATGTCAAAGATAAATATAGCAAAATCCTAGATAAGAGAAAGAATTGTGGCAGGCATAAAGTGTTGGAAAAGGCAGAGAGCCAAGATTACTTTGGCGGAAGGATGAAATATTGTTTCCATTAAAAACCAATCAGGTGATTCTAGTACATTTGTGTCATTAGTTAAATAAAAAATAGCTGAGGTGTGTGAGCAAGGTTGTCTATGCTGGCACCTTCTAAAGAGGCTGAAATAGATTGTCTTTCTTTTCCAGTACTAAAAGACTATAATTAGTTCTAACAGACGGACATTACAAGCTGTTATAACCAAGGATAAATGGTTGGGAGGATGGATGGGTGTTTGCATGGAACGCACTCTTTAGGAGTGTTTGATGGACATATTTTGTCAGTGGGGAATTAAGAAGGAATGTGCTAATAAATGAACAGATGTGAAAATGTTTAGTGAACAAAATGACAACTGTAAGTGAAACTGCTGTTTATCAGTCCTCCATTCCGATGCTTGAGATCAAGTTGTGACATCCCTAATAAAATATAGGGTGACATTTTTCTTTTGGAATATTATCTGATCCACCAGTCCTAAAGAAAACTTTGTGTTTTTTTGGTGTTTGTACCAGTACTGTCACAGTTCGCCTTTTAAATGGTCCTCTTCCTGATGAGAAAAGTCTCTAAATGGCATCAGAAGAAGAGTTGCACACAGAAAGAATCTACTGGAGATAACTTCCTCATTCACAAATGTATGCTGTATTTTGAAGAAACGAAACTGTTTGCTATGGATCAGATTTTAAAAACATAATAAACCAATCCATATAGATTTAATCCCAGAAACTTGCATCAGCACATGGCTGCTCTACCAATTCAATCGCCATGTCCATGAATCAGTACAAGTACATTCATTTTCATGGCCCTAATTGCTACAAGGAAAGTAAACGAGTTGCTTCTCACAGGGTACAACTTTTAGGAGTTTACAGAAATATTCCAGTCACAGTTAACACTCCCACCAGTTCCAGGAAAAGCTGTTTTATTTATTTATTTATTTTTGATTATCTATCCCTGCCACATTTCATTCCATTTTAGCAGCAACCAGCATCAAACCTAATTTTCTGAGATGCACATCAGGCATTTACATTTCAGCCCAATGTTTTGGACAATAAACCTAGAAAGAGAACTGTCATATTGTTGAATCATAAACAACACATTAGGAGTGAGGGCAGGATTTGCATGACAATCGACTCTCTGTGTTTATGACTTTCAGTAGGCGGCGTGCATGTAGCATAGCAGTGATCGCAACTTAGTTAGGTTTCACTGTGTTGCTTGCTCCAACTTTTTAAAAATAAGTGCTGAAAAAAAAAGCAATTTATTGTTTGAAATAATGAATGTTAATAAGTGAATCCTAAACTGGAAGACAAAGAATCTATCAGGGCTTGAAATTGCCTTTTTCCACATGGTCCTATATCTTTTTTTAATTTGTGTCATTTTTCACTTCATTACCTATAGTCAATTACACTTTTAGCCTGTCTGTCTATAAGCCAACAAATGAGTTCCAAAATGTTTCCACTATAAGCAGAAGATGAATTTTCAGTCAGACTCTAAACCTGTAATAGATTTGGCTTCTACTGATAATCCCATTATAAACTGAGCTGTGGACGCAGTGTAATGAGTGACCAGATGGGTAAATGACAAACTATAGAAATACATATTTAGAAAATGTTTTTGTATTTGAAATTTTGTAACTTAGCTGTAAATATTTTGTGCATTACCCCTTATTTATAATGCATCTGTAACTTGTAATTTTTAGTAAGTATATGTAGGTGCCTTTGCAGATACATACTACTAAAATACTAGTAATAATGATGATTCAAGTTCTGTTAAAGCGTTGAGATAAATAAATAGTTCAGATCTTTTTGAGTGAATTTTTGTGGAAAGTTTAATATTGACTATCTTCTCCCTTTGAATGATCTCAGTTTGAGAAAAAAAAGGTTAACAAGCTAACGGTTAGCCTGAGCAGTGCTACAACTCAATTCTCAAACATACTATAGTATGCAAACATTATTTTATAAAACTTTTCAGTAGATTTTAAACTTCACATTTATACATCTAACATTCAGGGCTGATTGCTGCAGTAATTAGTAGCTGAGTTAGCTAGCTGTATCTGAGCTAGCTGTAACACTTCTGGGTAGATCTGGCAACATTTAGTTTTTTATTTTCTGTTTTTCTTAGTTTAATTTGTTTTTATTTTGCACATTTTAGGTACTGGCAAGCCCCACTGCTCCTAGCTATTCTGTCAGAACTAATCTTTCTTTCTCCTAACTGAGGTTGTTCAAGAAGCTATCAACAACAGATAA
The DNA here is from genome assembly GCA_006937965.1 of Callopanchax toddi. Lineage (NCBI taxonomy): Eukaryota > Metazoa > Chordata > Actinopteri > Cyprinodontiformes > Nothobranchiidae > Callopanchax > Callopanchax toddi. Next base: position 479,777 of record SSNR01000305.1, read on the forward strand.
TATATTAATTGTTCATAACTTGTTCACATGAAACCTTTTTAAAAGATGTGAACTATTCCATTAAATGAAAAATTACTGTGCTTATAAAATGATTTAACACTCTTGGATGTTTTATTCTTTTAGTGCTTTTATAAAATAATCATGATCACCATAATTTGGCTTCTTTGAAAACTTTTTGTTAAATCCCTTTAATGTCAAAGTGAAAACCAGTTTCTACACAGAGGTCCAGCCAATTGGTGCTAGTAGTCTCACAGTTACTGGAATAGAGATCGTCTGAGGTCAGTGACTGTGTTTCAAGTGATTGTAGCATAAAGACACATGTATCTGGAAGGTTGATTCACTGGTTAATCAGTATTCCTGGCTACCATCACAGCATGAAGACAAAAGAACTCTCCCAAAAAAATCTGAGAAAATGTTACTGAAAAGTTTAAGTCAGGGGATGGATACAAAACCATTAACAAGACACTGAACATCCCTTAGAGTTCAGCTAAATACATCATCAAGATGTAACGGCACCATGTGTAAGTCTGACTAGATCAGGTTGTCCTCATGGACATGGTCAAGTGGAAGAAAGTTCTTTGGTCTGATGAGAGCAACATGGAGCTTTTGGATCATCAAATAGGATTCTATGTTTGGTGGATATCAGCCACTGCACATCACCACAAACACGTCATCCCCTCTGTGAAGCATGGTGGTGGCAGCATCATAAATGCTTTTGGGCTGCAGGTCCTGGAAGGCTTGTAAAGGTAGAAGGTTAAATGAATGCAGCAAAATACACAGAAATCCTGATGGACAATTTGATTCCATACACAAGAGAACTACAGCTTGGGAGAAGATTTATTTTCTAGCAAGACAATGACCTGAAGAATTCAACCAAAGCTACACAGACATGGTTTGAAGACAACAAGGTCAAAACTCAGACCTCAATCTGATAGAGAATTAGTGGCTGGACTTGAAAAGGGCTGTTCACCCCCGATCCCCACGCAACCTGGCAGAGCTTGAACAGTTTTACAAAGAAGAATGAAGTAGAGCTGTAGTGTAGACGTGCAGCCTGACTGAGACCTCTCCACACTGACTCCATGCTGTGATTGGAGCCAAAGATGCATCTAAATACTGACTTCAAGGGGTGAATATTAATGCAATCACTTATTTTGTTATATTCCTTTAATTGTCATTATGTTTTAGAAATCAGTTTTCCTGTTCACATTAAAGAGGTTGATTTTTTTTGTCAAAAAAGTCAAATTATTTTGCTCATTATTGATTCATCAAAGCAACGAAAAGTTAAAACATCCTAGGGGGTGAATACTTAGGCACTGCAACTGATGAATTAACAAAACAAACAGCAGTTTGTCCTCCCTCTCCCAATGCACTTTGGACATCAGTTAAAAGAACACAGTGCACCAGGAGTGGAGCTTAAGGTTGTTTGTGTTAAGTGTTACATGCACCTTGTGTTCCTCATAACACAACCTATTAGATTCCTGAATGGCAACCCAGGCCGAGAACCCCATTAATGGGAACGCTGACCCATGTCACATCAGTGGCCAAACTGGATCCAGACGGGAGGCTGTGAAGGAGGGCTGGCTGACACGGGCTGACCCATACAGATAGACTTTCCCAGCGTTCGTCTGAGAGGGGAACTGAGGGGACAAGGATATATTTTACAAACATATTTTGCTGCGTGTTTAGAATTTAGATTTCAAAGCAGACGGGAGACACACTTAGTGCAGAAACTTACTCTCGGAAGAGCAGTACGTTTTAGGATACCCCTATCCGATGTGGTGAATACCACTAGGAGGGTTTTTTTTTCTATCCTAACTTAAATGGATGCTTGTAAATATTTTATATGAAAAAATGCAGCAAACAACATTTAAATTGATCTGAGAGAAAGAGCAGAGTAAAACCTCTCTCCGGAGTTGAGGGGAATGCACCAACTAAACCCCGATGTCTACCCTACAGCTCAAAAACATTAGATATCAAAGCATGTTTATGGTTTTCATCTGAAGCTAAGAAAATGTAACCAAAGTATTCATCAGTGCACACAAAACCAGCCTGATTTCTGCATGCGGCGGGTTTCTAGGTGCTCGCTGAGGCCAACACACGCTAATAGTTTAAATGCTCGTAATTTGCTTGGCCCAATAATTGCTTAAATTTGTGAAGCCAAGTCGCCGAAGACCAATTTCATGTATATATTTTCATCAGAAACTGGTAAGAGTTGGAATGATTATGCAGTAGGTTTTTCAAATGGGAAGTGAAGCAGATGACACAGCTATAATTTCGTCTCTCAGATGCTCCATCGTCAGTCTCGGCACACACTCTGCCTCTCTGCCACTGATGGAGAGTCACGACTTCTCCAGTTGAAGAAATATGCGAGCGCACACAAATGCGCCGCACGCCGACTTACAGAAACACTCACATATGCACGCAGTTTTACTTTATTTATTTATTCCCCCCCCCCCCACCTCTCTTTCCTGCGTCTGTTTAAGCCTTCTGAATTAAAGAGCTTCGGCGTACACACAGGCATATCGCTCACACGCACAAACACACACATAAATTTAAAAGACTCAGAGTCATGAAACCACATAATGAATAGTAATCACAAACATTTCCATAACGCTAAACATAATCCCTGATGAAAATTCTAACGAAGAAATGAATTATAGAGGGGAAAAACAGCCAAGCGCCAAAGCAGGCACAATATTGTAATGAACGATAATGTGAGGAAAAATTGGGGGAGGTCAGCAGTTATAGGGGAGGATGATGATTAGGAGTGAAGGAAGGTTTTGCATGTGTGTGTATGTGTGTGTGTTTCACCCGACAGGTCTGCCTTTATACGTACAACAATATCACAAAGTGGAATTTCCTTTAAATGTTCATCTTCATGCGTAGGTAGGTTCTTTGCATCTTTGAGTGTGTGCCCATGAATGTAATCTGATGGTTTATGCAGCGAAGTTAGAGCTTATTAAAGGGAGTGTAAAGCAGAGAGAGTGTAATTACCAAACATAAATGAGAAGCTCTCACCCAATGCATTAAATTACCCTGAGAGAGGAATGCCAGCTGATAATTGGACTTTCTCATCTCAACGCGTGTGTGTTTGTGTGTGTGTGACTGTTTGTGAGAGCGTGTGTGTGCAGCCACTCATGTCTGTGTACATGTGGGCACAAGGTTGAGCAACATCTTAAGCTCTAAGACGCTGGACAAGTTTCTACGTGTTTGTTTGTTTCAGATGTTCTTTGATTCTTGTGTAAACCATGGAGGGCAAAGATCAACTAATACATTAACAACAGATACATTTTGCCATATTTACATCCTATTAAAAAAAATGTGTGTGAAATGTATAAAGTCTCATTTTCACAACATTTATTGAGGAAATAACACTGTAAGGATCAAGTGTTTAATCATGAATCCAAAAAGTAGAGGTCACATCTAATATATAAAATCAAATTTAAATGCATAGTCAAATTAAATTTTTTGAATTAATTTAAATTGTTAAAGTCAAAATTATGAATGTGATTGTTTTAAACTAAATCTTTAGCAAACATACAAATTCAGACTGTTGTAAAAAGGAAATAATCTACCAAAATAAAAGCAGAGTGAAGAAGTCCCCCCAGAGTCTCTTTGATGTGAAGAATGTCCATTCAGCCATGATACATTTATCAATGTTCCTGTCGGAGTTCTCTCTGCAGATTGATAAATGATCCATGGTTGAACAAACTCACACAATCTTTTCATCAAAGGGACTCTGAAATGATATATATGGGATCTCTTCTCCGTGAATTAGCATTTTGGGCAAAATATTTGATTTAAAGTTCTCACAATTATATTGAGGTGAACATTTTTAAATCTAAATAGTTAGATTTATTTATTTTAAAATAACCACATTTACTTTTTATTTTTAAATTCAATTCTAAATATTTAAATTTAACTTTATATATTCAGATTTGATTTAAACTATTTAAATTAACTTAATATATTTGAGTTAAACAAAATATATTTAGGTTAAACTTTATATATTTAATTTTAATTTAAACCATTTAGGTTTACTTTAGACTTTATTTGAAATATTTAGTTTTAATTTTAAATATTCAGATTTGATTATAAATATTGAGATACAACAACATTTTAAAATTTGATTACAATTTAAGTTTAACTTCATAAATTTGGATTTGATATTTAGATTTGATTCAAAATATTAAGGTTTGACTTTAAATTTTTATTTTTATCAGTATTATTTGAAGGTAAACATCATGTATTCTGTCTTAATGTCTGGATGCATTATGTAACTCTCTGCGCCCCATAGAGAAGTGTTGTTGGACCACTTTCAGGGTGATAAATTAGTCGACACATCTGTTGAGACAAACCATGGCTCTACAGGCACTTCGGTTAGATGTGTAAAACCTATTGTGTGCAAAATATATATTAATCAATTCAGTGTAACGATTTCCACATATGAATGAATAAATTAGCTCTTTACCCAGAAGGTGCTGTGCTGTATTTTTTTCTGTATTTTTTCTGTGCGTGTGTGAGAGAGGAATTCTGTATTAGTGTGTCAGCGGAAATGAGGTCTCGTGTGTCCTGGGAATGTTTGCGATAAAGACCGATTGTCCATCAGAACTCAGCCGGGTGGACGGTTACATGCAGGTGGAAAATATGTAGCTACACCGATTTTCCGTGTGTGTGTGTACATGATAGTTTGTGTGCTTCTTCCTCTCACGAGTTCCTGAGCACATTTCCCTCCTCCTACTCGCCTCGCTTTCCTCTGCACTGTCCTTGCAGTGTCCTTCTCTCTGCCTCTCTATCCTACTCTCTCTTGCCATCTCCATCTCCTGGCCTTGTGCACGCTCTATCTCTCCGCGTCTTCTTTGCCCCCCCTTCCCTCTCCACTTTGCTCGCACACACACACACACACACACACACACACACACACACACACACACACACACACACATATCCCTCGTCTCTCTCTTCCTCTTTGCTTTTTGCTCCGTCTTTTCTTCCCTCCGTTTTCTCTCTAACTTTCTGCACCAGGGGGAATAACATGCTTCAGAGCTTTCAGATTGAGACACAAAGTGTAGCTCCAATCACAACTGCACCAGAGCTTTTAAGTAAACACGGCAGCGATGTTCACACACGTACGCACAATCGAATGTGCGTGCTTACAAAGGAGGGATAGTGTGTGTATTTGTGTGTGCGATATGGGGGCATTATGATATGTGTGAACATGCAAAATAAAGAGAAGAAGAAAAGAAAAACCTTAAAAAGCTGCAGTACAGGGACGATTCTGTTACAGAAATAGATAGATAAAACAAGCTGTCAGAGCATCAAACCAGCAGATAAAGGGGAGAAAGAAGGAGCATTGAGTAAAGTGAACAGAGGCAGGGAGACGGCTTGCTGGAGAGGACAATATAAAGACAGAAGAGAAGAAAAAAAACAAGGTAAACACTCGCAGGCGCTCCAACATTAGTAGACAGAAAGACACGGAGGCAAGCAGTGAAATGGGGATAATGGGGATAGAACGATGGGCATTAAAACAGACAGCACATGGAGCAGAATGACAGACCCACAGAGGGATAAACCGAAAGAGACACAGCGAACGGGTTGGTTTGCTAAATGGGTCTGCTTGATAATTGTGTTCTTTGACAGCTGACAGTAGCGCTACTTAATTAAAGCCAAGCAGGAAATGACTATTTATAGAGGCTCCATCCCATCAGCACTAAATGACATGGTGTTTTATTTCCCTGAAACCGACTGGCTGTAAAATGCTGACTTTATTTAATTCGATAAGTGCGTGTTTGGAGGGGAAGGGGTGAAGGTGTGTGTTTCTCTGTGTAACAATGAACAACTCATGCAAAGTGTGTGTGTGTGAGAGAGTGGAGCAGCTGTGTATCTATCAATATGAAAAATAGATGAACGTATTCATAAAAAGTCACCCCCCTTGTGAGTCAAAGTGAGCATTAGACCCATGTAACACACTCCCACCAAACACATGTGCAATCCCACACGCTTACACACACCTAAACGGCAAAACACAGCCACATTCAGGCATGTCCAACTACAATGCGCAGTTTGACAGCGCTCCCTCTGACAGTTTGAAATGTCAGCCCCAAGTGTCAGCCCAAGAGTGCGGATGAATGTGTGTGAGTGTGAAGATGTGTGTGTCACAGAGCTAGATGTCAGCAGTCCGTTCACTGAGGTATTCAGCTGCCTCCCTCTCAAACCACCATGCACTCGCTCGGCCTTGAAGCGAGGGAATCTAAAAAGAAGTGGTGGATGGATGGAGTTTACCCCATAACAAGCAATCAAAACAGAATAGGCTTGTTTGCCCAAGGACACACTGGAGGCACTTTGCTGAATTTGTGGGAGTTGGTTTTGTTTGTTGAGTGACTTAAAGTTTCAAGCATTAGAAAGAAACTGCTGACTGACCAACAGATTCAAAAAATTTACCGTACTGCCTTCTGTGGTTTTACACCGGTGAATACAATGAAACAACACTGCATTCCACCCACCCCAATAACAAGCTGATAGATTATGAAACATAATCCCGATCAAGAGTATTTTCTCCAATAGTGACAACTTTTTAATACAATGACTCATTGAGTTAGATAACAAACTGCATGCATCTCCTCAGCTGAAAACACACATTGAATGCTGAGGTGAACGACAACACATCATCCATGGATGTCCTGAACACACACAAAAAATGTCATGTTGCACAAACGTTGTTCATCCCAATAATACCTTCAGAAAAATACACTTTGATCACCTACAGGATGCGGCATTAAAATCAAACTTTCATCCCAAACGTTTTCTATAACGTAAAGCCTAAAATACCCAGAGGTCACATTTTAAGAAGGCTACAATTATCAATATACATCAGCAGGTGGTAGAGTTAAGCTATTAAGTGGTAAAAAAAAAAAGTATTATCAAGGAGATTAAAATTACATTTATTAAACTAGAATTCATTTAGATTAATAATCCCTAACAGCAGAATTTAGGTTAACCCCCTCCAAAAGCTCCGTTCAACGTGAGTTAAAAATATGTGTAAATCTCAGCTAATGAGACCTCATTTTCCACCAGGTCAATAAGTCACATGACGAAAATATGGTCAGACGGTGATGCTGCTAAAGAAGAGAATTACTGCTACGGGAGCCTGGAGGTCCAAGCTGTGGGTCATAGAAGAGTGTTTTATTTAGGACCATTGAAAATAGAACTGAATGGCAACATTTCACTGGATGCTATCCCACAGAGTATTTGGGGTCATTAACTTGAAAATCATGGTTACTTTTTTTTTTGGAAGTAACATCCATCCATCCATCTTCTGTAGCCGCTTGGTCCTCCACAGAGGGTCGCGGGGGAGCTGGTGCCTATCTCCAGCGGTCAAGGGGCGAGAGGCGGGGGACACCCTGGACGGGTCGCCAGTCCATCGCAGGGCCACACAGAGACGAATGAGACAAACAACCACACACCCACTCACACCTAAGGACAATTTACCAGCCCAATTAGCCTGACAGTCATGTTTTTGGTCTGTGGGAGGAAACCGGAGTACCCGGAGAAAACCCACGCATGCACGAGGAGAACATGCAAACTCCACGCAGAGAGACCGCAGAGCCGGGATGTGAACCCACGACCTCCTTGCTGCGAGGCAACAGTGCTAACCAACTGCGCCACCATGCAGCCTGGAAGTAACATATAATGGTCAAATTTTAGGGTAATTTAAAAAATATATATTTTTAGCCACAAATCCAACTTATTATGAGATAGTGAAGTATTAAAGAATCTATACTAAAATCAGCTGCAGTCAAAACAAAACAGACCATGTATGTTGAGTTTGGCTAAATGCTGAGGTCCATTCATCACCTATGGACAAGTTTTAATGTTTCCAAAACTTTCACATTTGGACCAATTTAGTCTGATTTCAGCCTAATTAAAACATAGTTTCAACAAAAATATAAAAGCTTAACCAGTGGTCCTAGCCTATATTATTTATTATTAAGTTCAAATAATCAAGCACAAAGCTAACAATGATATCATCAATGGGCTGGACAGTGAGACATACCTCCCTCAGCTCATGAGATGTTAAGAAATAAAACAAGATTTACAAAACCTCCAGAAAAAGACAACCAGGAGACATCTGGATCAGATGCCTCATGGCTCCTTCTGATGTGGAGGTGCAGCGGTTCTTCTCTGATTGGTTCTATACCTAAACCCTACAGATAAAGGCAGTTTCAGCTGTTTTGATCCAAGATCTTTTACTTTTGGATGGTTGGAACATGGACAGACCAAAAAAAACCCCAAATGTTTTTCTTTTCTGTTCATCACCTGTTTTTACCTTGACAGACTGAAGAACTCATTACTGAGGACAACACCCTGACCTGTCAATCCATCTCTTCCAACACATAAACAATAGATAAAACTCACCCCAACCTAGAGACAACATCTCAGCTTTTCCTCTCTGATAACATGACCTCAGACTTTCATCCTGACCGCTTTAACATTCATATTCTGCTGAAGTAATTTGCCTCATATTGGTGCTTAATGTGAGAGTAAAGCAAACCCTGACTTTTAAAATTACACTGCTTTACATGCCTCCCTCCAGGCATTCATGTTTTCTAACTTTAAACTCGCTCTCAGTATTTTCATTACATTTATTCCACATTTTATTATCCAGGACTTATCACCCCCTCCCCCACCCACCTTCATATTTAATATTTTATGCACTGGATTTGTTTATATCCTGCTTCCTCCCACGGACCAGAAACATGCATGTTGGTGTAATGAACAACAAATGTCAGAGGTCAGCGTTCTGGTCAAACCACTCTCCGTTCTCCAGGAGTCTTCACTCACAGACCCAGAACAAACAGTTCCAGGATTCATAAATAAAATCCAGGGTTTACATACAGTTTCTACACAATGCTTTGCACCTGCAGGTCTAGCCACCCCCCACACCCACCCCCACCCCTCTCTCTGCTCTGACAGACGTATGAACTCTGATCCAATTCTTACTAGATACTCTGAATAAAGTTTTATGATTTTATGCTAATCCGTTAGATTCATCTATTTAATAATTTAATCATGTTTTATTTTATTAATTATGTCTCACTTTAATATCAATATATTATTAATAATCTTTTAATGAACTTAGACCATGAATTTAAGTGAAATCTATTCTGAGTTTTCTGATAAACAATGGAGAGTCGTGGTAACGTTTCCTGGCTGGTTAAACATAGTTTCTATTTAACCTGTACTTTCAGGATGAGTTTTTAGTCTCGACTATGTTTTCAAGACTGAAAACCATCTCTGGATGAGAGCAAAGCCAAGCTGAGATAGAGTTTCAGTGGCCTATAAGAGATGAATACTTCTCTCTGAGAACACATGTCAGAACGAAAGAAAATAATAAATAAGATAACTACTTTTAAACCCCAACCCAAAGTTTTTTATAACAACTTTACCCTTCCGGATACCTCAAACAGCCTTGCAACAGCCAGAGTGACCAGATCACCAGAGGTCATCAAGTCCACATCAGGAACCTGAGGTCAGGCCCCTCGGATGCTTGAGACCGATTTCCTTCAGGAAGTCTTGATCCACTAAGGAGCCGTGATCCTGTGTGGTAATTTGGGGCTATTACTGTAAAACTGGTGTCAGATCATCAGTTAATCAGAGATAATTAATCAATCCTCCATGATTAGCCAGGTTCATTTGATTAATTCTCAAACTTCACATGTTTCACAAGCAACCTTTCATTATCGCTTCCATGAAGGTTTGGTGTGTTTTAATATGTATTAACCTTTATTTAAGCAGGAAAGTCCTATTGAGATTCTGAATCTCGTTTACAAGGGAGTCCTGGACCCTGTACCCTACAGTATCTGTGGGGAGAAAACCCACGCATGCATGGGGAGAACATGCAACTCCATGCAGAAAGGCTGCAGCCGGGATTTGAACCTGCAAGCTGCGAGGCAACAGTACTAACCACTGCGCCAACATGCAGCCAAGTTTTAATCATTGGTTCAGATTTAAAATAATAAAACTGATTTATATAAAGTAAACTTTGCCTTTCTGTCAAATTATTAACATTTGTGATTTCCTGGCAGACCAGAAGAACCTATCTTCAGTTCCAATCAAATATTGAAGCCAAACAACATTTGATTGTTTGATTACTCTAATATCTGTTTTAAAATATACATCATTACATAGGGTTAATTTGGAGACTTTAAATTGTCTCTAGGTGTGTGAGAGTGGTTGTGTGTTTTGATTGTGTCCCTGTGATGGACTGTCCTGTCCAGCGTGTCCCCTGCGTCTCGCCCTGAGACAGCTGGAGATAGACACCAACTGACCACGTCCTTTACTGGATGAAACGGTTAAGAAAATGGACGGATGGATGTATGTTTATGATTACAGACCAGTAATAACAGAAACCTGGCAAATCAAAGGTTGGAACCAAAACTGTGCTTGACAAAATTTTGACTCGAGCAAATTTTGTTGAAGACTCCTGTTGTACTCCATTAGGTTTTATCGCTTAACGTGCAAGAAATATTGCTGACACTCTTGGAAGACAAATTGTCTACATAATGATAGTGACATGATCCCGTAGTACAAAAATACATGTAACAGTCCCATCACGCCATGACAGCTGGGTGTCTAACTATATTAAAGACGCGGACCCTTGACAGCACTCAGCCGGGCTCATTAAGAACATGATGATCTATGCAGGTTCTTCTCCAGCTAACCTAGTTTTTGTGTGTGTTTTGACTGAATGAATGAAACACTTGGTAGGGAAGGTTTTGCAGAAACAAACAGTCCTGGGGGAGTTATTAGCATAGAAACACGAAGCTATTGTGCTTGGATTTTGCAGGGGACCTCCATGGACTGCATCGCTTTCTCTCCAAAACATATTTTGATTTGCAGTAGAAATTGTGGAAAAATCATTTGAAAAAAAGCTGAATGTGTACACAAGCTCAAGGTTTCTTATACTGTGTGATAATGGAGGTCATATTTACAACACACAAAGATCTAGTGCTTAGCTGTGGATCTGCAGTGTGAACCTGGTAAATTCTTCTAGTTTGGCAATAAAGATTAAAAGAAAAAACACTACCTTCAAAATAGTTTTTGAAGAAAGAGGAGACCTTCAAAGGAGGCAGATAACTGTTACAGACTGTAGAGCAGGTAAAACTTCCTAATTAATCATTTTTATTTAGCCATCAGAAAATCATCAGTTTGCTCGATCCTCCATACCAAAATGGTGGAAAACCAAACTACCAGGCACAATTGAACAATAACTTCAGCACATCAAATGCTAGTTAGTGGTGTGACACTGCTTTTCAGGCAGTTGACACTTTGTGTTTGTATAAATCACGAGCAGCTGCGCAAATACCAGCTGGATGTTATTATCTCCAATATAGAAGTCCAGTCTGCTGGAAAATGCATAACCCGAGCTATTTGTGTATGGGTAAATGTGACGGCTTAAACACGAAGCCAGCACTGAAGTAACTAAACATGCAGAGGGCGAGCGGATCCCGACTCCAAACAGTTCAAAGCCCTAAATGACTCATGAATATCTATTTGGGCTTAATCTGACAGGAGGTTTGTTGTGCAGAACGATGTGAGAAGCTGTCGTTGGAGGCTGGTAAAAAAAGAAAACCCTTCTCTTAAAGCAACAGAATGATATATAGTCACTTATTGATAAGCTTTCAAATCAACACATCTTTAGTATCAAAATCAACTCCCCCCTCATCACATTGGATAATTAACATCATCTGAAACAATTAAAAAGTCTGCCAGAACTTAGATGTTCTTTGAGAAGAGGTGTTTTTACACTGGTTTTGCCAACTTAGTAACTTTGTTGCTATATATCAGAAGTCACTAACAGGCAAACCATATGGATCCGGACGCAGAGCTGATTCTGTCTGAACCGCGCAGCAAATCCAGGACACGGTTCTCAGTCCAGCAGGAGGGGGTATGTCCAGGGAGGTGTGTGTGCTACTGAGGAGCGAACGTGGGTTCACTCCTCGCTTGGTCCCTGGCACGCCCCCTCCTCCTGAATGGGACTGCACCATGCGTGGGTTCAGAACTCAGTCCAGGGGGAGTGGGTGTAGCCGAGCGAGTCACGCACCCATGGCAACCCTTTGGTAGACTTCACGCTGCCATCCCCTGGACCGAGGACTGGGTTGCGTAGGCTGATCTGGAAAGTTGTCAAATTTAGTTCACTACCCCTGCTATATGGTTTGGTTTTATTCTCACCCAGTACATGTACAGCAGACAGCAGTATACAAGTCATATTATAGTACATGCACAAGGAATTTCTTTGGTCATGGCTCTGTGCAAAAAAAACAATAGGAATGGAGACGACATAAGGCAAAAGGCATAACAACTTTCCATATATCAACATCAAGACATCATTCAAAAAAAGACATGCATACTTAACATCATAACACATCATTATTCATCATAAAAGGAGCAATAAAAACATCCATATATAGTGAGTATACCCATGTGACTTTAAAAAACAAAAGTGACTAGTAATTAAAACGTGGATTTATTTTTGGTGTTATTGGAGACTGATGTGCACGCATGTATTGTTCTTACATTTCACAATGACCTGCAGGAACTGTTGTGGACCCTTACACCATCCACTCAAAAGGGGCCCAGTTCCATTGAAGCAGGGCCTCCTCCAGTTGCAGTCAGAACATGATGGCGCAGTTGTTACCACTGTTGTCTCGCAGCAAGAAGGTTGCAGGTTCAAATCCCAGCTGCAGCTTTTCTGCGTGGAGTTTGCATGTTCTCCCCATGCATGTGTGGGTTTCCTCTGGGTACTCCGGCTTTACAGTCACAGATCACAACATGCCCTATAGGTTAAAAAAAATGGCACCACTTTGGATTAAAGTGTCTTCTAAATAAATAAACATAAACAGAACAGGAGACGTTCACCCGTCCTCCCAACACCACTGGCTGGTCCCACTCTGGCTGGATGTTTGTCTAAAATAAATCACTGTACTGAATCTTTGCACTTGACCAGTGTTTCAAATGAGCAACTTTTTTGCTTTATTTATCAACCAAAAACATAGAAAAAAGTAACTCTGCAAGAGTGTCTCATTTGGGTCACATTTACTGGCCCCAAGCCCCAAAAGACAGGAAGATTGGATAAAAAATAAGAGTTGAGAGAAGAAAGTTCCTTTGTAGTTCTACACATATATAGGGTGTTTTTTACTTGCTTTTTGTGAGTGCCCATTATGCAAATTAGTTGATGATGTCATTTAGTGACTTCTAGCCATTTTTAGGACAGCTATTTGCTGCTTTTCTTACTGAGAAGAATTATGTTTATTTCTATAGAGCCTTTCTAGATATAAACCACAAGCTGCTTTACAATGCTAACAATAACATCAAGTCAAATATACACAGAGTTGATAAAAGAAATATAGAAGCAACTACAGAGAGATTCTACAGGAGGAGTTTATTAAAAGCCAGTTTAAATAGATGAGTTCTGAGCTGACTTTTAAAAGAGACCACTGACTCACTGATCAGAGGAGATAGTTCCAGAGTCTCCTTTGTTTTTAACCTGGTACGCTGCACAACCAGCATGCTTTGCTCACTAGATTTCAGGGATCTGCCAGAGGATGTAAGGATGTAAAGGTTCACTGATGTATGCTGGTGCTTGTCCATGTACTGAGGAGTTTGCAACACTGAATAAAATGTAGTTAGAGTCACAGCGGTTTAAAATCAGAGTGGTTCTAGGTGGAGTGTGGCAGCCTAACCACGACATGGGGCTTGTGTAAACTGACAAGGCTTCGCTGAATTTGAAGCAGGACTGGCCTTATGGCTTAGCTGTGACAGCTTCATGCCATCAGTGTTGCAGTAACATGGTGTGATCAGGGTGGAGTCCTGAAGTTTTGGGTCATCACAGAAACATGTTGACTTACAGTGCATGTTGACAATGCAGGATAGGTTCTCTTGGACATGGAAAACAGCAGGTCCAGAGGGCCTTTTAGACTTAGTCAATGCAATTAAAGAGCCACAGATAGCTTCCTGCTTCTATCATATTACATCAGCATAAATGATATAATGTGCATTCTTTTGCGTGACTCTTACATATCAAACATAGCGCCTGTGAACTAACATGACAGCTACTTTTGACATCAGATCTTGGCTTGTTAGGATGTTTGATCCTATAAATTTGATCAAGAAATGTTCTGGCTTATTTTTGCCATAAAGTGTTGATAAAAAGACCCCACAGAGCTGGTCCTAATTTCCTCAGCAAATCATTACTGAGACTCTGTTTGCTATTAATTCTGTTTAACTTGTTTTATTTTTATCAGAGGCTATCAGGGGCCACTTTGAAATGGCCGTATTTGCGCATGGAGTGGTCTCATGATTGCTGTCACAACAAAGCGGTTTCATAGTTTGTGCTAATAGGCTGTGGAGAGTGTAGAAGAGTTTAGTGTGAAGTAAAAAGGGCCTCAGTAAATAAGGCCAGGTATGAGAGGAGCCTTCCACTTCTGATGTAACTGATACAGAGGCATCAGTGAGAATATCTTTATAGGAGCCATCACTGTTGACTATCATCACACTTGAAACCTGCCTACAGTTGACAGCTGATTGGCCCAAACCCACTGTGTCTCATACACAGAGCATAGCTTGAAGCCTGGCAGGATTGACTTTCCTGTGACGGTGATCTCACAAATCTCATATGAATCCAGCTGTCAGGCAAAGGTAATATCTGTCCTCTTACTGAATTGTTTTTGAAATAGTCTAGGGGGGAAGTTGGACCATCCTGCAGACTGACATTTCAGTCCTGAAAGAGCGCAGTCACTTTTTTGGCAGGAGAGGTGTGAATCACAAACCAGTGTGCTGACTCAAAGCGCCTTTTGGTTCGGGTTAAGGATTTTACTGTGTAGTTCATGAACCTTTTCCTCCCCAAGCGAAGCAGACACATCAGAGTTTAAACGAACGTTAGCTCATAATGTCAATATGTTATTGTAGCACGCCCCCTGACTGTTCAAGGATACTCAGCACTTAGTGGATGCATCTGCTTTCAGGTCTGTGGCTCATTGCTGTTTTTTCTGTTGGAGTTCCAAAGCAAACCCTGTCTCAGACCCTTCTGTCTTTAATTGGCCATTTATTGACTGCAAAGTCAAACCGTTAAGATGATTTCTGACTTTTGCTGTCTTCACAATGTTTTCTGTAAGTTGTAACACGCTGTGAGTCACAGGTGAGCTGACAGCAGCTCTCAGACACAAGTAAGTGCACTCGAACTGATAAAAGCCACTGGTTTGGTCTGAAACTATAGTGAGTCGGTACAGGAAATTCATGTCTTTAAGGTTTTCAAGCATATATTGAATACCTTTTAAAATATTTTCTACAACAAATATCAGGAGGGCTCTCTTTGACTATAAATTCCTTTTGTCGTGGTCCCTGGTGAATGCTGGGTGTACTTTCTCTTCTTCGCTTCTCCTTTTCTCTTTTCTCTTGCAAGTTTGTATTTCTCATTGTGAATTTCTACATGCTTGGCTTTCTGAGTCCTGGCAGAGCTGTTTGTCATCGCTACACAATATGTCCTCTCTGGGACTCACTCCATTCTTGACCAGATGGTTAAACTTGCCAGTTTTATAAGTTTAACCATCAGTTCCAACCCCAAGTATAAAGAAGGGTTTTGTAGTTTATGTTTGCCTGCCATGGGCTTAGTGTGTTATTTCTCATGCCACAGATCCTCTGCCACTTGTTTTTCACAAACCCGTTTCGAGATTAGCTCACCTGTCAGCCTGCCACGCACCGCCTGGATCAGCACTCTGCCACGACCTAGAAAAAAACCAAGGACTAATTCATGTTAATGCTTAATTCTTAAAGGGGTATTTCATTTTTAAGGTGTGCTTTTGTGCAAATGTTCTACATAATTACTATCTTATTGTGAATAGCTTCCTGAATGACCTCAGACTGGAGAAACAGAGTTAATGTCTGACAGGGCTGATAAGCTAACGGCTAGTCTGAGCACAGCTGAGACTGGAGTGCTGTCTGAAAACAGCTCCAGGTACTAAGTCACATTAGTTAATGCAATGTTATTTTATAAATATTTACACTTTTTATCTACATAGAATGTGATAGTTTTACACCAGAATACATATCACCACCATTGCTTTCAGGTTTTAAGTCCAGATGTTGTTGTTGTTGTTTTTTTGAATGATTTCTGCTAAATAACAACACTCATCAAATCTGTTATTACATTTTTGAGATTGGAGGAAGTTTATAATGGCAGCAATCAGTTTTGAAAAGTGGGCCCTTTCACACTAACCATTTAAACGTGTCAATGTAATTAAAACAGGCTTGCATCCAAAGTAGATGTTTGACTTTAACCCTTACTTAGTCAGTTAAAATCCCATTGAGATTAAACATCTCTTTTGCAAGAGAGACCTGAAGGCAGCTGGGGGATCAGTAACTTGTCCAAAGATACTTTGACACATGGCTGGGCCGGGCATTGAACCCAGGGCACCCACTTGAAAGGCAGCCTCTTATTCCCTAGACTGGGTCTATTTAAGAGAAGGGTCTGGCTGCAGCCCCTGTGGAGCTCCACAGTAACCGGATACACGTCACCTCCACACTAACCGAAAACACATGACCTCCACAGTAGCCAGAAGAGAGGCACCTGGGTCAACAACCCTCCCCCTCCCCCTAACCCTAACCAATTCCGGTACGGTATACGGAGGTTGTGTAAAAGTCGATTTAATTGAAGTTTCGTGTTTCCGGTTAGTGTGGAGGTCACGTGTTTCCGGTTACTGTGGAGCTCCACAGCGGCCGCAGCCAGATACTATTGCTATTTAAGAGGTGGCCCATGGGCCAGACCCGCATATTTCTGGCCCACCAGAGGTTTTTTTTTTTTTGGATGAGTGTGTGTGTGCATAGGCCCCCAAACAATAACCTTTAACCATCCATGCCTGTTTGAACCTGGGTCTCCTACATGAAGGGTGGCTTTCTCTGTGTGGTTTTAGTGCTGTTTTAATGTAAGTCATATGGTTGATTTAGGCTTTCAATCAAAATACTACAAACTGGATTAGATTACATTTGAGACAAACTACTGCTTGCACAGCAGCAAAATGATTTTATTTGTACAGTTTATGTCATGACAAGCAGTTGTGCGATAAAATCCACAGTAAATTGCGGTAACTACAATCAATCAATGTTACTCTGTAACTTTGAAAATACATTTTATTTTTGTGAAAGAAAACTCAGAAATGTTGTTAAAGTTTCAGCCTCATTTCCCAGGTACCTCAGACACAGAACAAGATTATCTGTTATGTTAGTGTACTCCGTAAAATGATGTAATAACTAGAAATACATAATAGTGAAATGAAGGTCCTTACATGTCTTCATAACATGACTAAGATCAGACTACTCAACATAATTAGATGTAAAACACCATCCTTATGGTGATGTTTATTTTAGAGTAAAGCATTAATAATGACTGATTTCTAATTGCTGTGCGTGTAAATCAAAACAGATGAAAGTAGTTTGGCGTTCTTCTTGAAAGCAGTTAGATTAAAGACCACTTCATTTTTATGATATTCAGGTTGGTGACTCAAACCTTCTCTAATGAGGCGTGGGGCCCCTTAAGGAGTGTGGGGCCCCTCTAGGATTGTGGGGCCCCTGCTCTGCTGCCATTGTAGAATGACTCCAAACCCAGAGGATAGACAACTGTTGATGGGAGTGTCATTTTAAACCCTTTACATCACCATCACTTTCACACTACGCTACTTTTTTTAATCAAAAATATTTAGTTCCTGTTGAATTTGACTCCTGGATCAGAGGAGCTTCATCTTGCCGTTGATCATATTGACACCTATAACCTTAAATCTCCATATAGGTATAAGTTTAATGAAATGTTTACAGGAATGTGAAGATTTATAAACTAACATTTGCACAAACCGCTGTAGCATCATTCAATTAATCCACCTTTCTCCTGCATTATATGAAAACTTCCCCAATGCTGACCTATGATAAACCTTTGTTTCCACCAGACTCTTTTAACTCTATCAGGAATTTGCAGGCCTGGTGAACTAATGTCAACAGTCTCTGACCTCAGGTGGTAAGATAGCACCTCCTCATATCTTCAAGGGACTTGTAGAATTAAGTTTCCTCAGGAGTGCCATAAACATTCTTTCCCTGTGCTTTGAAGAAGCAGAATCAACATTCTTCATCCAGAGACCTGTCTTAACAACTGAAATCCCATTGATATCAGAATCCCCAAACAGGTTTGTCGTCTCTAGCCCGGAGAAGACGCCATGAAAGTCTTTCAGATGCTAATGTTCAGTACTTTGTGAAAACAGCCTCAAAAGCTGAGGACAGACAATGAGGAGCCAAACTGCAGATAATGTCTAACCAAATCTAATCTAACCAAATAGGTGCTCCCCTCTTTGTTTCGCAGGAAAGTGAGAGATCCCCCTTCTACTCTCAAGAAGAGAACTTTAACTTCTTAAATTCCAATGTCTGGTCATTGTCCTTATTGCTGTGTTTGAAATTCATTTACATGCGATTTCAGTGTGTCTACCAGATCTGTGGTAAATTCCTCAACTCAGGTTTAGACGTTAGACATCTTTAGGTTTAAGTTTTAATTCTATGTATAAGTTTTAAGTGAAGTTTGAATGTGTTTTTATGAATGTTTTTAGGGGAAAGTTTTATGCATTTTATTTGATGTTTTTATGAAGACGTGTTAAAGACGATTATCTGTTTTTGTGGTAAAACAGATAATAAAGTTATATCAATTTGCGTTGCTAAGATAACTGGAGTTTCACTTTTCCCTTATTTGCTCACTCTTCCGAAGGCCTTTTTAAGTTCATATTGATAAAACTGGTAATATGTCAATTCAAACTATAAAGTTCACCTGGTTTGTTATGATAAGAGTATTGAATGTGGTGCGGTTCTTTTGTTTTAATGACAAATTAAAATTGAAGGATGTGTGACTTGTAAAACTGACTTTAGGGACCTTTCAGAGTGACAGAAAATTAAACTTATTTTCCCTGTAGTAATTCGACTCACGTCCCCTCTTAAAGACATTAGAACCTCCTCTTAAGATAATTATTCACGCCTACAAGACTTCCCAAAATTAGTTAAGAAGATGTTATTGGTCATCCTAAAAAGACCCCCTTTTTAGGATAAAACCCCCTTTTCAGGAGTCACCCCAGTTTAGTTCCAGTTTAATTTCAGTTCAGTTAATTTGAGTTTAGTTCTTTTCACTTCTAGTTCCGGTTTTAGTTTCAAGTTTTCAGTTTTTACTTTTACTTTCGGTCGTTTCAGAAACAGCTGCTTGGACCTTTGCTGACCTCCTGCACAAACTCCTGTTCCTCCTCTGATCAGCATCAGGCCTCAGCAAAACCTTTTTTTTAGTGCAGCGTTTTATTTTAATCTTGCAGTACCTTTAAAAGAAACTCAGTTTCTTCATTTTTACAGTATTTTTGCGACGTTATTTCAAATCAGTTTAGACGTCGATTTAGGAAATTCAACTCCATCTGCCTTTGGGGTTAAAATAGTTCAGTGTCCTCAAGAGTTCTGGTTCCGCGGGTCGAAGCCCGAACTCTCAAACAGAGCAGCCCACAGTCTGTTCCCGACAACATCAGTGACCTCTGGAGCGGAAGGCTGACGTCAACCTGACTTCGAACCCATCGGGTCGACAACTCGAGGGACTCGCAGGAAAAACCCTGTCCGTCCATCGGAACCTCAATTCCCCGTTGGAACGACGGCTCCCGTATCCATTCGGCACTGAAGGTTGGTCTCACGTGAACTTTCATGTGGCTGTGACATTAAGAATGATGCATCCTTTGATATCTGAACTCTTTTAAACCCCAACCCTTTCCATAAACCTTAGCCTAAATGTTAAATCACTTCTCCTCTTCCAAATTACAGCAGTCGAAATAACCCCCTTTTTACTCATATATCTCACTCTGCAAGCTCCGTTATCATATCTTAATATTTTAACTATTTGTGTATTCAATATTTCACTTAAACTTCCAGTTAATTACTCTCACTGTCATAATTATCAAGATGGTTAAAATCACCTGTGTTCATGCATGATTCTGTTGTTTGACAAGGTTGCAAACTGTTGATTTGACTGGTTGTTAATAAATATACCCTCTTAGTAATACGTAGTTGTGATGTTTTGAATTGAATGTGTTAAACTTCATGAATCAAGAATTCACTCATTCAGACTTGTCAGACTGATTTAACACAACAGAAAGGTTTCTCAGGTTATCCTAAAACCTGGGTGGTGCCCCGAGGTTTATTATTAGCATTATTAATAATAATATCACTATTGTTGTTAATAATCCTAATAATATATATTTTATATTAACATTGTAGGAATTTTCTCTCTACACCGCTTTCAAATCAGGCCAGCTACTTGTAAAAAGTAAGAGTAAATATTTATAACTTTTACACAGAAAGACCCTATAAAGTGACCAAAGTATTCCCTTAATAATAAACCTTTGAAATGGCTGTTGCTAACTTCCTGACACCTTTGTCATATTCTACATCACAGATATCAGTCTGGTTCTTTTGCCTTTAGTAAATTATTTTAATCAGTCACACACCACCATCACATTTTCTAGGCAGTTCCTCTCTATAAGAACACATTATTCCTGTGCGAACATCTTTCTTTTTGCATTTATTATTGAAATACTGTATGTATTTCAGCATTTTCTCCTTACATCAGATTTACATCACCATTATAAATCAGGGTTGTCTTAATCCATTTTCCAAGCCCTTCACCCAAGCTCACAAGACACTTGGAGTAAAATGGGATGTTGAGTCTCTGTAAGATTTGCTGCTGTATTAATAAACCATACAGTGGCCAGTCTCCACACAAGGCATCTGAAACTTCTCTTCTTCCATGTTAAAAGTAAACCCTTTAGGCTTGGTATAGCCTCATATCTGTCTTCCTCTTGTTGAGTCTCTTTGTTTCAGCCTTCTACCTGCTCAAAACAAAAGTCTTAATGTAAAAATGATTTTCTTAAATATGACCTGACAATTGAAAGTGAATAAAACTGACTCAGACACACAAACCAATGTCTTTTCAAAGAATTCATGTAAATAAACGGGGTTTCTTTGACAAAAAGCCTTGATGGAAATGAAAGGAACAAATTCCTTTTAAACAGGAAGAAGCTTCTTTTTTTTCATTTTTAACAGAAACATGCTCGGGGATATTGACCATCTGCCTTGACTGATAAATGAAAAGAGAACAGTATTGAGAAATCGCAAGCAATACAACAATAAACACCAGACATGTTTGCTGGGCCGCTGACTGCAGATCAACACTGTGTAACTCCAGAGCAATAGTTACCATGACATAATGATTAAATAAAAAGCTAGGCCTGCAATAAGAGAGAGGATCAGTCATTTAGTGAGAGCATTTGAGGTTCTTGTTTAGATTTACAGAAGCTAGAAGTTGGGTCACATTTAAACTGGGAAAATCACTTAGTGCTAAAAGTCTGAACCGCCTCATAGCAGGTTAGATTTCAAAATAAAAGCTCAACACAGGTTAAAAAACCAGATCCCCTTTAGCAACTTTGTCATATATCTCAGCAGGAACACATAACTTTTGAAATAGGCTTAGTTTAATGATTATTTTTTTCATTGCTGTTAATTGTTAAAAGGTCCAGAACTTGTTCATTATTATTTTTTATGAAATCATTACTGAACTATTAAAAACTTTATTGACTTTTACTCATAGCAGAGGAGGGCCCAGCACATCATAGACACCAAATGATAATCAGACTGTCTGTGTATTCACATTCATTCCACATACATCTTATAAAAAGTTTTAAAGCCCTATTAAAATCACAACCAAATCACCTTTTATGAGACGCCATAAATCATAAATCGGAGGGAAAGAAATTAGACTTTTAAATAAGTTCACTCGTTGGACTGAATCATTTTCATCTTCTTCTCTTATTTAGAGAATCCGATTGCATTTGAAAGACTAAGTGTTGAACCTCAAAACCAGGTGGTAACAGCAGCAAAGTGATGCAATGAGGGACAGGGGTACTAAACAATCGTGCATATTGCGGAGCCACAAAGCACACACTGAGGCCCCCAAGCTGGGATTTTTTTGACTATATCCACATTTTCATATCGAGGCGGCACGGTATTGTATGCGCTGTTTACACAATAACAGGAAGATGCAGTGTGAGTGGTTCGCTTTTGCTTT
The DNA here is from genome assembly GCA_006937965.1 of Callopanchax toddi. Classification (NCBI taxonomy): domain Eukaryota; kingdom Metazoa; phylum Chordata; class Actinopteri; order Cyprinodontiformes; family Nothobranchiidae; genus Callopanchax; species Callopanchax toddi. The sequence continues at coordinate 501,951 of SSNR01000305.1, forward strand.
CACGTGCACTTTCAGAGCAGCTTGCTCTGCTAAGATTTGTATTTGAGTACAGTGTTTACAATCCATCTGAAGGTTTTTCAAAAAGCATGAATATATATTTTTTGGCTTTCCATACTGCCACCTCTCATGGCCTTGCTCCCTGCCACGGGTTACCTCGGCCAGTAAAAATTTCCACATTTCTGATTTGAAAGAATCAAGCAGGGCTTCACGCTCCAGAGTCCCATCTGAGCTAATCATTCATGCTTTGTTTTGGCGTCATATTTTTTCATTTTTTTTTTCTTTTGTATCAGTTTGCAAACAGCCTTTATAAAAGTGTTCACTTCTAGTGTTGATTGTCAGTGATTAATGTGTTCATTGACAGGTTGTCTGACTGTCTTGTCGTCTGGACTGTGATGGTTCTGTATATGAACACATGTACTGTTACACCTCACTGAGCACTGAAGCACTCTTTGTTTATTATTCCTTCAGTTTCATTAGATGTTTCTTATAGACTTCTGCTGTATCACAGCTCATATTTCCAACAAAAAATACTGATGCTGCATGGAAAGGTACATGCATGACCATCAGAGCTTTTAAAACCTATGGCTAAGGATCAATTTCATTATAATTTAGCAATTTTTTATAGTTTTGCACAGAATTAATTCCTTTTCCGTTTGTCTTCTTAAGTTTCCTGGCAGGATTTAAAAGACTAAAATGTGGTGAGCCTCTGCCATCGGCTTTCACTTTTTTTATCTAATCTTCTACTAATACTAATATCTAATAGGTATGTTTTCATTTCTTAAATCATTACCAGAATAAAGAATTTTCTTCTTTAATGGCTGTTGTCTTCCCAAAATTTTGTCTGCAATTGATTATTATCAATAACTGTTGTTTTTACTGAAATAGTCAAGGTCCTATAGGTCCTAAGATAAAATGAATGGAACCCTACAAAGAACTTTAGATTTTTTTAAGACAACCCTTTTAAAACCCAATGTTTTTGTTGATTCTCTTCATGCATTAAACCTTAAAACTAAAACCAGTGCCATCTTATTTCTCATTTTGTGATATTTATCAGTCTCCAGCTGATATAACTGAAGAGAAAAAGGTTCTTGTTTGTTGAATGACTGATTCTTTGACCCTCTAACTAAAGAGGTGGTGTTTTCTCCACCACCTGGGGCGGGACTCTTTGACCTGTTGAAGGAGCAGAGTGGTCAAACAGAAACTCAGGTAAAGGACTTTATTCCAGTTAGCTGCAGAAACAGATACAACGTGCATTTCTCATTCATTGTTTGCGGCCATGTTGACTGATTCATGACTAATTTGTTTCGTCACTTAGGTAAAGTCCCCTGCTTTGATCTGATTTGTCACCCAGTTGAGTGAACGGATATATTTTACCTGTCATGACTTTCTTTGCATTTAAAAAAATTACCATAAGTTTGACTTATCACTTAATGAGTTATTTCTTTAAACATGATCAAAAACTGAAAAAACAACAACACTGAGTATCTTTTTATGTGTTTAAACATAAGAATATTGTATAATTTCTCATATTAGGCATTCAGTAAGACATTTTTTTATTGTGTTAATGGTCATTAAAAATAGAGAAAACACATCGTTTTTCACACGTGTTCTTTCATCTGTTCCAGTCACTTTGATTTTGAAACAGTGATAAAAAAAAGTTTTGAAGATAACGAGGGTTAATTTTTCATTTTGTATCGCTTCTCCGTTTGGATTTTTCTCCTCATTCACACGACCCGCTCGGTTCATTTCCCCTCCTCTCCCTTTAATCCAGCTCCACGCTGAACCGCCGTCCCCTGATGTAGCCTGTTCTTTTATGCGTCTTCTTCTTGTTCTGTCTTTGATCTACTTTAAAAAAGTGCTGATAATGACACCACCTTTTTTTTTTTTGGAACACTTCAAGTGCCAGTGATTCACAGTCATCAACACTTGCTTATTCGAGAAACGCCTCGAGTTCTTCGACTTTATACATCACTACAGACATGCCTTTTACTTTATTTTCTCTCGCGCGCGTTTCCCTTCACTTTCTTTGTTGCTTTTTTTTTTCTCCAACTTTCACTTGTTTGTCTGTTTTTGCAGCCACCTACCATTAACACTAACACTTTACTGTTTTCTCCCCTGTCCCCGCTCGCTTCGCTCCAGCTCTGGTGTGATTGCGTGAGTCACGTTTTAATGCCCTCTTTCTCTTCAGCTCTTCCTCCTCCTTCACTAGGTTTTGTCCCATGACAGCGGCGGTAAAGCATGGAGCAGATGAGACGGTGTTGAACAGTGTCACCTGCCAACACCTTCAGCTGAACGTGCACGTGTGTTGATCCACTGGAGCACAGAGTGCATCTGAATACAAGTATGTTTCCTGTGTGTTTATAATAAAGTTTATTTGTGCACAGATGTATAGAACCCAACAGCAGCAGCAGCTCCTTGATGTGCCATCTCCTACAATGTGGGCGTAGCGGTACACAGAGACAGAGAAAGTCCTTGGCTTTGAACGCTGACAGGCCTCTGGCTGGCTGTCTTTGCCATCCAGTGGCGGTCGTTCAGAAGTCGCCATCTTGATTGGCAAATCAAAGGCGTCTGCAGCCAAGCTCCGCACTGCAAATAGATTTCATACGGAAGTTCTCTCCTCTATTAAAGAAAACCCCCACGAGGCAAGGGTGTGACGAAAATATTATGGAAGAACTGTGGGTGGAATTTTTTTTTTTTCATCTCAGGTCTCAAAGAACGGCCTTTATTTCTTTAATTACTTCTGTACATGTGTAAATTCTGACATCTTTGGCAACAGCTAGTTTATCAAAACATTTCAAACACACAGCTGGAGCATTCCTATGCTTTCTGGCAGCCTGATGGGAGTGTTTTGATTGGGAGGTTTAGGTTCCTCTGGGCTTGTCGAGGAGATATTTGTCACATGATTTACATAAAAATGTGGTTTTCCTAATAAACCCTCTGATACCTCACATGCATTTTGATAAAGCCATTATTGCTCTCTCTCTCTCTCTCTCTCTCTCTCTCACACACACACAGAGGTGGATTTAGTCATATTGGGGCCCAAGGCAAAGAACAGGCACGGGGCCCTTCGTTTTACTACCTTGTTATTTTTCAACCCGTGTTTACTGGAGATCTACTTGTTTCTTACTTTTGTTTGTTGCAATGTGTAAGTCTTACCTGCTGTTCTTCACATTTATGGTATATTTTTTTAAAGTTATAACATTTTGCTTTACCCATCAGTATCTGACCGCGAGGTATTTCAGTGAAGAAAGTATTCATCATTTTTAGCTCATTATAGTCAATATTTAAATAATTATTAATGGTTAGTTATTTAAGAACTATTGTTTAGTTTATATAAACTAATGGTTACTTCACCATATGATCTCCTGAATAGTTGTTCATCATTAGATCACTGTTAGTTGATGATAGTGTTAATCTGTTGACTATTTTAGATTATTTTTAATTATATATTTCTTTTTTAATACAAATGTTTACCTTTACCAGCATAAATGTCTATAAGAAATCCAGGTTTTAAGTTAATTAGTTCATTTTTGAGGCCCCTAGTATTTGGAGGCCCAGAGCAACTTCCTGCTTTTGCCTCATGGTAAGTCTGCCTCGATACATCACCTAAAGCTACTGTATATGAAAATGCAAATGTCAACAGTTTTGAGTCAAATAGGACTTAAACGGATGGTTTGATCCACTTTTGAAGCAGGTTTGTTTGAAGTAGTTTTGAGTCGTCAGCAATTTACATGCAGCAGTCAGCTGCCAGGTCCCTCAGTTTACAGAAGCAGGTCTGACTTAGAGATGAAACCAGTAAACTGTGATCAGGAAGGAACCAAAAGCTTCTTCTATGTCATTTAAAAAAAAAAGGGCCTCTAAATTTATGCATAGTTAAATAAAATCCTGTATTTTGAGTTGGTAGGAAAGTTATCTTGTACAAAACTGGTCAAAACTGGCCAAAACTGGTGGCGTTGTGTGAAAACATCGATTCAGAAAAAAACATACAAACACAAATCAAGATCAAGCTAAATTTAATCCAGAATTAGACATTTTCTTTTACATGTCACTAGATGCACATCCAAAAACCCATGTAAACAATATGTCTGTAGCTTAGCTGCAGTTGATTATTAGGTTGCTTCTTCCCAAATTTGATGGATTTTTAAAATACTAATAACCTGGTACTTCTAATCATGGTAAGAGAAAATACTAGAGAGGCTTTCAGCCGTAAGTATAAAAGGAAAAACACCAGATCATCACAAAAATGTAAAAAAAATTAAATTAAATTAAAAAACTACATTTTTGCTAAACTCAAATAGTTTCTTGGTCAAACTTAAACTCCTATGCTTAGCAAAGTATTTAACTGTAAAGTCAAACCAGCAAAAAAAACCCACCTACACAACAGAAAATAAATAAAATCTGTAACTAGCACCGGTCACTTTACACAGCACACATCACCTTGTACATATTAAACTGTGTTGCTGCTACTGTTTTTGTTGTAATTGACTACTTTCTGTGTTTTATTACTATTTTGTTACTATTCTTGTTTGCTTATTTTACTGTCTGGGCTGTAACTGGGACCAGGGAAACACATTTCTTTTCATCTCATGTTTGAGGTGTGCTGAAATGACAATAAAAATCCTTGAATAAATGATGTGAAAAGGTAACAAAAGAAAATGTTAAAAAGATGTTCCAAGGTTGGTTAGTTCAGTGTTTGTAAGTCCTCCATCTCTCCTCTCTCCTCTCTCCTCTCTCCTCTCTCTCTCTCTCTCTCTCTCTCTCTCTCTCTCTCTCTCTCTCACTCAGTCCTCCTCATGATTCTTTTTAGAATTAACTGAACAAAAACATTCACTCAACAGGGTTAAAGTCCCTTTATAGAATAATGTATGCACCATTTATTACCTCTGTAATATTGACAGATTCCATGTGTAAGGTGCTGACACAGAGCAGCAGCTGGCCAGATGTGGCTGTGGATCGTTTCCATGTGTTTAACAAAACCTAAAGCTAAAGGTGCAGCGGAGCTCCAGTGTGTTTCCAGCCTTTATTGATCAGCTGTCAGTGCATGATGGGAGGAGGTGTTTCCCCGTGTGTTGAATGTGTCAGCAGCTGATTAATATTCCTTCCTGATTTTCTCCCATTAGATGATTAAAGCTCTGCTGTCAATGCTGTTATGATGCGGATCACCACAGGTCGTGACCTTTGTCAACGGCATTGCTTTAGGTAGGTTTTGGATTTGCTTGTGTGAATGAATGTGTTTAAACCTGGGCTTCTTTTTTTTTGCTCGCATATAAAATCTCCTCACAGACTGCCACGGTTCTTATTTGATATGCAGTACAATTCAGGGCTGGCTGCTATTAATATCAAGTCACTCTCCATTTTGTAAATTATCTATTTACTGCAAAGAGAGGTGGCAGAGTGGTCCAGGACTGTGATTGTAATTCAAATAATGCTTTCAGGAGAAAAGTGGAGGAAACAGAGATGCTCACTGGAAGATGGCTATAAGACGGGGAGCAGGAGATACAAAGAACGACTGCAATAAGGTAGAGGAAGGGAAGATGAGAGCACAGAAAGTAGAGGAACTCATTGGAGGGAGGTGGGGGTTTGAAGGGGGTGAAATCCTCTTGGGATACACGCAGAGAGGAAACACTTAAGATGACTCAATTCATCACAATCACTGCTACAAAAGAGAGAGAGGAAGATAAATGAAGGAGCGAGATACAAGTATGCACAGCAGAACCTGGAGGACTGGTGCAGGTTGGTTTAAAAAACAACTTTAACAAAGGCAGAGAACAGTCAACGTCTGGAGAAATGCAGTGTCAATATTATATTCAGATAAGAAAAATCCCCCCAAAATAGTAACTTATTCAATAGTTTATGTTCAAACCTGTCATTCTCGATCATTTTTAATCAACAAAACACAAAAAAGAGGAATCTTTGACGAGATTTTGTGACATGAAATTAAGTTGCCTAAATATAAATTTCCCTATCAATAAATTAAGTTTGAGAATCAAAGAAAACCTTTTTTTGCTGCTTAAGTTAGATGGTCTGTTCTGTCATGGTTTTCAAAATAAAATAAGTTGTACTTCTTCCTACTCCTTTTCAAATGTGTAAAGCAAATTTGTGCCATGATTATTGCTTATTAATTTGGGATTGTTTTTTTTTTTTTGCATGTTCGAATAAATACCAATACCAAATAAAAGACATGCATGCAACTAATGTTCAAACATACAAAAATATCAATATATTTAAATTTCTGTTAAGTTTAATTAATCAAAGCTAATTTAAAGTAATAGTTTGCATCTTTTGAAGTGGGTTTCTATGTAACGTTTAATAATGATAATAATATTTTATCAGTTGATAGCTCTTTACATGGCCTCAGAAATGAGTCTGATTGAAGATGAGCAACAACTAGTTACAATGGGGTCAGTTACAAGTGTTTTGAAACAACTCTAATCTCAACAACTTGCAGTTATGTGCAAATATTATTTATAAAAACCTTTAAGTTGACAAAGATTTCATGTTTTATGTTTATTCCTGCAGAATTATTATGAAATTCCAGCAAAAAAGAACCTGTCTGAATTTCTCTCCCATTTCTGCTGTAAGAAAGGCCCAACGTTTTATTTAACCTTTGCACTGTCCATAAATTTGGGCCTAAGGAGTTTTCTATTCATTTGGGGTCAATTTGACCCCTAAGACAGTGCGAGGGTCAAATAACTCTGTAATGAGACATTTAGGGTGGTTTAAAAGTGTCTAAATCAGCATTTATGTGACCTGCTATGACATTTTTGAGTTTAGACTTATTTTAAGGTGGCAGAAACACTTTATAATGGCTCCAGTCAGACTAGCTCTGATTCTCCGATCTGAAATTTTTCCTTTTTAACACACGTTAAAATGTTGTGCTTTTCACTAATATTAATAACTAATGAGTGTTTAGTTAACAAATGGACTAATTAAATAAAGTTTGTCACTATGAATTGATCTGATTGCTGTGACCTTATTAGAGAATTACAAATGATGTAAATTTATCAAAATAAGCAACAACATTTTAATTGGAAACTTCACACAAACTAAGCAACACACGTGTTGTGTTTGAAAACAAACTGACATGTTAACACAGGAAAATATATATAAAAAATCTCTGAGCTGCTCATAAACTTGTCAGCTTTTTGTTTTTAATCAGTTTATATATGATGGTTTCAACAAGACAGTTCTGGTCCTTTTATTCCCTCCTTACATTTGATGGAATTCTGGGCAGTATAAAATAGTTGCTCTATTCTACATCTAATGAGAAAATACAGGACCTACCTACTAAACACAGTTTGATTTGCTGCTTTGAGGACAAAATATCACAAAACAAAATACATTTTCAAGTTATTTAATAAAAATAGAGATGTAATGAAATTTGTATGTTCTCCCTGTGGGTTTTCACCAGGAACTAAATCATGCATTATCTAGGGATTCTAAATGGATCTAGTGTGGAGAAAAGTCTGTTTTTTGTTGTTGTTGTTGTTGTTTTTTGTCCCTGGAATGAACAGGTGACCAGTTCAAAGTGTATCTCACTTTTATCCATTCACGATTCTGAACAATGTGAAGGGCAATGGTCAAGACAAATATGTCTATTAACTAAAAAAGACTTGTAAAAACAACGAGCAAAAAGAAGCTAAACAAACAATTCTCTGACTCTAAAACTGTTCACTTTGAACCATAAAGTTATTTGCTGTTAACTGATTAGACAGATCCAAAGAACTGCAACCCTTCTGCTCTCTTTGATAAAGTTCCTCCTGAAGACTTTCCACCTGCTGGCCGAAGGTTACATAAATCTTTGAGATAGAGGCTGCGCTGCAGTAATGGGGTTAAAGTGATAATATTTGTATTTATTCATGTTTTTTTTCCAGCCAAACAACACAAGTTTATTGTAAAACTGTCCTAAAGAAGATGACAGAAGAACAGTGGCTCCGCTCTCAAGGTGACTTCTATATGATGATTACATTATGCTCTGCAACTCCGGGTAAAGAAATAAAGTGGGAGCTTTTGCTTTTATTAAGATAGGGCAGTGTCAAGTGAAAATATTAATAATGTGGAGGGGTCTGGCTTTTTAAAAAGGGCTAATGTCATCCCCTGGCCTTTTACCACTAATAACCATTCTGTTAGCGGCAAAACACAAGAATGACTCATTGTGACTGATCCAGCATGTGTAGGTGTGTTCATATCTCTGCACATTAGACAGGCTACACATGTCTGCTCTAACCTTTATGAGGACAAAGTGTAGTGCAGTTCACAACTACCTAAAAAAACAAAAAAAACATCTTTATTGAACCAGCTTCACTCCTGAGAGTTCTTCCTCCACTTCTTAACTGTATTGTGGAGGGAATGAGAAGTGAAAGAGTGACAGGCAGGTGATGAGGTTCTTCCAACAATCTCCGATTAGCTTTATTAAAAATGTACCAAGGACAAATGGAGGATGGGTTGTGGATCCTCTCGGGAGACTGCGTGAACTCTGAAAGGCAAGAGCTGTCTTTCAGGTTTGGACGGCGGAGATCCGGGGGTGCTCATGCAAACACACGAACAAACACAAAGAGAGGAGGAGGAGGAGAAGGGGGGGGGTTAAAAACTGTCTCAGCATACACTCTTTGAGAGGGAAAATGTGCCAATGAGCGTTAAGAGATGAAAAAGAGGTGAAGGAGGCAAAGGCAAAGAGTCCCAGAGAGATGAAGAGTGAAAAGGAAAGGCATGCTGGAGAGAAAAGACAGATAGTCTGTGTGTGTGTGTGTGTGTGTGTGTGTGTGTGTGTGTGTGTGTGTGTGTGTGTGTGTGTGTGTGTGTGTGTGTGTGTGTGTGTGTGTGTGTGTGTGTGTGGTGGAGGAGGGCGGGGGCACAATCACGTTCAGGAGAGGTTAATTGGAGGTTGTGGCGTGATGATATGATTCAGAGAGATCATTAGCATTCTGGAGCTAAATATTAATGACGACGGAGCTCGACTTCTGCCGCGGGAACGCACCGTGCTGCACTTTTCACACGGAGTCAGAGGAATAGGAATGCAAAATCCTTCAGAACTGAGAAGAATTAGTCATAAATGTTTTACACCATCATTAACACCATTTGATAAAGACTTCTTTTTTTGTCCTGCTTGTACTAAAGGTAAAAACCCAACATTGTCAGGGTAAATAAGAGAGGAATCAGAGTGGATTTGACATTAAAGTCATAAATTGCTGTATTTCATCTCTACTCTTCTTCTTCTTCTTTTTTTTTTGCACATAAGGAGGGAGACCCCAGACAATAGGTTCTGGTATTAGCTTTGAACATGCTGATGTTGTACATGGTGAATATTGAGCTAAATGGCCCAGGAGCCTCAGTGGCACTGACAGATACGGTGCTGAGGTAATTAATCATAAGCACCGAGATCAAAGTTCCTCTCTGGAAACTCTCACTGTTGAGACTGCTTAGTGTTTTTTGCATGCATGACCGTGCAGTTCCAGCCATGCACACACGTCCTACCTGCACGCATAAGCAATGGAACACACTTTCACAAATATCCCCCTCTGGACAAAACAACCTGCTCTGTTTTGTGGGTTATTTATGGCAGCAGATTGAAGGCCCAGGCCTTTGAAAGTGTTCACAGACATGTGAACTACAGTAAGTGGCTTTGAAATCCATAGTGGCGCAGTATTAAAGAATTCCTCCTATTAGTGTGCTGGCAAATGCTCACTGGAATGGAGACAGCTTACATGAATCACAGCAGATATTCATTGTGTGTACATCTGTGTAAATGTGTCTCACACACACACGTGTGTGTGTGTGTACGGGTGTGTGACTGCGTCTATTCCAGAAAGCCCTTTTAAGAGGGAATCTAGGAGGATGGAAAAAGGGATTGTGGCGAGAACGCATTACTCTTGAGGTAGCAACACAGGAGCAGATCTACAAAACTATTAATCTCTTCCTCTGCCTCTGCCCTCCCTCCTCCCTCCAGCCGCCTCTTTCTATCTGTGCCCTCTTTCTCCTCCTGCCTCCTCTCTACTCCTATCGCCTCTTCTTTTCCCTTCCCCTCTCCAAAGCCCTCCTCTGCATTTATTTCATTAATCCAACTCTCCTATCCCTTTCCCTTTTCACATCCGCTCCATCTCTTCCTTTCACTTTACATTTCCCAGCTCTGTGTCGTTCCCCTCACTGCCGTGCACTTCCCTCACCTTTTATCACTCTTCGTCTCCATCATGACTCGATTCAGTCACTTCCCTCCCTCCCACCTGCCCTCTGCCATGTCCATATATCACAGTTTCCCTCCTACTTTTGACCTCATCTCCTCTTTGTATAATCTGTGTTTTTCTCAATCCTTTTGTCACTTATTCTCTGTCTCCGAGGCTCTTTCTATCCCTTCCTCTTCTGCTCTCTCTGTCTTGGTGTCGTTGACTCGTCCTTTCCAACTCCTTTCTGTGTGGTCATTCTGCAGTGCATTGCAGAGACTTAGACCTGAAACTTGCATGTGGTTATCCCTAAAAAGTCACACTTCCAAGCAAATGCAAAAATATTTTTTTTACACAAACTTGCAAAGTCACACAGGAACTTTTGGAAGTTGCAGCTGCAGTGATTCTGACTCAGCTAAGGCTGCATGGGGTTCTACTGCAGCACCTCGAATAGAAGAGCAACACATCTGGGTTTGTAGTTAAAAGCTGAGTCCCTTAATGGGGGATAACATCTGAATCATAGTGAATACAAATTGTATGATGTTATACAATGAGTGCATATGATTAGGTTTGTTTTATAGCTTTTAGCTGCAAGAGTATCACAGCACACCAGGAAATTAATAAAATGATGTTACTGGTTGCTGATGGGTAACTTAACATTGTATTGCATTGCATTGATAGTGTGCTCATCCTGATTTTAAAAAATCAAGTGTTCTTTAGTTGTCTGTTTTTGGACTGTCAACACTCTGTTTTCCATACAGCAGTGGCTCAGGAGGACAAGCTGTTGTCTGCTTTTTAGAGAGATCACAGTTTGATCCTGGTTTCCTTCCTCTGTGTTTTATTCTTGGACAAAACCCTGAATCTGATGTAGACCCCACGTCTAAGAATTGGGACAAGAATGTGTGTGAATGAAAAGTTGTAATCTCAAGCAATTTGAGTGGCCTGGGAAGAATCAGAGTGCTACAGTTTTTTTATATCACTGTAGCTGTACTGTACCCACTTTGTGTTGCTGTCATTGTGAATAAATAGATGTTTTTCTCCTTCTTGTGAATAGCCTGGAGCTGTTCTATTGGGATTTGTTCCCCCATCTGTCTAAGTATACTAAATTTCCAGGCGTCAGGGTGTGCACCCCCTGCTAAAATGCACACATTTTGGTGTAGAAGAATGAGAATCCCATGATATACTGTATACACAACATGACATACATTTGACTCAAGTTTTTCTTTTGTATAGATTCTCTGTAATCCATGACACGATAATCTTATGTGATTTAAAGAAAAAGAACAGGACTTCTCGTTAATTGAAGACGTTTCACCTCTCATCCAGGAGGCTGCTTCAGAACTGACTTTTCCTTAAACACTGTTACCCGAAACTACAAAGTTTAAGGGGTGAATGGAACAAAGCAGGTGGGGAAACAGACCTCTACATAAAAAAAGGTCACAATTCTCTCCTTCTACTGCTTTCCATGCAAAATGCGACGCAGTAACTTTTTGGTGTTTACTTTCCCTCAGCAAAAGGCAAGGCCGTCTGAGGGAGAAGGAAGTGATTTTAATACCAATCCACGCTCCACCCCACCCCCACCATCATCATCATCATCCCACTCTTTTCTTCTTGCCTTTCAAACACTTTCCTCCACAATCAGCACGCTTTGTGTAGTTTACTGTACAGCCAGCTGTCCTCTCCCACACTTTGTAAAGCCCACACACCCTGCCTGCATCCTCCCACTCTACACCCCCCTCCCGCCACGTGGCCCATCCCTTCCTGAAGAACATACCCACCCACCCTTGACCCCATTGTCTGCAAAGAAGGACGCACCTGATTATTCTCACTCTGCGTCACCGCCTCGTGTCATGCAAGCACACACTCGCATTCATCCTCATCACTTCGTCTTCGCACTTCGATACACACACCTCACTTTCTGCAACATTTAGGCAGTGCAGACACACACACACACACACCATACTTCTTCTCGGGCCACCACTTACACTTCATCTCCAGCGATGCGGCCATGTGTTGATGTATCCCTCCACTGCTTCATTCTTATCTCCCAAAGGACCATTTTTTCTCTACTTCCATGCTTCTTTCCATCACTTTACCCCCCATGACCACCCCCTCTTTCTCCCAACATCCCTACAAAGAGATACCCCATCACTACACAAACCCCCTCCCCCACTTTGCTCCCCGCCTCCCTCATGACCCCTTTAATCTCACCCACCCCGTCTACTATACTCATGGCTTTCATTCCTTCTTTGTTCCTGATTCGACCAAAAAACATCAAGCAGAAAACAATTGTTGCAAGCCAATAACATATTTATTTCCAGTGATTTACCAAAAATAGAATGTCTGAGGTATACTGTACACTGTAGCATATTCACCAGCCAGTATAAGCAGTGAGGATTTTTTTTTCTCTAACATCTTCTTCCCAACCATTGCAAAGCCCTAAAGCTGAAAACACAGATCCATTATTTACTCTTTTTTTTTTCCTGGCTGTCCTTGACTCTTCAGAAATCATTCTTTTGTGCAAAGACCTCACTGGAAATAATGCAACTTAGAGTTTGTTTATAGCAAACTATCCTACTTCATCGGTCTTCTCAACAAGTGTGTCATTTTCTAAAAACACAATGTCATCACTGATAAGACACCAGCTCTTGGTGTTTCTCTGATTGGAGAGGAAAATTACACATGCAGAAAACAAAAAACAAAAAACAAACAAACTACAAGAACATCTCAATGAGGTTCCCTTTTCAGGAATATAAGTGGAAATATATACTTAAAATTAGGAGAACTGAGTTAGGAGACAGTCTAAATTTTAAATCTAAACCTGCATCCTATTTGATCATGAGGTACCGGCACTAAACACAAACTGAAAATTAAGAGAAACACTTAAAAATCCAATTAGCTGTCTTAGATTGGATTTAATTGGGATAAATCATAAAAAGAAGAGAAATATCCTCTTTTTCTTGTGTCTTTCATCCTCTTTACACATCCAATGTGTTTGTCCCTGTGAACCCCACACCCACCCACCCACCCACCCACACACACACACACACACACACACACACACACACACTTTCACATCTTCTCATTCTCTTTGTTTCCCACTGTCTCTTTCTCCTCTTCCTCCCCCTTCACGCCTCCACCAGACACACAGGCCGGCTTTACCTCTGAAAGTGCTACATTATTAATTGACCTGCAGAGTGTGTACAGTAAGGAAAGCACTCACAGTCCAACTAAAGCATGCACACACACACATTTACTTAAATGCATCAGCACTCTCGTGTGTGGACTGTACATGTTGTGCACAGACTTATTTTTGTTTTTGTTGTTGCGTTGTGTACAGCATGCATATATTCTGTCTGATCTCATCATACATGTTAAGCGACGCCTGGGGCAACTCCCCTCTGAGGCTTTGCTAATACCCTGGTTGTGATCACAGGCTGGTTCCCGTGTGCATCACTTCATGTGCTTTTGTTTTTGTCTGTAGCTTTTTTTTTTGTTTGATGTGTGCCTCAGATGTGTGTTTGCTTGTGTGAGCTGATGTGTGTTGAGCGCTAGTGTGATTAGAGCATGTGTGGATGCAGTGTTAGCCTCTGTAATTGATAGAACATGAACTTTCATCGATAAAACACAGCTCTAGACATTTTATGAAGTCAAACAGTGGTTTGTTAATGTGACATAATGTTATTGTATTATGATTGAAGAGACATTCATTTCTTCCAGTTAAACCAGATCAGTGTTTCTCAGCTAATAATAATTAATGCCAATGACAAAAGCTGCTATATCTTTGGTGGAAGAAATGTTTTAGTTAATTTTCACATTTTAAAAAATATGAATTGCATATATATATATATATATATATATATATATATATATATATATATATATATATATACACTACATGTGCATGTTTGTAGTAGTATGTGTGCATGTTTGTAGTAGTATATGTGCATGTTTGTACTAGTATGTGTGCATGTTTGTAGTAGTATATGTGCATGTTTGTGCTAGTATATGTGCATGTTTGTACTAGTATGTGTGCATGTTTGTACTAGTATGTGTGCATGTTTGTACTAGTATGTGTGCATGTTTGTAGTAGTGTGTGTGTGTGTGTGCTTGTAGTAGTATATGTGCATGTTTATAGTAGTATGTGTCAGTGGCGGATCTAGAAAAAAATTAGAGGGGGGGGGGGCAGGCAGGGGCCAGCTGCTTTTTTAAAGGGGTACATTCTAAAACACTAAGCACTTAACATGGGGCCACATGGGGGCC